>JAZGTH010000009.1:330000-930000 GCA_036877525.1 Chromobotia macracanthus
AGAGGCACAGAAAATAATAAAAATAAAACAAAGAGTGAGCACTTCTGTTAGCGGGACAATTAGACCCAGTTATTTCCAATTGTTTAACAGAATGGTCAAATTATCTGAATGGTCGAATAATCTTTTTAACCCCAGGTTAAAATCATTGAAGCCCTGGGTTACGTTCTAGTTTAGGAAAGATTTTGTTTATAAGTGGAAAGATTTTTAACACCTTTGTGTTTGTTTTTATAAACAGATGAACAAATCCATATGCCTGTCTGTGGTAAATAACAGCCTGTCACACGTGTAGTTTATAGCATTTATTTAACAGCAGTATGGAAAGGAATTAATAAACATTATTTAATAATTAATGTTCCTTATTTTTAAAAACTTAATATTAATAAACTTAACCCACAGTGTTCCTCCTCAGATCGGACCTTACATTCCTAAAGGTGCCTTCTGCTCCATGCTCCATCACAATCAAGTTCTCCATCACCTCTGCATCCGCAACTGCTCTGATTGGATCACCGACAAAGAGCTGCTGCCCGTGATTGGTCAGAACCAGCACCTTCTGCGCGTGGACATGCGTGGCTGCATCCACCTGAGCCGTCACGCTCTGGTGGCTGTGTCACTGAGCTGCCCGCGTCTGCAGCACCTGAGCCTTGCTCACTGTGAGTGGGTGGACGTCCTGGCACTGCGCAGTCTGGCGGACCACTGCTCTGACCTGCGCTCGCTGGACCTGACCGCCTGCAGACAGCTGAAGGACGATGCCGTGTGCTACGTGGCGAGCAAGTGTCCAACACTGCGTTCACTCTCTGTGGCCGTTAATGCCAACATCACAGACACAGCAGTGGAGGAAGTGGCCAAACGCTGCAGAGAGCTGGAGGTGCTGGACCTCACCGGCTGCTTACGAGTGCGAAACGAAGCTATCAGGTGTGTTGAGTGGATGCAGCCTGTTGAAGAGGTCTTATAAAAACAGGATCTGATTTGATGTTTAGAAAAAAGTTTTTGGGCCAAGAATATTTATTTAAACGTAGAGTAAGTCATTTCGAAGAGGCTAGCAATGGCAAGCTAGCTTTGAAAGCATATGATCCTCTCTCCCTGCAAAGCGCTCTCCAAAGCCCAACACATGAAGCACGCATAGTTAGATAGGCAAGTAGGACATCCTATCTGACAGGAATGCAGTGATTGGATGAGCATTTTTATTTGTCCTCCTTCCACAGAAGATATATTCATATATTTAGATCACTTAGTGATTGCTATCAGGAAGTGACGTGACTTTCAGCCAGCATAACAAATAATGTTTCATCACATGTGTTCTTATACATGTTTTGCAGCTAAATACATGAAAAATTGCCTTGCTTTTAAACAGAGCTGCAAAAATTATTTAATTTAAAAACAATTTTGATTTTCTGGTGTGTTTGCAGGACACTGGCAGAGTACTGCCCCAAACTGCAGTCTCTCAAAGTGAATCACTGTCACAACGTTACTGAGTCCAGTCTGGGTGTTCTGCGGAGACGTAATGTAGAGATTGATGTGGAACCTCCCCTGCAGAGGGCACTAGTGCTGCTGCAGGATGTCGTGGGATTCGCTCCGTTTATTAACTTGCAGATTTAGCAGAACCACAACAACAGGTGAGTCACTGGACCAGAACTAACATCCAGAACAGGACTTCAACCCTCACTCTGTGTCTGTCCTTCAGACATGTCCCTGCTCTTATTGGGTATGACATTAATGCAGATAAATGTTTGACCATGTAGTCTTTAATCATAATATAATAATTTGCTCCACGCCTGAAACTGTTTACAGCTGTTTGTTAACATAAACCAATAACCAAACAGGTTTGTAGTCATTTTTAGGCTGCGGTTCTATTATTGTATTTTATAATGTATTTATTATCTAGTAAATGCGATGTCAAGCAACTTTATGCAGATTGCAGATGTTTCATGTTGACCCTAAACTCATTTCCACTAAACTCAGATGAGATTTACTAAATTACATGAATGGAAATCTGTGGATGTTTTCATTGAACATTTTTGTTTTGTTTTATAGGAATTTTCTCATCCATGTTCTCGCTCTGGAAAACCACTAATGCAATATCACAAAGAACATCATCCACTGTACATCTGATCCACAGGTGATTGATTGATTTAGTATAATTTAGTAGTCAGACATGCAGACTATATTAGATCTGATCCTAAACTGTATTTATAAACATTTCTGGTAAAACAGGAAGGTTGAGAAAACAATCTTATTTATTGATGTAGCTTTACTTGTTTTCATGCAGAACCTAAATGCTGTGTAATTTTGCACTCATGAAACACTGAAACACTTTTTCAATAGATCAGTTTTTGCCTAAGTACTGGACTGACTAGAAACCCTCCACCAGCATGACTAGACTATTAGATTTCACAAATAAAGAAAAACAGAGGGTAAATCTGAGAGAATCCAGCGAGCAATAAAGGCATGTTTTACACAGTACACGCTGGTAGATCTGCTCTGTGGAACATAAGTTGTGAAAATTGTAAAATTGTTTCTGAGTGATTACACACAAGGATTCAGTTTCTTCAAGCTTTTGTATGTTTAATTTTATGGTATTTTTTCCACTAATATACACAAAGAAATATCTAGTAGCAAGCTGTTTGTGCTGCTATGAATCTATATGTTGGTAAAATTAAATGAAGAACCAAAATGAACAGAAAATTCTTCAAGTGTGGCATGATGTGTCACGGTGTGTTTTATTTATATGCTGGAGCTCTTTCGTGACAACTGTACCTATATATGTTGTTTTTCTCTAAGTATTTCAATAAGTTTTTTTGTTTTGTTTTTTTTGGCATTATACATTTTTTGTCTTGGATTCATTTTTCATCAACATATTTTTACAATATCATAGTTTTTGCACATGCATTATATGCTTTAATGGTTATTTTGTTAAATTTGTGCACAGGTCTGCGTGAATGTTTCACGCACGGGACATGTATGGTACCAGTCCTTGGAACTGCTTTTAATGATTACACATAAACACATTGTATAGACAAGTACAAAAAATCCAGAATCCTGCTAAAGAGTTTGTTTTTTTTCAGCCCCTGAGCACCACCTAGAGGAAACAAAACTAGTTAACAACTAGTTGAAGTAGTGTGATAAAGTTTGGTTTAGGACTTACCCCGCTCAGCCTTCACTAATGTGTGACTCTAGTTAGAAACACTCTCTGGTCTCTTTTTTTTACCATAAATCATGAATGCAGGGCAGAGTCCACTTTAAAACCACAGACTGGACTGCCCAAACAGACCCAATTTGAGCCCCTGGATGATAAAGATGAAGGCTGGATGATGATGATGCTGTGTGCTGCAGTACTGCAGGTGTCTGTGGGAAAATCCCTGCCAGTTCTTGACGTCGGCAGCAGGGCCGTGTGCCAGTCAGATCTGAAGTGATAGTGGCTTCCAAATTCCAGTTTGTTTCCTAAATTTGAATTGAGCGAGTAAACAGGTGCTAATGGTAAATGTGAAGTACAATTTAAATGAAATACTCCAACTGACCGCAAAGTATTTAAAATAGAGGCAAACAACATGAAACAGCAAAGAGGTTATCTGGTCTTACCTGTTTTGTTCTGGTAGGCGAATGAATTTCCTCTGTTGTGTGATTGTGTTGTATTTCTTCAAATTACAGTTCAATAAATCCACTTCCTGTCATCACAATTCAACATCTTCTGGGGTGTGACGTATTTAATTCAATTAAATGACTGTTAATGGCATGTGTTAATGCCTGTGTTAAACTGTTCAGTCTCACTCAGCAGCTGTGTGTTGATTCAGTCTCTGTTAGAGAGATGTAACATTCTGCATTCTGTCTGCTGTGGCAGTTAGAGCAGATGTTGAACACTGACAGGCAGTTGATGTCACATATAACTTCTCATTTTTAATCCTGATGACTTTGAAAGCGTTTGAGTGGAAATAGCTTTAGTGTGACTGGCATCCAGCTACAGTAAGTGGATAATTGTGTTATTTTGTGGACAGTGAGTTGATATAGTGTACATCATGAAAGCTGAATTACAGTATTGCTGTTTGTGTCTAAAGAGGAATATAGAGAAATTGTTTGTTGTGCTAATGATTTGCATAATAGTGAAATGACTTGCCGGCCAAGTATGGTGACCCATACTCAGAATTTGTCCTCTGCATGTAACCCATCCAGTTAGTGCAAACACACTGGAGCAGTGGGCAGCACAGCAGTGGGCAGTCCAACTCTCTATTTCGTATGCCCCAACTGTTTATTTTCATTACTCAACAGTTTTGTACTAATGCAACTATATATAACTTTAACTGGTGACTCTGGAACTGCATCATACGAGAATATTGTGTGTGTGTGTGTGTGTGTGTGTGTGTGTGTGAACTGTACGTCTCTGAACCTAATAAGTCATTGAAGCAGAATGGAGTCAGGTGATTGGAGGAGAGTGATGGTGATGTCACTAGGGCTGCAATTAGCCAGTATTTTGATGATTAACCTTTCTATTTCTAACCTATTTTTTCGAGAAGAAACAATGACTAAAATTTAAACAGACTAAATTAAAAAACATTAACACAAAATGTTAAGTTGTACGGGAATAAAGAACACGTACACTTATTTCTATCACATGAACAGGTTATTGAAGTAGCATCTTCACTGCTCTCTTAAATGTCATTACTTGTGTTATATAGAGTCTTAAACCTAAAAGTCATGTTTTCATTTCTAACACAAATATTCTAGTTAAATGTTTATTTTACAAGCTTTGTCTGTTTGATGCCACCACTCGTTCATTTCAGATGAAGTTCAGTAAGATACGGATATAACCATAAAATGAGCGGAGTGCTGAGGAAAGCAGGTCCGAGTCATTAACACACACTCACACACACACACTCTCTCACACACACACACACTCTCTCACTCACTCACACACACACACACACACACTCTCTCACACACACACTCACACACACACACACTCTCTCACACACTCTCTCACTCACACACACTCTCACACACACACTGTGATCTTCTACTAACTGACTTTTACGACACAAACAAAAGTAACACAAGCGATGCTGGTGAGGTTATATAAACTACACTGGTAATGAAATGAGCATCTTAACAAGCCTTTCTCCTAAATGTGTTGTGAAATCAAAATAATGAACTTTCCCATTAGACAGTTTCTCCACACAAATCGCGTATCAGCTACACGCTGCAGACGCAGACGGTGTGAAAGCGCACTGGATATGCCTGCCCTCTGCTTCGCATACTCCTGCGCATACGCTGTGCTTACGCTGCGCATACGCTGCACATACGTGTGCGGTGTGAAACGGCTTCGCTAGCAGAGCTGGAGGCGTGGCTCATCTCTATATAAATACTACATAACACATGACGTCATGATATAACACGTGATGTGTTATATCATGACACTCACACACACTCTCTCACACACACACACTGTGATCTTCTACTAACAAATGCAGCGCGGTGACTTTCACGACACAAACAAAATAACACAAGCAATGCTGGTGAGGTTATATAAACTACACTGGTAATGAAATGAGCATCTTAACAAGCCTTTCTCCTAAACGTGTTGTGAAATCAAAATAATGAACTTTCCCATTAGACAGTTTCTCAACACAAATCGCGTATCAGCTACACGCTGCAGATGCAGACGGTGTGAAAGCACACCGGATATGCCTGCCCTCTGCTTCGCATACTCCTGCCCTCCACTGCGCATACGCTGCGCATACGCGTGCGGTGTGAAACGGCTTCGTTAGCAGAGCTGGAGGCGTGGCTCATCTCTATATAAATACTACATAACACATGACGTCATGATATAACACGTGACGTGTGGCGTTTGTGTTAACACCAGACTGATGCTCAAGTGTAAGTCAATGTGTCACAGAAGTAGCCAGTGCGCTTACAGAACATGGACATGTTTAATATAATGGTTATGTTTCCTCCTGCAGTGTGCGATGTAGATGTCCATGACAGAGGGGAGAAAGACTCAGATGATCTTCTCGGCTGTCTTCAATATCTGTTGCAGGGTCTTGCGGTCCGAGATGGAGCAGATCCCAGAGCAGACAGTGATGCAGCTGCTCAGGGTGCTTCAGTGGTCCTGCTGTAGAATGTGATCAGAATGATGGCAGGTGTGCTTTTCTCAGCCGCTGTAGAAAACAGAAGCGCTGCTGGGCTTTCTTTGTGATGGAGCTGGTGTTGAGGGACCAGGTAAGGTTCTCTGCCAGGTGAATTTGCCAGGAAATCTTGATGATCACCACGGAGGATCAGTGGGATACCTTTAGATTGCATAGAAAAACATGGAATTAAAAACTCTACATATAAACTCTTTTACAAAGAAATATGTGTAGAATGAAATCATTAACATGGCCACAAACTAGAGGGCCCCTGGTTTCCAACACACGTCTAATGACAATGTAACCTACAGATCTGAAGTGCAAGTACTTCTTTTGATCAGCCATGTGGTTTTTAGTCAGACTCCAGACCTACACATCATGTTCACAGAATTCACATGTTCACTATTGCTAAATACAAGATTCAGAATCTGTTAAGTTCTCTATGTTCTAAGTTACTTCATTGAAATCTTAGACCTGCATAGTTAACTGGCCTTCAGATGTTCTGAATTAATAATATAGGTATTAGAATATATACAGTATATAAATATATTGTATATTAAACTGAACTGTATAATTATTATTATTATTGTTATCAGTAGTGTAACGTATTTGAGAAAATGTACTTCCTTAAGTATCTTTTTGGCTACTTTGTACTTTTACTAAGTATCAATAATATTAACAACTTTAACTCTCTACTCAAGCACATTTGTAAATAAAAATATGTTCTTTTACTTTTCAAGTGGTAACAAGTGTTACACATACACACTTTTTTGCAGCAGGTTGTTTGTGCGACAGAAGAGCTGATGATGTCATCTTCCGGGTTTTAAAAGGTACTAATATTGTGCATTTTGCCATTACACGGCAAACGAGTCGATGCGAATGACAATAACTGTCCATTCTAACTCTCAAGATTTTAAGACTATGTACACAGGACTTCTTGTACTTCACATAGATGTAGTCTGAAATCAATTGAGTTTCCGTAGGAAATGTAAATGTTATTCTGCATTTTATCAAAAGAACTATTTAGGCAACATTGTTTAAATGATACTGTTTGATGTGTGTATACATACACACAAGACTTATTAATGGATACAGTTTAATGAATACTTTGCAGCCGAGCTGACTATGAGAAGGTAAGTACATTGTATCTGTCTTGTATCTTTTGATTGCTTTGGTGTTGTAAATATATTTGTTTTGGTCATTCAGAGTTCTATTTATGATACATGTGTACATCAATATTTTGTAGAAAAACGGAAATTTCCAAATCAAAACAGTCCCCAAATACATTTTTAAATAAAAAAAGAGCAAAACGAGTTGTACAGACCACCACACATCTTTGCCCCCTTGGTTTATGTTTAAGTTACTCCACTTTTGTAATGTAGGAAATAATTTTTGACAAGTAAAGAGAAAAAATAGTAATAAGTAGTAATCATTAAAAAATGCTTGTTAGAGACGACAGAGGCTAAACCTGTTGTTTTTTTATTCATTCTTGTGTCAGGTATTCGTGGAAGAGACAGGTTTTTAAGCTGTTTCTTGAATATAGTGAGGGATGCAACAGATAACATAATAATACACTCCTTTTTCATAAGAACCCTTTTGTTTCATCTACTATTTCTAGGCTTTAAAAATGGAATCTTAGATTTGTTTGTATTTGGATATGATTGTCATAAATGCATCTTAATAATGACAAAATGTTCCTGTCTCATTTCTTAGTGATAATGTGGGGTTAGGCAGTTGTTATGGGAGCCGTGGTGTCTTGTATCACCCTGAAGTGATTTATTCTGTGAAAACAACCAGCGTGCCTGTCCATTTTCTTGCTTATTACATGGCTGCTTGCTACATGAAAGACATGACAAGAATGTAATTCTTAATGTAAAATAAAACAGTTTTTTAAAGCATTTGAAGTGAAGGACAGTCTCTCCATTTCACTTTCTTTGCACCTACAACATGAAGTATAATTTGAAAAGAAGAAAGTTTTGAAAACACATTCTGTGGGAGTGCTTTTCTCCTCAGGACAAACTGTTCAAGCATTTAAAGTTTCTGGCTTCCTGCTTAGATACTTTAGATACAGCAGATACAAGAGCAGGATCAGTGAGGCTGTCTGTGGTAAATATAAAATATATTTATATCTATTTATTCTTAAACCTCCATTGGGTAACGTAGCGATACTGTGACAATGTATCATTATCAATCCACAGCATGTTCACCTGTTGTAATATTTTTCAGGGGTTTGTTGGTTTTTAACATTAAGTTTTAACAGATATTTTTTCTATCACATTCTGGATGAGCATATTTAAAATCATGTTTTTTTCATATACATGCGTATGAATATCAAATGTATATTCATATTTCATATATATGAATATACATTTCATATATATATATATATATATATATATAAGTTGTTATTTTATGAAGACTTACTGTATGTTTTTTATATTTCTCTTTGTCTAGATATCATGAGAATTTTTCGAGTTTCACAACATCTGCTTCTGATCACAGTGATGTCACTCCTGTCACTGAGTAAGTTCTTCTGATTAATATAATCTTTAATGTTAAATTATCACGATAATCTCTAGTGAAAGTGTATTAAAAACTGATAATTCGATTTCTCATGAATCACTGACTCATGAAACGTCTGTATGTACTTTTATTATAAGTATATAGCTAATGAAAGAATTTACATTTACTTTGTTACATTGCGGGACGTTGCTTTGTTAGTTTATTTTATTGCGTTATAAAATGCATTGTTTATTCCAAGATTGCTTATGAAACACTATGCGAATGTGTTTTTTATGTATTCAAGCCATTCAAATGATCCTATTTATTAAGTGATCTATAAATCTAAGTTCCTCTGAGTTATGCGTTAAAGACATCATCACAGATGAAGTTCTTCATTGGTTGTTTTGTCATATCTCTTCTGCTATTTAAAACATGCTGTGGGACAATGTATCATGTTTACCGGCATTATGCCAGTAAATTGTTCTTAAACAGTGAAATTGTTCTTGTTTTTCATTGTGCTAATAATAATGATGCATTTCCTTGAAAATTTGTTGGCTCTTTAACTGCCATTAAATTAATCATTAACTTGCACAGGTTATATTATGACATGATTGTATTATGAAATGATAAATGCTCCCAATTTTATTCTAAAGTCTCTGCAATATCTACCATGAACCTTTACAGATTATCGATAACTAATATCTATAATTTTCCTCTTGTTAGGCTATTCCTGATATTCTCTCTGGACTTTTATATGCATCTAAAAGCACAGAAATAGTTAGGGCAAGAATCTCGATTTTTAGGGCCAGAAACACAATTTCCAGTATTAAATGGTGTATCAGTAACCACTGTACCAGTAACCACTGTACAATTCTGCTATACATGAATTTCAAGAGCACAACTGCAACAAATACAGAATACATGAAATAGCTAAACCAACTAACTAGTTTTGACCTTTGTACTGTTTTAAATCAAATCTCAAACAAAGCAAACAAACAAACAATAAATTATATCAAACTATATTATACATTGATTTGCCTTATAAAAGCAATGTTATGATTCGTCCCCACAGAAAGTGAATATTAAATGTTTTCTGCCTGTGCAACATAATTTGAACATATTTCACGCCGGCTGTGCATGTGGGTGTATGTCACTGAGCTTCAGTTTAGATCTAACAGAGAGTGGAAACATTGCAAATATTTTGGAGAAAGTATATCACACTTAAATTGTGTAAAATTTTATTAATTAGCTGAATTTAAGAAGTCCTAAAGACAGTCAGATCATCAGATTCAGGATCAGTTTGTTGATGATCTGTACTCACTGTCATTTCAGTTTTGTGTCAGTACTGTTTCATTCAATATTCATTTTCAAGAAATATATTTGAAATGAAATGCATATAATCATGTTAGTCGTGTGTCTGAAAACACGCATGTGGTGTTTAGGAATGTTGCTCTACAGGATGGGGAACATCATTCATGTGCTTTCAGCTGATGTTTCATCTCCCTCTCACACACATATGCACATGCGCATACAAACACAACTATGCAGAAATACTGAAGCAACACAGCAAAGCATGCACAAGAGACTTTGCTGCCTTAAATTAAGTTTAATCACCTTTACAAGTCATTTCAACTTAATATTTTAAATCAATTCATCATTCATCATTTCATCACATTCTCTGTGCTATGAAGGCGAGAGATGTTTTTACACTTACATAACAATTTAACACTTACATAAAAGTCTAGATTGAATTGGAATTACAATAATATATAACTGAAAAGTATTCTCTGCTGTTTTCAAATACTAATATATTCACATCGCAATTCAGAAACCAACATCAACCCGTGTTGGTTCTGCAAACATGAAACACATCATGCATGACGCATTTAATAGTGTTCAAAGATATGATCCTTACGAACAACATAAGGGTGAGGAAATCATTTCAGGATTTTTATTTAGTGGTAATTACCTATTTAAGGAATGACTATGAAACCGAACATCAAATAGTTCAGGAGAAAAAACATTTCCTAAAATACTACTGAATTGTTGACAGTGTGCAATATAGAAGTGTTCTTAGTAGTGAGAACACTTGAAAATGTTCACTCTATTCTTAAACACTTCTTATCTGACTCTAACTCTGCGTGGCAGACTGGCCATCTGGCAGACATTTTTCAGCTGGGCTGGCGTACTTTTGGGCCAATACATCCGATACATACTATTTTATATATCGGTGACCAATTCTTTTTTCTGCTTAACACACTTTTATTGATTGATACTGAGGGACTGAGCCAAAAAGTTTTATATACTTTGTCTCATTTTATTGGTTAAATGGGTCCAGCAGCATTAAACATACAAATACAAATCAAAAGAAAAAATGTACATAGAAACATTTAAATTACATAATGCTAAGTTAAGGAACAGGTCGATGTCATCAGTCTTTTGAAGGCATAGCCAATGGCTTTGTGAGTTGTCGTTTTTGAAACCAAGGCAAAAACGATTACAATTACAGTAGCTTGAGCTATACTGGGGCCGGCATCAGTACTAACTGTGAACAGACAGACATTTTAAAACTTGTTGTCCAAGGTCAACATGGCATAAAGTGTACTTGGCATAATGTTGAAACAGTAAGTTCTGAATTATGTAAAAAAATCTTACAAAACATTTTTCAAAGACAAAAACAAGTTACACAATGAATTTAAATTTGGGTCACAGAGAAACATTCATGAGGTAATGCAACCTGGTGGACACATTGTGAACTGCTCTGCAGTGAGCAGGCTGTTACTTAGCAGTCTATTGATTCATTTATATCAAACCTACAAATCTGCCAGACATACTAAGATACATTTCTTAGAAATGGGAAGACATTAACCACAGTATCCAGACCCAAATGACTGGCACATGTTCCAAATGACTATACACTGGCAAGTGTATAAGTCTGGCTGCTCCTGTTGTCATTGCTGTTGCTTTAAATATTTGAGAAGGCCTGTAAACAAAAACAGTATTTTTAGTTGAGTAAAAACACAAGTTTACTTTTAAAGCTATAAATTAATTACACATTTCCATGCTATAACAGCCTAGCTGGTGCCTGGCATCCCAAAATATGTTTTGACTAGGTGTTACTAGATTAGCAACTGTAGACAATTTAGCAATTCCCAGTGCTGGCAGGAAACAACTGAGGTGCTTTACCCCCAATTGCTCAAAGTGATGCCATGCTTTGGAGGAGGGATTTATAACCCAGGGTTAAAAGCAGTGCTAACCCCCTTTTTAAAACATTTCTTTACATAAGGTTAAAACAAGGTTATATGAAAAGCCCATCAAAATAAATGTGCAAAAATATTGTACTGTCATTTCATAGAACTTCTGGGCTTAATTAGGCACTAATTAGTCATGAAAACTCCCTAAAGAAAAACAAATTTTCTAACCCTCCCAGGAAGATCCTGCCACCACCATTCCTCTTCCATGTAAAAATTTCCATGCCCAGATGATATCCTTTATGGTTCAGCTACAGGTCAGTTGACCAATTTGCTTAGAAACAGGTGACAGTATTCCTAAAGTACATAAACATGATTACAAGGTATTGTCAACATCAAGAATCAGTGATGTTTATCCGTTTTAACAAGGTTTAGTGATCATTAAGACCAAATTGTCTATATCAATTAAAAAAAATTGCTGCCTTAAAATTATACGTTTAATCAGTGGCTTCACAAGTCATTTCAACTTAATAGTTAAAAACTTAATAGTTTTTTACACAAGTTTTACACTAGTAAACTTTATTTGCACCAGTCAGGATTTAAACTATTAAGCTGAAATGACTTGTAAAGCCAAGTTGATTAAATATTAAAATTTGAGGCAGCAAATGTTTTACAGAATGTGCACATACACAATGCGTTTTGTATTCTTCCTATACCTTCATCAGGGCGACACAGCACAAACTGCACCTCTGCAGGTGAGTTCCTCAATAACTGCAGCACTTGCTGTAGGTCAGATTTCACAGAGGTTAATATGGTTACATCACTTCCCCAACAAAACATCAAGACAAAGTTAGCCCCTCTCAGCTGATTGCTGCTGTACTCATTTACCGGCCATGATTAGAATGTATAAAGACAAGCAGATTATGATCAAAGCAGCGAGCATCATTACCTGATTGGACAACCCCCTCACAGGCTCCCCATTAATAGACAGAATGACATCTCCTTGCTGAATTTTGCCACTTTCCTCTGCAGGCTGACCTGGGAACAGTGTCCTTATTCGCACAATAGTGCCACAGTCAAGGGAAGGGTCCAGTTCTGTGATGAAGAAACTAAAGCCCAGACCATTCAGTCTCTTCCTCAAGGTCACCTGAAGGATGTTGTCTGGGAATAGTTATAGATTCAGACATAAGAACTTATGGTCTTTTTGTAAAAATCTGTGTTGAAAAGTGAATACTGCAATGACAAAACAGCTCAAAACAACTGTAGTTGTGTTGTTGAGCATTAGCCCTGTCAGAAGCAAAGACTCTGAGACTCAAAATCTCTTACATTATGATTTACACTACCACAAAGCACATACATACTTCCAAACACCATTTAACTTAACACCATTATTTATTTAAAAAATAATTTGTCCTGGTGTGTCCCCAACAACAGTAAATGTCACTCACTGTTACTGCCAGTTTGCGTTATTAAAGCTACAATCTGTAACTTTTGCCTCTCTGTTGCTGTCTCTGTTCAGAACATCAGATTCCAAGTTACTTGTGAAGTTATTTTCTTAACATGGGTGTCAAAACAACAGCTGTAAGAACAAGCTACAAGTGCTGCACCATCTACAGTAGCCGGACATATGATATAGTAGCTGGACCCTCTTTCTGTTTACAGATAGACATTTCACACAAAACCTGACCCAACAGCTCAGATTTATAAATCATTATTATGCACTTACAGTTGTAAATGTGGCTAAGGTAAGGAGATCGTGTTGAACATTGATCTGTCGTAGTTGCTCATTAGCTGATTTTTGTTCATATTAACAAAAAAGTTATGGATTGCAGCTTTAACAGTTTTTCACTACAAAGAACCTTTTCACTACAAAGCATACAGTTTGCCAAAGAACATTTCAGAAACATTTTTTTACATTGTTGTAAAAACAGTGTAGTTTATTTCTGAGGTGGTCAGGTAAAATTCTTTTTGATTTTAAATCCCTTCTCACACAACCTCTGTAAATATGGAGGGACGATTTACTGTTTTTCAGGTGGCTCAAAGGGATTTATTCCCTAGTAAAATCATAACTTCTCTGTTAGTCTTCTAGCAGCTGGTGATGTAAGTACTGCATGTAAAACAAGTAACAAATTCACTTGATCATTTTATTACCGTCAGACACAAAGCTGTAGTCTCCAGGCTTGATAATGAAAGGTGTTGTCATGGCAGGGCAGCTGCACTTTATCTGTGTTGCAGAAGCTGGTGTGCTGACAGGAAGTGTGGGGCTTCCAGGTGTGAGAGGCGACACAGAGTATCCATCCCTCTCCAACACCAGATTCACCACCTGTGTGCAGTTGAGAGTTGATTTGTCTCAGAGATAACACAATGAATTATTATATCAATAACAAACATCTGCAAGCCTTGTCAAAAAAAAAAAAAGCCTATAGCCTACAATTTGTTTCTGTATTCTGGTGGAGACAATCTGTGTAGAGTGAGATCACGCCATGATTATGTTATGTGATCATGAAGGACACATTACCAAAAACATGGTGACAACAATGGCCATCAAGAGAGCTACTGAAGTGCACTGACTGAATTCAAAACTTTAAAGGGCCACAATCACAGTAAAGAATGTGCAGCACAGGGGGTGCTGTCGTGCACACCCTGGGACTGACTGCTGTTATCTGGACCGCTCTTACAACAGAGTTTTCTGATGATTACTTATTATACTGATGAGGAATAGCAGGTGAAGTCAGCAGTTCTGCTCACACACAGGCAGACACTGCTGTCCATCTTGCAGGAAAAACTTCTGATAACACTTGGAACACTGTGGTTAACTCATGCATGCATCAGCTGGGGCTCTGTTGCTAGCTTTGCACATATATACAACTAGCAGTGAATGAAGATTTATACTTGTGTGTCTTGTGACATCATTGCTGCATGTAGACCCATCCCGCACTTTAAACTTTAGCAACCCCACAATCAAAAGGGGCCAAATAAAATCATCTGAAGCTGCCCACGCTGAGTCTTTTCAGTCATACAACAGCATATAGAATTCAGCTAGGACACATTAGACAATTTCAACTGATTTAAAACCACAGACATAAAGACAGTTTCAACTGATTTTTAACATTATAATTCTCTGAACATACGAGGTGATTCAGCCAGACCGTGAGACCAAATACTTGCACTGTAAAAAAACCTTTGCTGCCTTAAATTTTTAAGTTTAATCAACTTGGCTATACAAGTCATTTCAACTTAATATTTTAAATCCTGACTGGTATAACTTAGAAAAAAAGGTTAAGCAATTTTCCAACTAAGTTACCTCAACTCCACACAAGTCAGGATTACAAAGAGTAAGTTGAAATGACTTGTGTAACCAAACCGATTAAACTTAAAAATTTAAGGCAGCAAAGGTTTTTTTTTACAGTATGCCGATTGTAGTACAAATCCTGCATCACATATTATACAGACACATATTGTTGCCATGGTTATACAAGTGGATCTTCAATTCTCCACTTTCACGACAAGCCTTTAATCAGGCAATGACACTCAACACTGTCTGCCTTTTAGCATTGTGGAAATTATTGTTTTATTATTATGAGTAGCTTAACCATTTGTAGCTTAATTTAAATAGTCTTTTTGAAAAACCATTTGGGATTTTAAATGTTTAAACGTTATAGTCTGTCAAATGTGTTGATTTCGTGCCTCTTTCTGTTGACCCACTTAGTGATCAGTGCTTCATTTATTATTGACGTGGTTAGTTTATTACTGAGTTTACCTCCCCTGTTCTTGCCAAGAATTCAGCAGCCTGCTGATCTGTAAATCCCTGCAGTCTGGTGCCATTTACTTCCAACAGCCTGTCTCCTAAAACACACACAAACACAGGTGATTACAACAAACCCGCACAGTTGTTTTATTTAACATGCTGATAAAGGATGATGATCACTTTTCAGGTTTGTTATATTGCTGGAGATGTAACGTAACGTACCTGGCTGAATACGTCCATCTTGTTCTGCCACTCCACCTGGTACCAGGCTCTTGATGTAAATACCTCCATAACGAAGGCCTGTATTCACACCTGCCTGTAAATTCAATTACCCCGCAGTCGAAAACGATGCACATTAGGTGCATTGAGGCAAATTGGCCTTTAGGTGTGTCAGTGTGACTATTCTTACTCCACATGATCTTGTTCACAAACCATGTGCAGATTGTAATTGATTGTAGAATCTTGCCTTCATAATATGCTGAATAGCCCTTGCATTATTGCCTATTTCCCCTGAAAGTTACTTCTGCCACCACTTTTCTAATGCTTGCATTTCATATCATTGAAAATAAGCTTCTTACAGTACACAGCCATCCATTTTGTCAACTGCATGAGGTACTGTAGGACTGTTCACGCAAGATGTGTCTGTGTATGGAACTTGTGTTGTGTCGTGCTGTTTTCAGTGTCATGCTGCCAGTGCTGCATTTTGAGATGCATAGTTAAGTTTAGTACATGAGCAATTTATTGTCAAGACAACCGTATTATGTAGTCTTTTAATCAGATGTATGAGCGTATATTTTACTTATGGAAGATGACAGCTGTACCTTCAAGCTTCCACATAAACAGGTATTTGGATTTAAAATAAAAGTTACATGTGTTTCTGATGGTATTGTACACTAAAAAAAAAAACTAAAAAATGCAGTAAGCATTATTTCCAGAAGAGAAATTCTGGAAACAGTCAAAGGATTAACTAGGATTGTGTAGATGTTAAAATACTAAAGACTGCTGACACCACTGGGAGACAAAATTCCAAGATACCTCTAAAAGAAATGCTTCACTTATAATACAATGAAAGAAGTTACAGGCAACCTGAAGCCCAGTACAGTAGTATTCTGTATGGGCTGTACTGGCTAATGACATCATGTTTAAACGCTGTAACAGTTAGTATAAATACATCTCAAGCTACTTAACCCTCATTTAGAGAGATTAGCCCCAGCCTGTAGCTGCTTCCCTTTTCCACACGTTTATCCTTATGATCATGTGACCATTTTCCTTTTTGCTTCTCTGTCTGACCTTCTTTAATACCACTGATCCTGTGGGAACCAATTATGCATTAGGCAGACACTTTCATCCGAAGTGACTTGCAGTGCATTAAAGCTACACATTTAATCAGTATAGTCAGGATATTATTTAATGTCACTCTGATTCTGTTTGGCTGAAAGAAGAAAGTCATATACAACTGGATGACTTGAGGAAATTACGGGATCATTTTTAAGTAAACTATTTCTTTACTTACACTAATACTGATGCCCAGACTGCCTCCAGATTTCTGAAGCTTCAAAAAAAACTCTTCGGGTCTCAGGCTAGTCAGAGATGCTGACCTAGAATAATCATCCTTTTGGATCAAAAAAGGAAACCCCACAGATCTATTAGATCATTTGCTTTCACGTTATTTAATCTATAGACCTGAACACGCACAGAACTATTTCAGAAAAATGTTATACATCACATCTGCAGTAAGATACCATACCTGTGCATTAATAATGCGAACCTCAGGTACATGAAGCCTGCTCATGGCCTTAGGGCTCATCATAACACTGACCAGGTCATCCAGATAGTCATCCCCAGCTAGTGTGGTACTCTGAGACTCACAATTTCTCTCTTTGAGATGACCACTGCCACCATGCTTATAAAGAGCTGAGATTTAATTCAAAATTTCAGATTTAGTTCACTTATCAAGGAGAATTATTTGACAATGATATGGAGCAGAATAAAAAAAAGAAAATAGACAGACCTTTTGGCTGTGAGACAATAAGTTCCACCTCATCAGAGCTGTTCTGTATGATATCAGCAACCTCACTGATGGAAACTCCCTCCAGACTGATCTGGCTAAGAGAAATCAGTCGAGCACCTGAAGGAGCAGTTTAGTGTTTACAAATGTTCATACAGAGAATTCTCAAATGTTTTGTGGACCAAATAATGTTTTATTCCTTGCCTCTAATGTCAACAAATGTGGATTTTTTGCTAAATAGTGCAGAATGCAGACCCAGGAAACAATGCAAGTAACCGATTATGTAAAAGATTCACCTGGTTTAATACGTCCGTCTCGGTCAGCTGGACTACCAGGTACAATAGATGCAATGAAGATTCCGAGATCAAGTCTCCCAGAACTGTCTTCTCCAACAATTACAATACCTATAGCCAACATAAATAAAGAGCAGTAGAGACAATTTATACAATCATGATGAGTTACATTTAAGGACTTGAGTTATTACTGCAGCTAGCTATCCACTTACCAAGGCCATTTTTGGGATCCTTTTTGAGGGAAGCACAGACTATTTCCCTCTCTGGGGGTCGGAAACTTGTTGGAGTATCTTTGAGGAAAGGGCATATTTGCAAGAATCAGCTTAAAAATAGTTGACTACAGATATGTGCTGAAATCACACTGGGCCCAGATAATTCATACATTTATTTAACATCAGGCCCAGAATATGCAGGAGTTATCATAAACCATACAACCCTTTATAACATGGTCTGCTGGACAATGATTTGGGGTTATCTGTCCTTTATCTGTTTACTAAACAGTGATATGAGGTTAATATTGTTAGGGGTTAGTTATTAATTTGCACCTCTTAAGGGGGAGCACATAGAAGGGACTTCAGAACATCGCTTTTGTGAGCTGAAAGAACCTCTCTGCAGACGTGGACTGTTGATACTAGTAGCAAAACACATATTTTAAAACAAAGATACTTTGAAAAGGGGCTTGCAATATGATTGATGCAGTCTGCGCTCACCCGGTGTGGTCCAGTAAGTCTCTCTGTTGTTTGATTTTTGCCTCAATTCGAGTGGCGATGTCCTGACAGAGCTTGCTCATGGACTTATCAGTAGAAGTGTTAAGGCACCCAGCATTGAGAACTACTTCAGACCTTCTCCTCATACTGTTTTGAGCCCTGCACATGGCTGCATACTGCACAATGCTCTCCTCTGAAGAAATAGTTACACAGGTAGTTGTTATATTTAGTAAAGGGGCCATTCTGTTTCCAAAAAATGAATAAGATCTCAGACAGGGTAATTATATGATTTCATTATCATCTTCTGCAGTCCAGTAATTATGTCAGTATAGTTATTTATAACAGTTTTTTCACCTGCTCTTTAAGATTCTGGAATGAACTGATGTTGCTCGTGTTTTAAGACACATGCCAGCTGTTAAGATTGTCTCATATTGGGCAACATATAGGATTTGACAGTGCTGAGCTGAGTTTTTTTGTACACAGTAAACATGTTTTTGTTCAAATGACTTTGGTTTAGAAGAATAAAACCAGGAAAAGATTCTATACAAAACACGCATCAGAAGACAGATCAATTGATCTACACTTTCTGTCCTCTCACTGCTAATTCCTGTCGCGTCACTTTTTATGTGCATCAATTTAAATACAGTTTAGCTTTGTAGTATCAGAAACAGACACTGTCGTGTATCAAACTAAAAAATCAATGACAGTATAAATGTAGGAGGGTGGATGTGACCTAACCTGAAACAAGGCTGTGGGCAAGCTGGCGGGAACTCATCTCCTTGTCAAACTTGTGCTGTGCAGAGCAGAGGTTGCAGAGGTATTTGGCAACCTTTGACTTTTCAGTCAGAAAGGTGTGCTTTGTTTTACTGGTGTTGCTCTCAATGACAAACTTGCGTCGCTGTGTTGATGAGAAGTGGAGTATGAGAGTCATTATGTGGACCAGTGTAACCAAATTACAATTTATCCTCAAACTTGATCACATTTTTGGTTAGTTTATTGAGACCACATGAAATTAAATGTGTTGTATTTGTGTTGACTCACAGCTGAGGTGATGCTGGTAGTGTCTCTCCAGTGGAATTTAAAGCTTGCGGTACGGGAGTTATTTATGACTTCATACACACTGACACCTTTGGCACATACCCCCAGAAACAGTTCTCCAAAAATAGGCTTCTTCTCGCGAGCCACCCGGTAAAACAGCACGCCATACTCTGGAAGCTGCTGAGCAGTCTGTGGGTAATGTAGAGCATGTCACCCGTTACCAAACATCTTAACAAGAAAAGCTCAGGCCTCATGCTGTCTGGAACAATGTGTGGCCAGTCGAGTCATTATAGGTCTGGATAAATCAAAATGGCAGGAGGATGAAAAACAATTTCCCACAAAACAAACAAATGCAACTGTCATATTTCCTATTTATATACAGCAGAGATTCACAATCTTTATTATTACAAATTTTTAATCATGTTAATACAATAGTAAAGTATGAAATAACTCAAATGGATGTATGGGAATAATGCAAGGAACATATGTTCCGTTATGATGTTCATCCTCTTTTCTGTTTTTTCCTGTTGACAAGTATGCTTGTGGTCTGTCTTACTTGAAGGTAAATACCAATTGGTTTAATAATTATATTAATAATATCCACATAAATATGCTCATATATCTTTAAGTGTGGTAACATATATGAGGAAGCTATATGTAAAAGAATCATGGCAATCAACAGTGAATGTGACCTTGAGAAACTCAAGCTCTGACTCCTCAGCACACATGTTTGCATTGTTGGCGTGTAACTGCAACAGCTCTTCTTTCAGACAAGGCATCGCCATTTTCTGTAAAACACTCCTGGAAACATAATGCTCTGGCTGATAGTAGTTCATCCCATAAACCTTTACAAGAAACAGAGAAGTTTTTTATCATGGTAAAAAAGTGCTTTAAACAAGTGTATTTTAACAAGTATACAGTGCGCTCATAAATGTTATTTCCAAATGATGTATTACATAACCATTTAGCAGTTGCTTAATATAAATATGACACGATACATTTTCAATGCACTCTAAAGGTGTGATACTATTGTTTATATGCATTTATTTTAATCTTCTCTCATCATGTCCTTATATTATGGTCTTTGGCAACATTTATTGTGTGTAACATTATGGCAGAAATAGAGAGTAAGAGACACATGCATGTATGACTACTGTAAAAATGCCACCATCCATGAAATACCTGACACATACTGTCCCCAAACTCAGCTTGAAGAGCCAAGGCACCAAGAAACAAGCAAGTCTCCTCGTTACAGGCCAACCTGTCCTCCAGCAGGTCCCTCCTCAGCTGGAGATAGTACTGGTGACGGGTCACCTTGTGTCTGCCACAGTGAACACAATGAAGAGCAAAGCTGGACAACAGTAACAGGCAAAAAACATTAAATGAGTCTGATATAGTGAGACTTACAAAAGAAAAGAGATGTTATTCACAAAATATTTGATTCGCAAATGAAGCACAAATGTGGTGTTGGGCACTTTTTTCCAACTGTCTGGGGCAACTTTTGAAATCTTTGCTTCATTGTTAATAAAGAAAAATTCATCATCTGGAAAAGAAATTGTAAAATAGATTACATTAAGATACATTAAGAAAGTACATTTGATTAAACCAAACATTTGTGATGTACCTTACCATCACAGTATGCAAGGCCAAAGTAAAAATGTTCCACAAGATTTAAGTGTGCGATGATCATATCAAATACATCCCCCGCTCTCGACTTAACATCACACTTCACCAAAATCTTCTGTCCATTTGGCATCAAAATTTTCAAGTCCCTTTTGTTTGAAATAACCTTCCGTTTGTTTGACTGCTCAGAAAAAGAGTGGAAGAAATTGTGAATGTGACCTTTCTTATGCTACTGTGTTGCCAACATTAGTATTACGTAACAAATTATTTGGTACTTATGGATAATAAACTGACCACAATAGAATTAGGCAGCTCTAAAATAACAAGAGGCTCCTCCAGTATTCTGATGAATTCTGGGCCCATGTGCTGTAAACGACCGTACATAACTGTAGTCAACAGTTTTATAAACCAGGAGCAAAGAAATAAAGAGGTAATGTGGATAAGAGGAGTGTATTGTTCACCTTTATTTTCCTTTCATTAAGGCTAATTGAGGAGCCAAAATACTGTCTTGAGCTGAACAGTCGATGACTGTCAAAATTAGTACTTTGGATCAGCCATGTACTGTTACGGCTTCTCTGGTGTGAACTATGACAGCTTCTGGAAAAGTTTGGATGTGAATTAAACCCTTTCTTATTGAATTATATTCTCATCTAATAAAGAAAAAATATCATTTTTGGTAGTCTGTGAAGAGGAAAACATGCTCTATTAGCATTTGATATCAGTATAATATCACCAGAATCAGGCAAACAAATGCATGCTAAGCTCAATAAAGTTACCATTGACTAAGTTCTTTAAAGTCACTGTGACATTAAAATTGGTCTTATTCCTGGTCTTAATGTACACAATTCATCAGTGTACATTATTCCAAATTTTACAGCGTGTTTTCATAACCTTCATTTGTTAACCATGTTTCTTTTTAGCTGATGTTACAGATCCTGCTCAGTTTACCAACTGCCCCTCTGGCTCCAATTCTGGTATGTAAAACCTACGTTATGATTACAACAAATTTCCAAATCTTGGATAAAAACAAATCCTGGCCCTTTTTCATGAAAACAGATCTAAAATGCATTATTTTAATGCTACTTACCTGCTAATGTCTGGTTGTGGTGGCGGGTTGTTCCCTTTAAGTGGCCAAACAGAGTTCTGACATGAAACACCTAATAAGAACATGATAGTATGCAGATGTATTAAAATAAACTTGGCTGATCAAATAATGGGATGTAAGAAATATACCTCGAAGTCTTTCTCTGACCATCTGGCTTTGGTCTGTGAGATGTGCAGCAGCATTTGGAGGTTTTTCTGCCTAGACAATGAAAACATTGAGCAATGAATGCATTTGTGATGCATGCATACCCAAGGTGAAGATGTGAAATTGCAATTAGCTCACCATTACTTACAAAAGCGAAAATATTTGAAGTGCACAGCATTAATAAACGTTGCATTCTGTGCTAGCTAAGATACTGCAAGTGACAGAGTATTATGATCTTTATCTAAATTTAAAAGCAACACAGCTTTAGACTACAACTAAGCTATCTGCTTATGGCTCTTTAGTTCTGACAATCCTTTTCTACATGTAGAAAACTATACCAAAGTTGTGTCACCTTCTTCAAACTTTTATGCCACTAGCACTGCCTAACAAGTGGAATAAGGACAGATCTGAGGGTTGTGTTTTTCTAACCTGTAGTACATGCTCTGCCATCTGCTTGATTGCTCTATCTGGTCGGCACAGAAACGCATTCTTATGGTGTTGTTCGCATGTCTCCAACACTGTGAGTAAGTTTACCCGTTTGTGAGCAACAGCCTCACACATGCTCAGTAAAAGGCTGTTTAAGTGGTCACTGAGATGGATAGGCTAGTGAGAGGACATTGCAATAAATGAAAAAATATTTAAAAAAACAATAACAAACAAAGAATGGACAAAAGATTTTATCAGATTATTGAAAGGGACCCACCTGATTTTGTGGAAGTTTATAATCCACTGTCCAATAGAGTGTCATGCCTAGTGAATAAACCACCATCTAAATTTAGAGTGAACAAAGTTTCAGTGGCAGATTTAAACCATTTTTGCTTGAAGGCTTCTTGAAGAACTGTTTTTGACACTCACCACTCCTTGCTTTAACCATCAAATCATGACAGGAAGGAGGAAGATGTACCTGAAAAAACCTACTACACTTCCAGACCAACTCACTTTCTCTGTGGCCTGCCTCCTGGAGCAAGTGTTGCTCTGTGACATTTCTGGGGAAGTGAATGAGCCCACGTCCTCAGAACGGCTGCAGGTTTTGAAGGCAATGCTGCCGCTTGTAGAAAGGAGCACGGAACAAGGGCTGATGACACAGCACATGTTACCAGGATCTGGTGAGATAGTAACATAGACTTTTTCAAGCTTTTGTGTGACTGGAGGAACAGAGCATGGGTGCTAAATGAAACACTGTTTCAAAAAGCGTTGAATATGTTCCTCTACCTTTACTAGAGATGTCTATCAAGGCTTCTGCTGCACCATGTAGGAGAGCCCAGACTTTCTCCTCCTCTAGAGATGCTCCCTGTGACTCCAGCACCTCTGCCAGACTCACAAACGTGCTCATACTACCATCATATAAAAGTCACTGAATGTCACAGGACTCTAAAATCTTAAAAACATGAAATAATTGCAGAAACACTCCAGAAATTAAATGTCTGGGTAGTTGTCAGGAATTTGTTTTCATGTGAAAATGTGTAATGTTTATTGGCAAGATTAGGGGATTTTCACACCGGGAAAACTTATGCAAATATATCTAGACATTTCCACACAGCAAATTACTGAGTGATAAAAACTTAGTGTTGAACAGGCAGTGTGTTAAAATCTGATGTTTAGCTACAAATATTATACATTTCATGAGTGTTCATGAAATCAACATCTGCACATGTGCAGAGCATCCTGCTGCCTGTTCCAACATCTCTATCATCCTTCTTGACTGGGTGAAAATTTCAGTGTTCTGAAGCGTCATGCAGACACTACAGCAGATGTTGATAAGAATAAATTCCCTTTAACAAAAGTGTCATACACTTTACTGATGGAGATTGTGATGCAATCTGAGGCTTTCTTACAATAATTCACAGATGCTGAACAGAAGATAAGCTATTTCAGAACAGCATTCAGAGATGCTCACAAATGAACAGAGCAGATACTGCATTTTTTAGTTTTTAATTTCATGGTATATTTTTTGCTGAATTTTTGCTGAAGGATACCACCCAGTCAACAAAGCGTTGACTGAACACCAGCACACATGAAGCTGTACAATCACCTGACAAGTGTTTATTTAACACTCACACAGACTTTGAGCCTAATGCAAGAGTTTTATTGTAAAAAAAAGAAAAAGGAAAGACAATACTTTTTCATGGCCATATCCTGTATTAGGCTACACTTTAACCTGTAACCTAAAAAGTTGTAAATTGATAATATAATGTACAGTTCACGATATCGCATTTTGCAATTTGTAATTGTAACAATACTAATACAACAAACATGACTGTCATTAAATAGAGAGCTTAGATGTTCATTACATTATTCAAAACATTCTGTAATGTTTACTATGTAATGTTAAAAGCACTATACAAATAGACATTGCCTGACTTGACAAACGTATTGTCTTTATGACTTTAAACCAAATATCTTTTACTGCTGTTATCTGTGTATGTACTGTAAAGGATAATGTAAAGCATCCTTACCTTGCTACATCTGATACACAGAGAGTTTTCCTGTGAATATCTTCTGCTCAGTACAGATCCTCCCAATCATCTTGCTCTGAAAACAGCACTACGTTTGAATTGAGAATCTGCAAATTAACTGTTATTATTTGAGAACATTTCCTCTGTTTCCTGATATTGTGATGAAATGTTGTCACTGCTGTGTTTTGGCTTAATTAGTCCTATTCTTAGAGACCAGGCATAAGAACTAAATTGGATTAGAGCAAAGGTTTGACAGGTTATTGGGTGACCAATCAGTGTGGCCAAACCAGACCTCTACTAATCTGACTAAAAAAAGTGTGACTTCACATTGCTAGATTCTGTACCACACAATCCCATTGTGTCTATAATGCTGCTGTCTGGGAATGTTTTATACTGTATGTAAATTTTATCCAATTGTATGTAAATCCAATTGTATGTAAAAACTGTTTGTAAATTTTATCCAATTAAAATCAATTAATTAGATCTGAAAAGTGTGTTACATGTCAAAATAGAGGCAGGTGGTTGGAGGGGATAAAAACTAAGAGGTTTTGATATGCTGTTGATTAAAAATAAAGTTTATATCAATGCGTGAAACAATTTCTATCCTTTGTTTACATGGTGGATTTCTTCGTTTCTTCGTTCAGCTTATAGCATATTAGGGTAAAACAGTGATTAAAATAAAGAGATCAGTAAAAATAAAAATACATTACATTTAAGACCATTTAGATGCCAATATATAAAATGTGTGTGTGTGTGTATATATATATATATATATATATATATATATATATATATATATATATATATATATATATATATATATATATATAAATAGTCATTTTTTGGCATATAATTATATAGCCTATTTATATAAAATATATAAAACGTGATCAGCCTGTTTTGGCAACAGCAAACACATTTGTTTTTTGGTTATGTAATAGAAACGCATTTAATACATGAACTGTATGATACGCCACATCCCTGTATCACATTTAACCTGGCTTGTTTATTCTTGTCGAGGTGTCATTTCAGTATAATATGTAAATAATCATTTAGGCTTTAATGACAGACGTTAATGTTCATTAATTTTTAACATGTTTCTGTTTACTTCACTGAGGTCAATAATGTAAGTAAAGGACGCTGCGTGTCATCTAATTCCCTCAACAGACCGCGGAATTGACACCCGGAAGTGCTCGTCGCGCGGGTATCGATTGTTTCCGGTTTGGCAGTAAAACGGAGACGGATCGGATGACGTCATCTCTGTTGACGTGAAAGAGGGAAGAAAGTGCGGTTCGCTTGCTGAAAGAGCGCACCAAAGTTAAACTGGACAACTAAACTGGGCTACAAGTTCGTCGTTTAAAGTTTATTTTTAACTCGCGTCAGTTGCAATGTCCACGTATTCTAGTTGCTAGTTATCCTTTTAGCGTATTACTAAGAGAGACGTTTTGCTATGAATTGTCTAATATTGACGTAGTCTAAATAAAGCAAAAACAGTATGTGGATTTACACAATCTGAGTAAAGATCAATTGAATGTCGGCGTTCAGTTCTACTCAGTTTGCGCAGTCTACAAAGAAATAAATGTTAACGCAAGCCTTCTCATGTCATGTTACCCAGCGCTCATACTTAAGACTGACTTTAAAGCTTTTAGCAGGATAAGTTTAAAGTTAGCAGTTGCTCATAGACTGTGATAATTGCCCTCCTTCCTTTGCATACAGTGTCAGGTATGGGGGGCTGTCCAGTTCAATTCGCGGCAGCAGTCTCGGATGTCAGTGACTTTTCTGAGGCAGTGTCTCTGTCTCTGTCTGCTTTGAACCGTTTTTGGCTGAAGTTACATAATTCAAGGTAATGTTTGTACAGTTTTGTAGCGCACGTTTCATTTATTGAATGTAATACAGTCTGCTTTCACATAGATATTTTTGGGTCGATATCTACAATGCCACAATGAGGTTACATGTTAATTCCTACATGCATAAGGTATCCTAATGTACATAGCAGTATTTCACCACATTTTTTTTTTGGACACAACAAAAAAATTTTAATGGACACAAAAACAGTAGTTCTTTGTTAATTCATATTTCATGAACTAAAGAGAACATTGACACCTTTTTAAAATTTAGAACTATATTAATAAATCTTTAAATTAGTAACCAAGATTACAAATGCATTATATATACAATTATATATACAATAATATTGTTTCATAGGTCTCAGACAAGATGTTCCTGCCCAGAAAACCATCCTTTGGGTGAGACACCATTCTTTAGAGGTGTATTCTATCAGTTGGCTTGAATAGAATTGGATAGGTGTCTGTATGGCATGTTTAGCAGAAGTGGTTTTGTTCTGGAGCCTACAATAACTGATGCAGAAACAGCGAAAGCTATAACCTTTAGTATACCTTAAATGTAAACATTACATTACAGCTACAACTTTGGCATGTGTTTTGCAATGTAATAAGGACAGATATATTTCCTTGTAGGTGTTTGACTTCAGGGTCAAACAAATTCAAATCTATGATTCACTTATGCTGTACACTACCATCAGCGATAATGACATGGACCTCCTCAGGTGAGATTCAAAGTGCATACACATGTATCATGCTTTTGTAAACTACTACAACACTATGTTTATACAAAGATATTTGTACACAGTGGAAGCAGCAGGACTCAACTGTGGTGTTTTTGCGTGTTCTGTGAGTTGCTTGTGGGCTGCTTGTCTACCTCTTCAGTGCAAGCATTGTCTGCAGGTTCATCAAAGTCTGTTGTTTTATTCCCAACTAGGCAGCTGAAAATTACATCCTACATCGTGAGATCACTGAAGAGCCACTGACACTCAACCAATGCAGGACTCTCAGTCTACACCATGCTACCCAGATTTTAAAAAATGTGAATGCGGAGGTTAGGCTCATTTCTTTATTTAAAAATCTGTCAGTAATTGGAAAACATTGTTTTTAACTAAGGTTTTTGTTACACAGGACTTTCCACATACAACAGAAGGCTAAAACTGGAAAAAAAGAAATTAAACTACAGGTAGCCAAATCAGAAATGACAGATTCCAGTAGCCATTGCCTGGCATGGAAAATTAAGGCATGTTTGTTACAGTGAGCAACTGGAAAAACTAGGAGTGTAAAAAAAACAACTTACAAATCAGCCAAAATGTATTGATACATAAAATACAAAAATATAAAACAAGATCATGTATAAAAAAAACCACATTTTGAACATTATAAAAAAAACCTTTTGCACTTCTTGCAAAAACTGGCTGTATCTTCAGTGTGCAGGTATGGAGGGGGACTGGACTGCAAATGATTTCTTTTGTGGCTGCAACCTTATTGTGGATATGTAAGAATAATCTCAGGCATGTCATACCCATGGTTTAGTAGAGAGACTTGTCCAAATATTTTCATGCATTTGAACAATTAACATAAAATACAAAATGTATGTACATGGTAAGATCATGGTGTATGTTGTTAAATGACCTGTACAGATTTACTTTAAGCAATGCATTTGTGCTAAACAGATACGACACTCTGGAGTCTGTTGGAGCAGATGACATTCTGACAGATAAAGAGATAAAGGTAATCACCTATAATCTTTTTGCAGTGAACTTTTGTGACAATTGGTATTCCTTAATTTCACGTACACTTCAGCCTGGTTAAAAAATCCCTCTACATCTAAATATACATGTAATATTTCAGGATCTGGAGAAATGTTCTGTCAAAAAGAATGTATCTATAGAGCCACAGAGGATATTATCCATCCCTAATACTACAGTAAACATTATACCATATTCAATGACGTGAAGGTATGTGGAGTGTTCTTACCGTCATACCAAACATTTCTGTTACAAGATATTTAATTGATTAAACTGGTATAAACATATAATGTGTATATAGAACACAGTACAATAAATTTAAATGTCAACCTTTCAATACACAGATAATACAAACCAAGTAAAATCAGATAAAGTCAATTTAATTAAAACATTGTCAAATCAAAACTGGAGTTACATCAGGGCACTCTAAATATATAGCTGGTCCGCACTCTTTACAGTATTACTTACAGAGACCCCATTAGCAAGAATTTGATAACAGTGGCAAGAAAAACTCAAAATAAGACAGACTGGGTGGGTGGCTGTCCCTCTTGAGAGAGAGCTGTGGGAAAGAAACACAGCATATATCTTGTTAACACAGTTTTGCTGGTACTGAAATGTTTATAAAGATTTTGAAACTAATGTATGTATTTGGTAGAAAGATTTCATTGGGAAGGGCAGTGCTGGTGGACAGAAGAAATTACAAGACTTGCAGATGCATTATAGGACATTAGACAGAGAGAGAAATAGATGGATAAAAGCTCATCATACCAAGTCACATCTTTCAAATTTCACACGATATTTTGTACTGTTAATGTACTCTGTAAGAATGGTTTTTACAGCAGTTTTTCTATTTTTATTCTTTACTTGTTACCTCAGACTGAACAGATGTTCAGACTCCAGTGCCTGGAAAACTCCTTTCAGTGACTGGAACTGTAGCTGAGAAGCAGCAGTTTATTACAGATGTGATTTTGCCTGAGGTGAGCTATTGAGGACATATATGACATTAACAATTAAAGACTTTTATTAACAACAAAACCATTAAACGAGTAATACAAGTGTGAATATATTTCAATAATAATTTGGAGAACATGTATTGGAAAACATCACAAAAAAATGAAAGCATGACTTTACACTCTCTAATCGCTAGCTTCTAAACTACAGTACTTAAGTACAAGTAGTAATTTATGTGAAAACTAAGAGTAAAACCTTAAATGTAGATAATGCTGTAAACTGTCACATTACTATTTTTTATGTATTTTTTATAGGTCTTCATTCACTGGCTGCAAAGCAACTTTAACATTTGTAGATACTCATTTGACATTTGTGCTGAATCAGTGCTTGTCCACACCTTTCCAAGGAAAGAAAACATACAGAACATATATGTGTATTATGTATGTATATTATCATTAAATCCATGTGTTGTTTGTTGATTAATCATAAAACAATACAGTGTCAATTCACTAAATAAAATAAAGCAGCTTTTGTGCACTAGGACATATTCAGGAACCGTGAAGTAAGCTCTGGCTAAACATTTAGTTTTTGTTTTAGAGATTTTGTTTGTTTTAATAGATGTACTTATAAGGTAAATCTGATAAAGATCTGAATGGAATCCCTTACTGTTAGTGTTCATTCAGTCACTTGCCCAAAACAGGGATTTGAATTTATGGTGTTTATGACAAATGTTGATAGGCAGTGTTCTCTATCACAAAAGAAAATGTATTTCTTATTGTGCTGAACGTTCTACAAGCTTGATGCATTAGTTGATAACATCAGAATACACCAAGTACTTCTTTAACTTCTTCTAAATGCATCTAACAACACTGAATTTGAACATTTCCCAGTGCCCTTTCCATAGAGATCGATTAAAAGCTCTAGAGCAACTGCAGAGCTGGATGGATGAATTCAATGAGAGTTCTCCAGGAGAGAACTTTAACACTTTTACATTTGTGTTTCAGAAAAAGGACTTTGAGATGTTCTGCCAAGAGATTCTGGATAGAAGGAAGTTTAGAGTTTCTGCTAGATCTGAAGAAGATTAAATCCTCGTAAAGCTGTACCACTGTACAGAATGTTGACATATTGATTAATATTACACATTGTATAATTTTAATAAAGAAATAATAATAAAAGTGTAAGCAACAACAGCCGAATAGTGATTTCATTGCTGTGACCTATGTAATGCACTTTCTTATAAATTCACACAAACAGACACACACGTACTTTTTTCAAAAGACAAATGATTTATTATTGTGCAGTACAAACATCAGGCAGCGGGTCGGGCGACTTAAGGCCTTGTTTAGTATCTTCGCAGCAAAACCAAAACAATAATGACAAGACCGGAGAAGTAAAGGGCATTGAATTAATACAGTAATGTATATTTTATAAAATGTATAGTTTTTACAGTACTACATTAACCTTCATTTATGTAACTGGTCACCAGTAACCATGGTAGCCATCCATAAACGTCACCTATAAAAAACAACTATTCATGTACAGCCTATATGTAGTTTTATTTATACATATATTACCTAACGTGACCTCGATCTGTGTAACTGGTCACCCACTAAGAGAAAACACTGACCGTCGGTACAAAGTGACTGACAGCGGACACTGACAGCGTGAACTGCCGCAGAGAATTCGTGGAAGAGCCACCAGTAGCTGCAGCGGCTGGAGAACGAGTGAACAGAACGAGGAGCTGTGAACATGTTCCGGTTCTGACTGATGAAGTGAAAGTCAAGTTAAGTGGTTTACTGTCATTTCAACCGTATACAAGTACATAGTAAACGACACAACATTTCTCCAGGATCAAGTGCTACACAAACACAGAACAACACAGAACTACAAGACTACATCATTTATACCTGAAGTGCACAAGTACAATGACACTGGGACAGACAATGGACGTGTAAGTCCCAGTGCAGCGCCGACCAGCACACAGTTCTGTTCCAGAGTGATCCTAGTGATAATAAAATAACATAAGTGTAAACAAGATTATGTACACTATAAGTATTTAGCGGCAAAAATTATTTAACGTGCAAAACAACGGAGGATGCACATTTGTGTGTGTGTGTGTGTGTGTATGTATGGGTGTTCCTTTAGTCCAGTTTCTGCGTTTTCAGGAGTCACATATTTGTCAGATATGGTGGCCCATACCCGAAATGTGACCTCTGCATTTACCCATCGCTGGTGAGGAGCAGTTGGGGGTTAGGTGCCTTACTTCAGTTGCTACCTGCCAGCGCTGGAATCAAACCAGCAACCTTCTATAATTTAAATGATAAAGGTCTATAACACGCTCCTATAAATAACACAGCAAATAATATTATATTATAATTATAAATAATTGCCGTTATGTGATTTAGAAAGTTATTTAATAGCAGTAATCGATTAACCTCCTGAAACAAGCGACTTTGAAGCGTCAACTTGTGACCTTGATGACGTCGGGTAGAACGCAGAAATAGTTTACGTCACTGCCACGCAAAGATGAAGTGACGTGGTACGCAAGTGTCCGCAGCTCGAGGCCTGCCAGTGGACGGAAGAGTGTGCCTGGAGTTGAAAACAAGACGAATGCACCGACCTGCCGTGTGTGCTGAGAAGGGATCGGTCCGTTTCTCAGCCTCCTATAACAGTCTGATATCGCTTACGGAGGGTAGGGGCACATTTCCAGTTTCAGCGCTGTTGTTGTGAAGGTGGATTGTGGGGGAGGGTAATTCACCACGTTACATACTGTTGACTAGCTGGTTAGCTGAAGACTAAACGTCTCGTAATGCGCTTTATTTGGTAGCGATGCTTGTTAAGCGTTTACAGGATTGTGTTATGTGCACTTACTGACACATGAACTGATGCAGTGTTTGTACCATGATATAGTGCTGGTGTCATATAATAACATAGCTGAATGTTTCTTGTATTCTAAAGTTTACACCATTCAGTTTACACAGTACATTATGGAGTACTATGGGATGTGTATGAGGTGTGTATGGTGATGGTATAGTGTTTATTCTTGGTACTTATATTCTGTCCTAATGACGTGATTGTCAGGTTGAGGTTGCTAATGATCAACGCTGACATTGACTTGGTCCCAAGTTAGCTGCCTACCCTGACAGTGTTTTTTCTGGCTATGACAACCAAAAGATTTTTACATATAGTTGTTGTGTTCCTCCATATTTGTTTTTGAGCTTTGAGCTCATGGATTGTCTGTCACTGTGTTATCTAGTGAAGAGTTTGATCAGTGTAATGTACTGGACAGAGGCGTCAGAATCAGATCAGAGAAACTGAAGTCACTGGATATGGATGGTGGTGTGAGCTATTGAATTCAGATCATAACGTTCAGTGCTGTCAGAGGGTCATGACAGTGGCTGGAATTTGTTGGGGCGCGGTTCTCTCTCAGTATTATTTTAGGAGATGATTGACACTTTTCATTCTCATTTATACAAAAGAATGCAGTGTTTAATACAAAGTGTCCGAATACGAACAGAAATAATCGCCCCGCCCATTTGTGTTATTTATATAAGCCCAAGATGCATGTACTGGTGCATGCACTGCAAGTGACTGTAGAATACGTTACATACAGGTAAAATAACTTAGTACAGTAGAATAACACGTGTGATAAGCCACAGAGTAATGTCATGAGTATTAGTATTGACTGTCTACTACACTGGATGAAAACAACTGTTTTTTATTTATTTTGCAATTCTTTTTTACAACAATAGGGATGCACTGAAATTTTGGCCACTAAAGATTTTCTGCTGAAATGTTATTTGCTTGATCTGAAAGAGAAAATGGGCCAAATGTCAATGCTGAGACTAGAAACTGAGCACTAATTGAACAGGTCCAGTAACTAAAACTTTGACATGGGAAAAACCAGCACATACATGAAAACTCTTCAAATTAAATGATTTCTAATATGAATGCTGGCAGCTGCTGATAAAATTATGTCAGGAAAAGCATTTCACGCTTGTAGCTGATGAGATATACATCAAGAAATTCAGATAAATAACAAGCACAACTGGATACATATTATTGTAGAAATACAAACACAGTTATGTTTGCAGTTACTATCTGTGTATGCATTATTTGTGACATAATACACATAATACTTCAATACAACACATTTGAGTTCACATGTAACACATTTCAGGTACAAGCTGCAGACGTCTTTGACACTGGCTGATTGATAAAGATAATTATCTGAGACAGTGAGAGACACTAAGAGACTAACGCATGATTTCATTCTGCAGATTTGCTGGTTGCCTATTATCCAAGAGTTCCTTCGAGGTCCAGTTCTGTGCACAATGTTCATATTATCAACAGCCTGCATGTTATTGTTCATTTATACAAATCGAAAGAAACTGGGTTAATTACTTTTTAGCATTGTTAATTTTCAGCACCATAGAAGTTTTCATGAGTTTTCCAGAACAAATTCACTACATTGGTCTAGAAAATAAAAAGAGTTGGAAAACATGATGCTGGTTTTCAGACTGTTTGTTGTGTGTTGTCAAGTCCACACCCAAGATCTATTGACAGAAGTTGTCTTTGCTCTTTTGTCTTTTTAGATTTTTGAAGGTGAAGGTTTTAGTGAATGCTCAAGACACAGTAAATACCATTTTCATCATGAACAGGAATAAGCGTGAGAAAGAGTATTACAGCATAGATGTAGGAGATTCAACTTTTACTGTTTTGAAACGCTATCAGAATTTAAGACCTATTGGCTCTGGCGCACAAGGCATCGTCTGGTAAGTTGAACACATTTAATCTGTCTGAACAACCTGAAAAATATGAACAGAAAATATATGAGAAAATAGAGTATGAGGAATGAAAGCTTTCTTTTGTTTTTTAGTTCTGCGTACGACCACATCCTAGAACGAAATGTTGCAATTAAGAAGCTCAGCCGACCCTTTCAAAACCAAACCCATGCCAAGCGGGCCTACAGGGAACTGGTCCTTATGAAATGTGTCAACCACAAAAATGTAAGACATGTTTTCTTGTCATTATGTCTTTATCTATGTGATTATGTTTGTAAATGTTAATGTATTCTGTTTTAGTTTATGTAGTTATAATCAATTATAGGATTATAATTATATTTCATCTTTTTTGTTATAACCTTTAAACAAGAAAAACAACAGAATTCTGAATATCAACACAGACAAAAACTGTAGTGAGGCAAAATGCTTCTTTGCACATCCATTGTTCACTATGCTTTTATTTTACAGATAATTGGTTTATTAAATGTGTTCACACCACAGAAGACACTTGAAGAATTCCAGGATGTGTAAGTTATCTCTGCTGTGTTTGAAAATGTGTTAATGCAAATGTTATGTGCTCCAAGACATACAAGAAGGTAATTGATGGATTTGCACAGTGTAGAAGCTAATATGATTTTTTGAAGTTTTTATTGTCTACATACAGTTGAAGTCTGTAACATTTTAAATGTAAATAAATGTATTTTCTAAATCAGTTGTTTCTGTGTGCCTCTGTATGTGTGTGTATTGTTTATATTTAGCTAAGGTCACCGTTTTTATTTGTGTGTGTTAAATTGTACCTGCAGTTATCTGGTTATGGAGCTCATGGATGCGAACCTCTGCCAGGTGATTCAGATGGAGCTGGACCATGAGAGACTCTCCTACCTGCTTTATCAGATGCTGTGTGGCATCAAACACCTGCATGCTGCCGGCATCATACACAGGGTACAGACACACACACAAACCCCCCAGGCAGTCAACCACATCAGCAGCAGCCTCAATACTTTGCTTTAAAGTGCTTTTTAATTAAATTGAACTATTTTGTTTCAATACTTTTAGGCATGAATGTTGTCTTAAAGTTTGGCCAAAATTATGTATCTTAAGGCACCATAATTTTTCCACCTAGGTGGAACAGCCTTTGTATTCTAGTGCACCTATAAGTGCATCTTCAAATGTTGCCTAGATGGGTAGGTTACAAACATAGAATATATGCACATCTAAATGTTACCAAAGCATACAGTACAGATACCTACTGGCGACTTGGTGAAGATGGATTTGCAGACCTGCTTGTAGAAAGCATAGACTGTCTGCTTTTAATTTTGGATGAAGTTTCACCAAATCTCTGAAATCTTGAAAAATCTCCCGGCTGACCTTTCTTCCTCCAATCCTCCTCTCTTCCCAGGATCTGAAACCAAGTAACATAGTAGTGAAATCTGACTGCACTCTGAAGATCCTTGACTTCGGCCTGGCCCGGACGGCCGCCACCGGACTCCTCATGACACCTTATGTGGTGACACGCTACTACCGTGCCCCCGAGGTCATTCTGGGCATGGGTTACCAAGCCAATGGTTAGTGCTAACCTGAAGTTCTGCCACTGTTTTATTACTGCTTTGCAGCATGCCCACAGAATGGGTTCCACATGTCCCTGCAAACACCCCCACCACACCATTCTGCAGAAGAGAAGTGGACCCTGGTCATATAGTCTGCTGATGTTTTAATGTTTCCGAGGGATTCTTTGTTTAGAGGATCTGGTTTTAAAGTCATGTATGCATGCCCAAGCGCACTGGATATGTTTGCCTGTAGTACTGAGCATTTTCCCACTACAGATGGAGGTTGCATGCACTACAGATGAAGGTAGCCATTCTGCACCATTCTTACTTGTCTAAACCTTGCCGGGGAGCGAAAGTGGTTCACTGCAGTGTGAAAATCTCAAATCAATTGTGAGGCGAAAGATGCTGATGATGCACTGAGGACAAGCTGGCAATGGTCAAGCTTTTCTAAAACTCAACACAAGGCTGCCTTGTTTGCTTTGCTTATGTTTTCTCTGTTTTCTTTGTGCTACACGGGTGTAGTGGATATTTGGGCTGTTGGCTGTATTATGGCAGAGATGGTGCGGCACAAAATCCTTTTTCCAGGGAGAGATTGTATCCTTGTTTGGCCTCTAGTTTTTTTGCATTTTGCTTTGATTTTGTGCAGTATGTCACTGAATGGATCTTGCTTTGTTACTCTGAAAATGAGTTGGTCTTGTGCAGGTTATTGGATGTAATGGTCACATAATGCTAATAGGCAGCAGTATTTGCCTGAGAAATGCCAGTAGCCGTGCCAGTAGCTGCACACAAGCGTCTGCATGTTATTCGTCACTCGTATTGCATCCACATCAATGCACTCTGTTGTTTGTTTGTCTTATGATGTATGTGTGTGTGTGTTAGCATGCCATGTCCTCTGTGGAATTTTGTGGCATTTTAATTTGCTTTTCATTTCATTTTTCAGTTGATGTCTGGTCTGTTGGCTGCATCATGGCTGAAATGGTCAGAGGTAGTGTGTTGTTTCCTGGCACAGACCGTATCCTTACCTGGTTCTCTTTACTCTTCTTTTGTGTGTTTTCTTATGTTTTGTGTATTTATTGCTGCTGTTTGTTTGTTTGTTTTTTTTACCCTTGATCTATTTTTTTAATTGATGGACAATCATTTGAAACAAATAAGTAGTTTCTACAGAGTAGTTGGTGTGTAAGAAAAAGATTTTCGACTTAATGAGATCTCTAGATCTTAAAATCTAAAATCAAAACATCAGATCTCATTGATTTTTGCATGTCTTGTGAATAGATGTCACATGATATTTAATTACAAGAGCCAATGAGATTTAACATTTTGCTGCCATTTATTATTTGAGCAGTGAATGTGTGTTTGATCACATCAGTAATGATCAGTTCTGATGCTTTTTCTCTCTCATGAGGACATAATAATTAGTGACATAATGACGATCATGTCTTTTAACATGATGTCATGTTAAAAGACAAAGTTATTCAATGCTGGAGTCACTCTTAAATGAATAAAGAGGGTAATTTGTAAGACAAGTGTGTCTGCAGAAGAGCATTGTTAAAAAGTGTAAGATTTTATTTAGATTTGTTATTTTAACTTTATTCAGGGTACTTTAGTCATTTTCTTAATTTGTCATGACAGATGTTTGCATCATGACAACTTTAAAAAAATTTGCCACAATGTTTAAGTGGTTTTAAATAAACAGTACACAGTGTTAGTAGAGTTTGTGATTATGCTTGGTCTTTCTTTGATGCTGTTAAAACCACCTCAACAAACCTGTAGCCCTTTCTTTAAATAATAGTAAATCATTTTAAATTGCAAATTTGTTCAGAAAACTCGTGCAGCCCTAGCTGAAAGTAAAGGATATGTGTATGTGACTACCATCTAAAGCAACAAAGAGAGTTTCCTGTCAGTGAGTTTCCTAAGCATGTAATCTGAAGATATTGACCAGTGGAACAAGGTGATCGAGCAACTGGGCACACCATCTCAGGAATTCATGATGAAGCTGAACCAGTCTGTGAGGACCTATGTGGAAAACAGGCCCCGCTACGCTGGCTACAGCTTTGAGAAGCTCTTCCCAGATGTGCTTTTTCCCGCAGACAACGATCACAACAAACTAAAAGGTGAGAGATCCATTCTTCAGTACCAGACAAAGTATCTTCATCTCTCGTCTTTCATTCACAGGTGTATCTGTGGCCCCTCCCACTAATACGAGGTGCAACAAGTACTGTAGCAATGACTGAATAGCTAAATTAAAGACACTTGGTTATTTACAAGCACCTCACTGTGCCCTTCCACTCCATGTGTTTCAGTAGGAAAATGGGCACACGAGGGGAAACTGTTGGTTAAACCATTTCATCATAGTTATCAGCAGTGGAAATGTTTCTGTAAAAATATTCAATTCATAGACTTGCTTTGCAGAAGTTTCACTGTGGCTTTTTAAAGCACATTTTCTTGTGCTCATGGATAAAATTGGAAGTATGCTAAGCTAATCGAAGTATGGTAGCACAGTGAATTCTGTTAGTATTTGTGTTTAGATTTATACTGTTTCACGTCATTGTTGTATGTCTGTATTTATGTAGCACCGTGGTCCTGTGAGGCACGACATTTCGTTCCACTGTATGTCCCCACATATAGCGGAATGACAATAAAGCTCAACTTGACTTGACTTGACTTGAATTTCCTCTCAATTCAGTTTCTGATTTAAATGCAATTTTTTTGCAGCAAGCCAGGCACGAGACTTGTTATCCAAAATGCTGGTAATAGATGCATCTAAAAGAATCTCTGTGGACGAGGCCCTTCAGCACCCCTACATCAACGTGTGGTACGATCCATCAGAAGTGGAAGCAGTAAGTGGTTCAGTGTTGATTTTCTTTATAGTTTAGATGAGACAGGAAACTCTTTCTGATTGACATTTATCCTTTTTCAGCCGCCACCGGTGATCACAGATAAACAGCTGGATGAGAGAGAACACACGGTTGAAGAGTGGAAAGGTATTTCTGTGTTGTTGTTTGTAGTCATCAGTATTTATTTAGTGCTGGTTTGCAGTGTGTTTACAACTCTAATGTGTGTGCACTGTGAGGACAAATTCAGAGTATGGGACAATATATTTTGCCTGCATGTCTCTTCCTCTTCTTTCTTTTTCTTCTTTTCTCTTCTTCTTCCTCTAATGTCGAGTGATGGTGTCTGGCTCACAGTGAAGGGAATGTTAGTATGTAACTATATGGCATTTGGATTTGTCCTTACATAAATGACTGTTAACAGCCAAACCTGTTCATTAGGAAGTAAAGTTGTAAAGTCTCTGTAAAGTTGTGGCCTACTGGGGCTTGTAATCAGAAGGTTTCTGGTTCAACTCCAGTTTCATCAGAAAGCAACTGAAGTGCCCAAGGGGCAAGGCACCTAACCCCCGATTGCTCCCTGGGCGCAGGATGTGTGTATTCACTCATCACCAGTAATGGGTTAAATGCAGAGGTCATGTTTTGGGTATGGACCACCATATCTGCCAAATGTCACTTTCACTAAAGGAGCTAAATATACAACATAATTTCTGTAAAGCAATGCTGTTTCCTCTATTTAGTAATTCAGAAATGTAATGTATCCACACGCACTTTAATTAGATGTTTGAAGGTCTGGTTAGCCGAGCACAGGGTGTTTTTGTCTTTAAGGGCAGTTCATCTGTGGAAGTGTTTATTAGTTCTGCACTCAAGTGTCAAAGTGTCCTGACATTATCTCAGCAACGTCTCATATTTGTGTTCCTGTTCCCTGATCAGAGCTGATATATAAAGAAGTGCTGGACTGGGAAGAGCGGACAAAAAATGGGGTGATCCGTGGACAGCCGGCCTCGCTAGGTTAGTTTCATACTTGATTTAACCAACACTTCATTAGGCTTCTCACACTATGGTATACAGTGTGGTATACAGAAACAGTGCGGTATACAGAAACAGTGCAGTGCAAGAAAACAGGGTTAGGACAAAAGACAGCATTAATTATTAGGTCACGTTTGTTGTGTGCTGTACTTGTTTATTACTCGTCCTCACATCATTGCATTTGACCATGAGATCCAAAGATGTCAATATGTAAAAAAGGTTTTCAATTAACAAATCCTTCCAAAAGTTTATAAAAATGTGGATTCCCTGCCCTAGGTGGTCAGGTTTCATTATGGGTAAGATATGAACAGGGTGAAACATAACCCAGGATTATGTTACCTGGGGTTTAAACACTGGGCTAATCATTTCAAGTGTGAACATTCAAAGCCCAACATATCTTTCACATTGCTTTCAGCAGTAGCTGTCTAACAGAAACTGGATGTATTTCTCATAGCACAGGTGCAGCAGTGAGCAGTGACTCCCAGCAGCCCTCAACATTGTCCTCCTCCGTAAATGATGTCTCGTCCATGTCTACTGACCCCACCCTGGCCTCCGATACAGACAGCAGTCATGAGACATCCACAGGACCGCTGGCCTGCTGCAGATGACTATCTTCCTTCCTGAAGTTCCTGCTAACACCCAAATGCACCGGTATAACATTTGCTCTAGTTTGGAAAGCTGTCTGTCCCTCTTTCTCATACTGACAAGTTCTGTTGAATGTTAAAGAAAAACAAAACAAGAGCAAAGGTAAGAATTTTTGAGGGCATCTTAAAAGCTTTTACACCAAACCAGCATTACTTTAATTGTTTTGTTTTATTGGTGTTTTTGTACTTTAATTTTGCATCAGATTAAAGCTACTGCTATGTCATCTTGCCACTGGATGTGGAATGGTTTGCGTTATTTGTAAAGAGAAATGGTAAATATATTTTTTGAGATGTTTAATTTTTCAAGTTTGCAAAGAATCCTGTTAGTCACTAATTAGTAGAGGTTCATTAAGCCAAGAAATAGTTGTGCCATTAAAGGGATAGTTCACCCTAAAATGAAAATTGTGATTAATTACCCTTCCTCCCCCCCCCCCATAGACAACAACCCAAATATCACTTTCAAGGCTTAGCAAGGTGATAGACATTGTTAAAATAGCCCATGTGATCACAGTGGTTCAACCTTAATTTCATGAAGTGGCGAGAATACTTTTATGTGTGCATAAAGCAAAAGAACTTAATTCAACACTTTCTTCTCTTCCGTGTTAGTCTCTGTCGTGCGTTCACGAGAGCACCACAACGCATGCACGTGGTTGCTGTGCTGTTTACAAGCAGAGGAAGATGCATGTTGTATATAAAACAATCTTCATAAATGTGTCTGCAGATGTTGACTTGCATTTTTTTGCCTTGTTGGTTGTCAGAACGCCGGCTCCTCTGTCAGCACCGCTTGTGCAGTGTTCTAGTGATAATTAATGACAGAATTTTAGGGTGAACTATCCGTTTAATGTTAGCAATTTTCACACTGTTAACTACTGTTTAGAAGTCAGTGGCATGTGAAATGTTTTATACACCACTGTTTTAGCTTCACCCTTTGGCCTAAAAGCAGAGATGGTTTTAATATGAACTGTGTAACTATATCAAACAGTTTATGAACACTTTATTTCATTGTCTTAAAGTATTTTGAAGTGCTTTTAGGGTAAATGCTACTCTTTCCTCTGTCACTTAATTTTAGTGCTCAAGCTGTACATTTTATTTTTCAAATGTCACAGTATGTGATCTGGTCTGTACATATTTCATTCTAAAACAAAGACAACAGGAGCTTTCTGGGAAGCTTTTGTTCAGTGCTGTATAGATCAGTACACCAGTGGGACACAATTCATTGTTTGTTCAGGTCTTGTTTGGACAGTTTAGAACATGATTTGAAACTGAATTTGAGTATTTAACATGTGAAACGCTAGTGCCCATGCATATGAAACAGCCCTAACTTACACAACTCCAGTTTGATTTACACCAAAAACTGCTCCACAGGTAATTGGATGTCATTTTTGAGATGGGGGTCATACTGAAAGGATAGAGATGTATTGGTCTGTAGGTTCCAGTTCTTTAGTAGAAGTTCTGTAGGATTTTTTAACATCTAAATTAAAATGTCCCATCAAACACTTACACAAGTTTTCCATTCTAATGTTTGGAAAAATTTATACACCTCACATGTAATTAGTTTGTCATGGAATGTAATTATGTAATAATTAGTGTATGTAGTGTAAACCTTGCTCCTACCGTACGTTTGATGCAAAGAATAGAATTCCAGAGCTTAAATTCATCAATGCTAAATTAAAATGGGTTTAGGGTTTTGTTTTGTTTATAAATTGAAGTGCCTGAGTCCTACATTCATTCATTCATTCGTTCATGAATAATTAGAAAGATGGAGAAATTTGGGTGAGGTTTATCAAAGTAATACTCTTCATATCATGCGAAGGGTCTATTTTTCTATTGTATTGGTATAAGATTGATTGACAGGCTAAGGCATGTTGAAAAGATTCTGTACTTTATGATGTGATTTGTAAAGGTAAGTTTCTTTAAGGCGTTTCATCAAAGTAATAGAAAATGGGCTATTCTTTGATATGTGTATATGGTTTGCAGCTTAATTTTGTTTATGGAAATATGCAGGATGTTGCATGAGTTGTTGTGGGAGTGTGGTACAGCAGTGTAATAGCACGTAATGCGTATGTGTGTGATAGCTGCAGGATGTAGGAAAGGTGAAGGTTGCATATGTTAAGTTTGTCTAAAGTTTGGCTTCCACTTTCTCTGTTATTTGAGTCTTGAAGAAAGACGCTCATTTAAGTGCTCTTCCTTTTCTTTGTTGTCTTTAGGGAAGCAGGTGAAGTTAAGGTTTGAGTTTGCATTTACTTTTCTCTCTCAAAATGTTTTAATTTTAGATCAAAGTCGGCTTTGATGAACTACCTCACTCTAAATTTCTACAGTAGCTGCCCGTCAAATAGGTGTTAATACATAATTTCATTATTTATTTATTTTGAAAGTGAACTATTGTCAGTAGCAGGCAACATACAGTTTTGTACATTTATGTATGCTTCACCTAGAAGAACTGAAATGTAGATGTAATCTTTTCTTCATTTAATTTTCTTTGTATTCATTTTTTACAGTTCACGTGCAATACCCACTGCTGTCATGCTTGTTGTAATAGATAGATCTAGACATACTAGTTTTATGTACCCAGAGGTAGAAATATGTTTGGTACTGTCAGTTAAATCCATGTTTTGTCTTTTTGAATCTGGATGATTTTTTTTCTTAGTCATAATGTTACATCATTTGTCTTACCAAAAATTAAAAATCTGTGGCTGACGAAGATGTTTGGAAGGTGTTACGTTTAGCCAACAGATTTTGATTCACCTGGTAATGCCAATTTAAAAGCATCTGTACAATATCTTGAATTACCAACTTGTTAATATTTGGTGCTGGTATGTAATATTTGCTAGCCAATGCCGGCTCTACAGTTAGTTATAAATTCCTAGTTATGTGTGCACAGAACAGCACACAGAGAGTAAGTGCACTACTACAAACAAGACACTGGGCTCTTATGATGCCAACGTGTACATGTACTGCAAAATAAAAAAAAAAGTATCATTTTCAGTCTGCTTTTCTTTCCCAGAGCACTCGATTTTATAACAAACCTGTACAATGATCAAGTTAGTAATACCCTTAGTACATTCTTTACAGTTCTCCATTTAATTGGTTTTTGTGAATAATACAGAGCACCACAGTGACATTTCATCACAGCACAGAAGTCTCATGTATCTTTAGCACAATAATCTCATGATATGTAACATCTTCACATACTCTAAACACAGGCATACAGTCTTTTGTAAAAGGAGTTATTCCAGAATTAAACTTATATGAAAATGGTTGATAACTGAAACTTGTTGAGCAGCAAAAAGGTTTTTGCATGGGGGCACAATGGTGACATCCAGTTTGTGAGTCTCCTCTTCTTGAGATTAAATCTTAAAAGTCTGTACTGGCAGCCGGGAAAGTTAACCATAAGGCTACAAACGTCTTGCTTTTATAAAATATGAACTATTATGCAATCAGAAAAGTGATTTAAAACATACAGAAATATCCACAGAGCATTTCTACACATTCAATACATTTACACAGTGTAAAATAAATACATTTGACTAGTTACATTTCTAACCTCATTTAGGAAGTAACTCTAATGGTCTTACATCACCCAATATGCAAGAGAAAGTATTAATGCTGAGATCTGGAGCTATTTTGGTCATCTTTTAGACATTCCATTTCCTAAAATATCTCAAATGAACTCTGCCACTGTTTTCATAATACACACGTCTTCTGGAGCAGTGGTCTGTTCACTGTGCCAAGGCAACTTACTGAAGTTGTATAAAATAACCTATAAAATAACAGGTGGACACAGGCCATAATAAATGCTACATTGCTGAGATGGTGGGTGTGGTTTTGCTCATGGCCCTCAAGAACATAATTGGTAGTTTTTAAAGGTCAAGCGTGGACAAATTTGTAAAAACACTTGAGTGTATATGCATTTTTACTACATAATTTCTGAAGACACCTCCTGATATCATAGTTATTGTCTGGTTATTGTGACTCTTTATTTGGAGTGTGTATTTCTTGCATTAAATGTCACTGGTACGGCTTCCAAGAGCCAGGTCCCCAAGTGTTGAGAAAAAATCTTCCATTTCTTTTTCAAGGAGGTGATTACGATTTTCTGCATCCTCACGGGCTCGTTCAGAGTTACGAAGTTTGATCTCAAGCATTTTTTTTCTCTTCCTCTCCCGTTCCATCTCTTGCTCAAGTCTCTCCATCTGTGCACATAGGGCCACACTGGACTCTTCCAACCTGCAGAGTGTAGTAGACAGGTCTGTATACACAGTATACATGACAAATATAACAAAAATTAACACTCTTCTGAAGAGAAACAATGAAAAGTAGTGCTGTTTTAAATGACATGTATTTACTACGGCTTGTATACCTGTAGGTATATTGCTATGCAATTTTAAACAGCACAAATTTGAATTGTGTGGTGTTATTGGTATGTTAATCACAATGATAGAATTTTTTACTTTTTCTTTATTTTTAAGAATGACGTGTTATTTCAAAAGGAAAATCTTACAGATTTAAATAAAAGACTCAACAGTGTTTTTATGTGCCGGATTCTTCAATCTTTGCAAAGTCTGCACTACATTTTCCCAGATTCATAAAACAATCAATAAAATCATCTGTCTGATTTAAGAAAGTTGCTGTGGTTCAGAGCAATTCAAACATTGATCCTAATAAATGCTGTATTTTGGTGAACTCTTATTAGATGAGCTCTTATTAGATTAGACTATGTTTTCAGTTTTTAAACTTAATCATTTAAGAATCTTTTTAAGATACAAGTGCTTGAGGTAAATAAACTGTTTGATGAATTTATCTTTGCCATTTGAGAAAACAGTAGTCTTACTTTCTAATTCTAGATTCATAAGCCTGTTTCTGCTTTCTTAGTTCTTCTTTCAGCTCTGACACCTCACTGGCCAGAGATAAGTGGCTTTCCTCAGCATCTTCATCCACAACTCTAATGACTGGTGCCAGGTTTCCATTGTCGTTGCAGAGTCGACTTCCTGCATAGTTTTCCACAGTGATGTTATTGTCTTCTTGTTCTTTGAGATTCAATCTTCCCTCAGACTGTGTTGTTTCCTGAGCACCTACTTCTGGCCGCATCCTTTCTTCTGTCCTTAAGTCCATCCCTGAAGGGTCACTTCCTAAGTCTGGGGCATATATCTCACAGGAAGAGGAGGACCACAGTGTGCTGTCTATACTTAACACACTTCCCAGACTTGATGAAGATGTGACATTGTCATAAGTGGAAAATCTCTGAGAGGATCCAGAATCTCTGGAGCGTTCTCCGGAGGAGGTGCGTCTGTGGCCTCGAAGTGAGGATAGCCCATTCATTAGCCAGTTCCCACTCGAGGAAGTAGACATGTCTACTGTGGAGCCACCAATTTTGGCAGACTGTGGGCGGGGGGAGGAACCTTTGAAGGAGTACTTCCACCCAGGCAGTGTTTTGGGCTGCTTACTAGGACTGACAGCTGTGTCTCCCTTTCCTAGGGAAACAGACCTAGAAGTGACAGCTTCCTGGCAGACATCTACAGATGAGGCACTACTACAGGCTGGGTTTTCACTGGAGCTAGCTTTCCTCTCTGTAGGTGGGCAGGTGTGGAGGTCCTCTTCAGATATCCAGTCAACCAGGCTGGACTGCTGATGTTGCTGGCCTTGGAATCTTACTTCCGTCTGGGACTGTAATGTCTGTGAGTCGTTTTCAATATACAGGCGATCATGTTTACTAATAAGTACTGTCATGAGATGCTGAACGTGGGAGGTCCCTGTAAAATCCACACAAAGGTAATGCTCTGTTACATTAGGCTTGTCCATGAATGATATGCCCACAATGACATCATAAAATTAGCCTGAAATTCAATGACAAAGTGCTTTACCTTCCATAATAGTTACTGGATCCTCCATTTTAGGACGAAGGATATTTGGTCCAAGCACGGTGGCCAAGTTCTGCACACCCATTTTATTTTCATTTGAGTGAGACTGCACTTCGTCCAGAAATCTACAAAGATTTAGTTGATTTTTGAGCACTGAACTGTGAAAACAACTGACAAAAATGCCCCAAATGATTGTTACACCTACTTGCATATGTATTTCAGAAGGTTGTAATTAGCAGCTGGAAGGGTCTTCACTAGCTTTCCCAATTCTTGTATTCCCTGTGTAAACATGAAACCACTGAAACAACTGGTTTAAACAAAGTCAATAATGTTTTCAGAATGAGAACAACTTAGAGCATGAGGCTTTCAGAGGTTATGTATATAATGTGCAAGGACTGAGAAATACATGCTATTAAGTCACTGACCTCCTCCTCATCTTTGGCCAGGAGCTGAGCACAAGTGAGGAAGTCCTCATACTTGGAAAAGGGTATGACTGGCTCAGGCAGCTCTCTGAGGTACAGTTTCAGCAGAGAAGCCACGGTGTGGATATCAGTGTTTCTGTAAGTGATTGTAGTACAGCAGTTAAAGGCACTGAAATGGTGTGACATCTGTGTATGGAGTTGTTAGTACCTGTCAAACTGAGGTTTATCACCACAGTCAAAGGCCTCCTGAAGCTCCTTCACCAGACTGGCTTGGCCTGGCATCCGAAACAGGCCTTCTTCATCAAGTCCCTGCTCCCGGATGAAATCCACACACTGCTCAACTAAGAGAGGGATGAGACGAGGACCAAACTTTCTTTCATACTGCACAGTGTCCTCCAAATGCTGCCCAAATATGCCTGTAGAGATTAATAGTGATTTTAAACCGTTTCAGATTACTGTGAATTAACAGTCAAACACATGGACAGCAATACTGCACTGTTCAATTGTTTGTACTTGGGCTGTTTATAGATACATGAAAAGTACATGAAAGGTACATGAAAGGTACATGAAAGTTCATGAAAGGTACATGAAAGTACATGAAAGGTACATGAAAGGTACATGAAAGTACATGAAAGTACATGAAAGGTACATGAAAGTTCATGAAAGGTACATGAAAGTACATGAAAGGTACATGAAAGGTACATGAAAGTACATGAAAGTACATGAAAGGTACATGAAGGTACATGAAAGTACATGAAAGGTACATGAAGGTACATGAAGGTACATGAAGGTACATGAAAGGTACATGAAAGGTACATGAAAGGTACATGAAAGGTACATGAAAGTACATGAAAGGTACATGAAAGTACATGAAAGGTACATGAAAGTACATGAAAGGTACATGAAAGTACATGAAAGGTACATGAAAGTACATGAAAAGTACATGAAAAGTACATGAAAGGTACATGAAAGTACATGAAAGGTACATGAAAGTACATGAAAGTACATGAAAGGTACATGAAAGTACATGAAAGGTACATGAAATTACATGAAAAGTACATGAAAGTACATGAAAGGTACATGAAGGTACATGAAGGTACATGAAAGTACATGAAAGGTACATGAAAGTACATGAAAGGTACATGAAAGGTACATGAAATTACATGAAAGGTACATGAAAGTACATGAAAGGTACATGAAAGTACATGAAAGGTACATGAAAGTACATGAAAGTACATGAAAGTACATGAAAGGTACATGAAAGTACATGAAAGTACATGAAAGGTACATGAAAGGTACATGAAAGGTACATGAAATTACATGAAAGGTACATGAAAGTACATGAAAGGTACATGAAAGTACATGAAAGTACATGAAAGGTACATGAAGGTACATGAAGGTACATGAAAGTACATGAAAGGTACATGAAAGTACATGAAAGTACATGAAAGGTACATGAAAGTACATGAAAGGTACATGAAAGGTACATGAAATTACATGAAAGGTACATGAAATTACATGAAAGGTACATGAAAGTACATGAAAGGTACATGAAAGTACATGAAAGGTACATGAAAGTACATGAAAGTACATGAAAGGTACATGAAAGGTACATGAAAGTACATGAAAGTACATGAAAGGTACATGAAATTACATGAAAGGTACATGAAAGGTACATGAAATTACATGAAAGGTACATGAAAGTACATGAAAGGTACATGAAAGTACATGAAAGGTACATGAAAGGTACATGAAAGGTACATGAAAGTACATGAAAGGTACATGAAAGTACATGAAGGTACATGAAAGGTACATGAAAGTACATGAAAGGTACATGAAAGGTACATGAAAGTACATGAAGGTACATGAAAGTACATGAAATTACATGAAGGTACATGAAAGTACATGAAAGGTACATGAAAGGTACATGAAAGTACATGAAGGTACATGAAAGGTACATGAAAGGTACATGAAAGGTACATGAAATTACATGAAAGTACATGAAGGTACATGAAAGGTACATGAAATTACATGAAAAGTACATGAAAGTACATGAAATTACATGAAGGTACATGAAAGTACATGAAAGGTACATGAAAGTACATGAAAGTACATGAAAGTACATGAAGGTACATGAAAGGTACATGAAAGGTACATGAAAGTACATGAAAGGTACATGAAAGTACATGAAAGTACATGAAGGTACATGAAAGGTACATGAAAGTACATGAAAGTACATGAAAGGTACATGAAAGGTACATGAAAGTACATGAAATTACATGAAAGTACATGAAGGTACATGAAAGGTACATGAAAGTACATGAAAGTACATGAAAGGTACATGAAAGGTACATGAAAGTACATGAAAGTACATGAAAGTACATGAAGGTACATGAAGGTACATGAAGGTACATGAAAGGTACATGAAAGTACATGAAGGTACATGAAAGGTACATGAAGGTACATGAAGGTACATGAAAGGTACATGAAAGTACATGAAGGTACATGAAAGTACATGAAGGTACATGAAAGTACATGAAAGGTACATGAAAGTACATGAAAGTACATGAAAGTACATGAAAGTACATGAAGGTACATGAAGGTACATGAAAGGTACATGAAAGTACATGAAAGGTACATGAAAGGTACATGAAAGTACATGAAAGTACATGAAAGGTACATGAAAGTACATGAAAGTACATGAAGGTACATGAAGGTACATGAAAGGTAAAGGTAAAGGTAACATGGCCAAATACATATTTGTTTAGTGTTTATTTAGAGGTTCACCAAACTGAATTTTTAATTGGCAGATGCCATACCAACACTGGGGTACTTGTGTACCAGATAAACTCAAATTAAACTTATTTCTACAAGATTTTCTTACAAGATTTGAAAATAGAAACTGAATTATCGATGGCTCTTATTTTTTGGGCCCTGACAAATTTCATAAGTGGGCACATTATAATGGCAATGCAATAATTTCAACAGTACCATCATTGTTTGATCATTTTATTATTTGATCATAAACAGAAAATGTACTTTAACGCTACTGAACGTGGAAGTGCTCGTCTGACCGACACGACACGTACACGGGACCGGGACACGTACACGGGACCGGGACACGTACACGGGACACGTACACGGGACCGGGACACGTACACGGGACCGGGACACGTACACGGGACCGGTACACGGACACGGGACACGTACACGGGACCGGGACACCGGAACTCGAGCGCGTCTCGCGGGTATTTTGTGGAATATAATGGCGCGGGCGCGGGCGCGTCGCACCGGCTTCAGGACGTCGATCCGGACCGTGTACACCGCGTCGTGACTCTCATCTCTCAGGTAAGAGGAGCGATGTGACCGCGTTTCATGAGCTTTCTCTCTGGACTTGACAACATGGCGGTTTCTCATGTGATACTCAGTGGCAGGCATAAGTAACGCTGGTAGAGCGTTCAATCAGCAGCGCAAAGGTCGTGGGTTCGAGTCCCATACTGATCAGCTGTGTAGCTAACAGTGAGTTACATTGGATAAAAACGTGTCGAAAGCTTAAATGTGAGAAAGTAACGAGAAAGTAACGAGAGGCTCGTGTGATGCACTTCTGGCCTCTGAAAGCTGCGGCTGCATTTCCAGCGAGATTTCTTACCTCCTCCGAATGGGGCCCATATGAGCCGTCTGATGGCCTTCAGCCAGCCGTCCATGTCGCTCTGCGAGCCGGCCATGAGCAGCACCGACTCGTGGATCATCGCAGGCTTGTCTTTTTCACCAGCTAAGAGAGAAATGAGAGAGGAAACCTGCGCTGGCATTTTTATTTCTCTATAAGAGGAGAGCACAGCACTGTTTATTATGTTCATGCACAAATAAATGCTGATTAAAAACAAAACTAAACACAAACATTTATTGCTCATCCTTAAGCTTGATTATTTGCCAAGGAAGAAAATTATTGCCATAGACAGAAAATTAAGAGTTGCAAGTCTTGTCTTCTATTTTCTAAATACACGATAACTTCTATTAAAGGAATATTGATTTAAATATGAAATGTGTATGAATGATGTGTACACAAGCAGAAACGTATCTGCATATCTGTAAGCTGCATTATCATTAGATGGTGCTACCACATAGATGCTTTCATAAGTTTCTGTGTAATCTGTGTTGGTCATGTAAGTCCTGTTGTCACTGAGATACTGTTCACAGAGATGATCTTCTTTTTTGAGGAGATATCCAACCTCAGTGTCTGTGTCACTGGAGAAAGTGAAACTGCAGAGGTGGATTCAGCGCACCTCATAAGCCAGTCATATAATCGCCCTGACAGTCGGTGTACGACAGTCTGTCATCATTTCTGGATGTCTGTGACTTTTATCAGTAAACCCACTTTGTCTAGTGTCAGTTTGTAGCTCAGCTGTCAGTTGCTTGTAAACAGTCATAAAGGCAATTTTGCATCTCCTTCATGTAATATGACGTCACGTCTGTTTCCAATAAAATGTGCTTTATATGTCAGGTACCGCATCTTTTAATAGAAGATGGTATTTAATGATTACTATTCTCTGGAATACTTCATTCTTTTTGGTCAATGGTAACAGTCAGGTTGTGTTATCCACTGATGGCCGCTGTTAAAAGTGAACATGCAGCGCTCATCTGGATTCTGCCAGTCTTCTTCAATGCTCCTACATGTGTTTAAAGAAAACAACCCAGAATGAGCTAAAAGAAAGAAAAACCAAAGTGCCACACATAGATACAGTCAAAAACCCATCCACAACTTATATAACACAGCTTTTTAGAAGTGCTTGCAGAGTTTGTTCTGGGAACAGAACAGTATGCCTTGACAGTGGCTTAAGTTTTAAACTTCACATTGGTTAAAGATTAAAAGCAGAAACATCGGACAGCCAGCATACTGCTGCCAGATAAATGACTAAATGAGCTCATTTCTCACCATGGTGTGGCATTCTGTTAGCATTTATACACAGTTTGTGTGCTGAGTGTTAATTACATACCATGTAATTATGCACAGGACTGGAGAAGATTATCTCCAGCTGACCTTTGGAGTCATGAGCAGAAGGATTATGCTCATAAATAACATCAACTGACAGATGCCAGCAGGCAAACACAAAATTAAGAGGATGCGGGGTAAGGTCCTAATGAGAACATCACATCTAAACCATTATAAACACTTGTATAGTTAATAATTATTGGCTGCAATTATTGGCTAATCTGTATGAAAATACAAGACCTGTTTTTTATCTCCTTCAAATGCTACCCTCAAAACAATTTTTAATGCAGGTTAAAAAAGTACTTAATACTTTACATTATCATAAAGTAGAATGTTTCACACTTCTACTATAGATTTGTAATATATAATAAAAATATAAAAAAAGCTTTGTGCCATTGCATCCCTATGCATGCCATACTGAACAGTTGTGTTTAAATACTGTATGATAGTAACCAAGCAAGAAACTCTGCTTACCCTGAACAGATTCTTAATGAATCTATACTCCTGCAGTGTCATAACTTGTGCTTTTTAAATGAGTGAAAGAAAAGTGGTATTACCTTGGGGAAGTGGTGGTTTATGCCTTCCTTGTTTACAGCAGACTTGTCCCATGATGCCCTTGCAGGAATTAAGCTAGAAAAGTACTAATGTTGTGGCATATTTCTTACCCCTGCAGGTAAGCAGAGAGCCATAACACAGCTCAGTTCTCACATCATAATATTCAGTTCATAATACTGAAGATGTGTTTGTCCAACCTTTCAGAATCACCTTCAGAAACTTGTAAAAGTTTTCTTCTTCATTAAAACATTCTTAATTTACCTCTGTTCTCAGAGAGAGGACAAAACAATGCAGAATTCTGCTATTCCACAGATCCTGAAAAACGAGTGTGTTTAATGTGCTTTCAGTTCAGTCTCAGTTCACCTCAAGTGCCGTCTGTTTCTTTCATTTACTCTGAGTGTTTCTCTCATTCTCTCTGACTTCTCAAGGTAGACTGACAGAAGGAGACTGCCTTCTCTAAACACCTCAGAGCACTTAAGAAAAACAAACAGAACACCAGATGCATCGATCTCAGAACCTGATACTTGGGGATATCGTCACAACCAAATATCTCACCAGATTTCAGTATTCTGTGCTAATGAAGAACCTTATGCAGGCCAGACTAAACCCCAGAGATCCAGAGGTTGCCAGCACTGGAGTCACGATCATGCGCCGCACACTTTTTTTAAAAAAATGCTTAACACAGTAAACATCCCTCAAGAGCAATACCAGTTGGCCAGCATCATTTCCCACAGGTTTTAAATCACCACTCACCCCATTTCTGTGGTAGCACTTGCCATTTGCGTCCCTGTTCTATTCCTTGTATTTTGTTTCACATCCTGAAAGACTCAGAACAGTGTTAGGTGTGTTTTGCTTCATATTTGTAATGCCAGCACAATTTGGTAAAGAGAGTCTGGATTGGACCTCCAGACCATTTTTCTGAATCATGTCAGTCAGAAAGGCGTGTGCTATTTCTTCATTGTTTTCATTTCCAGTCACATTTTTCTCAGCAACAGGCCTCATTCCTTATTAAATTTGACAGCTTGTGGCAGTCCTAGAGAGTTGCTTTGTGTTGTGTTATTTGTTTTAAAGAAAAGCAGGTTGGCCATGTGACTGTTTAACCCAGTGAAGCTAAGGCATGCTGGGGAAGCAGAGATTGCAGTTAAGGGCTCTTCTGTGGAGAGAGGGTTCTGTGTTGACTGATCTGAATCATTTTGGAAGTTTGGACTGTCACTTGCAAATATAAAGATTTAAACACATGAATGTTATTGTAATAAGGAAATACATACACCAGAAAATGCAGTTTAATAAGGATGTTTGTCTTTAAATGCAGACCCTGCCATTGCACTCTGGTGGGTGTCGCGCTGCTGTGACATATTGTCATAATTAAACCAACATAAGCATTCAGATAAATCAGAAAGAGCAAAAAGAAAGACCCCCTTCTGTAGTCAGTAAATGCCAGACAGGCCGTGTGCAGGTGAAATATGGGTCAAAAGGTTGTTTAAGGTTTTTGAGAGCCTTTGACCATTTAAATGAGTCCTGTTGACTTTAGGACATGGCAGTAATGATTTGAAGGTCTGCTTACCTGGCACAATTTCAAACAGGTGTCGACCGGGCTCTTCTGGGTTGGCTGTCAGCTCATTCACTTGGCTGCGCTTCAGTGAGATGCAGCCCTACAAAAGCGGAATGCAGAAAAGCATCACTTAACCTTTTGTTGAAGATTTGGGGATTTTAGGCCCATTATGAAAGGCTTAATTATGTGTCAGTTTACCTTAATTATCTTTTTAATTCCTTCCAGAAAAATAAACTACCAATTGAATGAAATGTATGAATGTATATGTATATGAACAGACTAGATTATATCCACTGTAAATTAACTGGATTCAGGATCTCTTTCTGAATCAGTAATCACTGGATATACAGCTCTGCACAGCGCACTGTTCAATATAGGTCAAATCTTCACTGTTCTTTGAATCTCAGTGTGATTTGCCCTCATGGCCGCTCCAGTTTGTCTCATTGATTAAAGGCAGGAAAACTGGGTGGGATCGACATTTTCTCACACATCCCAGGCAGCCCAGCGTGGGCTCAGATTAATGGTGTTGGATGAGTGTTGAGGGTCTCTTCTGAGGGAGACTGTCCATAACACACTTCATCCTGATTGATGAGCTTACTACAGCTGTACGGTATTGATTGTCTAATATGAGATTAACTTAAACCTGTAAAAAGCAGTGTGTAAACTTTTCTAAACATGGTTATGACTAAGTGAAACAATTAGACAAAATGGGAGGCGATCACACCTGCTGTCTAACAGCACTTGATGCCAGCTGGTGGTCTATCTTACACTGTGTCCAAAATGCAGTGGTGCAAATATTTCAGTATAAAGGAGTATTTCAACCCCCAACTGATTTTAGAGCCTTCAGAGTATTTTTAACTGTTAGTAAATAGTGTGTAGAAAACATATTTTCAGCTTGTTCTACAGCAGCATTGTTTGCCCGGCTGAAAATTCCAGCTTAGAGCATTTCCATGTTTCTCTGAGCTGGCTGTTGCTCTGAGCTGGCTGTGTTGGTCATGCTGGTAGGGACACCAGATATCAGGATCAAAAACACAACACATGCTGGTGACCAGCAGTTCTGGTCTTTTCAACAGGGTGAGTGCACACTATTCTGCAAAGTTCACCTCATGTTTGATGAGAGTTGCTAAACGCTGCAGAAAGTGGCCACCAGGAGCAGGATTTAGACCCTTTGTCTAGAGAGAAATGCATTTATTTATCTATAGCTGAATGTACCTGGGGTTTGGTCTCCTCCTCATCCTTGTAGAAGTACAGATGGTCAGTGCGTAGCACAAACCACCGTAGCTGCCAGTTCTTCATAATGCTCCTTTGCTTCTTCAGCCAGCCAGCCTTTAGCACCCCCTCTTCGAGGCCTGGAGAGATGGGACGACATGAGCCACGGGATGCCTCACCCATCACCATACTCTTGGATCTTGCTGTTGGTGACAAGCAGAGCTATGTGTCAGCAGTATCATGATTATGTTACTTTTTTTACATATAAGCATCACAAGCACTTTTTGAAGCAGAGAGGAAAAAGCACAACCAAACCCTGTGGTGACGACCACAAGGATGTTTAAACTTTTAGGGCAAGACTAAAGTTGCTTGACTTCTAAAGAGCTTTTAGAGGCCTTTCTATGTTCAGTTTTTGAGACAAATGGAAATAAAAAAAATGAGATATGAGGAACGAATGTATGTCAATGTTTTAATGCTTGCTCACAAAACATTTGCTTTCCCCCAAGAAACCATATTCACGCAAAAGCTAAAATATGGTGTATATATATAACAAAAAAAAAGAACAAAATGTCCAAAAAAAACACTGTTTCCACTATAAAGAAATTGCTCTATTAAGTCAGCCTCTTAGGGACGGATGTGTGATGGCTGTCTGCTCTGTCTCCATGGCCTTTTCCATGATGTCTCCTCGTTAGAGCTGCTGGCTTCTTGATGAAATGAACCATGTTTGTTGGTGTGAAGGATGTAGAAGCTGCCTAACAGAGAGCAGAGGAAGAGAGTGGCCTCAGTGTTGCCTGTTTCTAAGTGATCCCAAAGTCTTGTTTAAGGAAAGTCAGTTCACTCAGTGGTCATCTTGGTATTACACCTGGGTGGTTATTTTCTATGAAGATAGTACAAGTGTAGCTTTTATGTACTTGAAAAGGGATAGACTAAAATCTGAAACATTTACATTTTAAAAGTCAACATCTGTTGACAGTGCTTTTAGTTGATTATTTTATTTTTTTTTAATATTAATATTATATTAATATTTATATTTTATATTTAATTTTTTTTATATTAAATAATTTATATTTAAGTTGATTATTTTTGCTTAGATCTAATACTTCAAGCAGTATTTTCCAGGTTGGTTCATGTCATGTGCATGCTTGTTCTACAGTATAGAACAACTATTAAAAAATCATATAGCTGGCTATCCAAGCTATCTTAGGCAGAAGCGGGGAAGCACCCTGGAGAAGTGGCCAGTTCATCACAGAGCATACAGGCTGTGACGATTTCTCCAGTTCATATTTCCACAAGTGGTCCATCTCCTCATGGTCTCATGAGATTCACATGCACCATTTCATTGTTTTTAACTTAATCTTGGTAGTAATAATGGCAACCTCACAAGAGTTTTGCAGAACAAAGTTTATCATCTAGATGTTGCTAGATTTGTTTCTCTCTTTTCATTCTGTTGTTTGTCATTAATTATCAACATTTTCACTTGTGATGGAATATGTTTTGTAATTGCAGTGAATCGTTTTCTTCTGAGCAATCCATATGATTTCTGTCAATGTTTCTTCATTGAATATGATGTGAAAATGAAAAGTTTCAGCTGGCGATTAGCAAAAATACAAACATTAATTTTGTTCCAAACATTCCCTCAAAGCTGTGATGTTTTTTTTTTTTTTTTTTTTGTGAATCTCATGACAGAAACCTTTCAAATTTCCACAAATATTGTGTTCCAGTCAGTTTTTTGAAAGGATCAAGCAATTATATAATTCAGTGCTGAAGTCAAATGGAACCAAGTGCAGAGATTCAGTTTGCAAATCTCTCTGCAGGATGATTCATTCTTCCCTCTTGGTCATGGGCGTTTCTAGGATGTGGTCACCAGAACTGCCTGTTTGTGCATTGAAAGAGATCTCTGAGAATAGTTGCCCTGAAGTCGCATTAAATATGGTAGAATGTTTTCAAGTTTTGCATGATTACAGTTAGTAGAGTATCTCTAGAGTAAGATTAGGATTCTTATTTAATTACAAGATAGTCTAGAGTATGTTCATTTTAGGTTCATAATATGGTAATTAATAAAAAAAAGAATTTACAATCTGCCAGTCCATATATTGTAAAAGAAATGGTTCCTGGAGGAGAAAAAAGAGAGACCATAGAATATGTACAAAATGACAGCAGCTACATCAATAATCATTTGTCTGTGAGAATAGTCATTTTTCTAGTTTAGCAGTCATCACAATATCTAACCACTCAGAATAAAGTATTTTAAAGAGCCGTGCAATGAGTTAAACCTAAATTGTAACAGAATTAAATAAACAGAAATGAATGATGTTTATGGTTGTTTATGGCTTGGCATCTACTGGGAGAAGATGCCTCAATATTCAGCAGGTATCTCAATGCACATGGGGGATGGGCATGAAAGAACTAGAACCGTGCTTTGAGAGAACAGTACAGAGAGAAATAAATCAGGTATTGAGTTTGTTTGTTAATGCAGTGTCATCCATCAGACTGAAGCATGATGAATAAGGCCTGGAGATCTTCCTCTGCTTGTATGTTTCACGAGGACTGTGGTGTTGGTGAATGATGATCAGCTCATTGTGGGTGGATGTGTAGATGTGTACAGTGTGCTGTGATCACAGGCTGTGATGTCAAGCTGTTGTGAGGTGTAACAGGCAGTATTTAATGGTCCTGGTTTGCTGTATGGTCAGCACAACATAATGACATTTTAGGTATAGATACACCATACAGATTTTGCTGTATATTATATTAATATAACTAATGTCATAAATTACATATATTTACAACATGTGTAAATATATGACTTTCTTAACAGAATCAATGAGATAATTCTCTGTCTTTCCTTATGACATAGGAAAATATGAACATCAAAATGATTTTAATGTATTAATCATGTCTATTTTCATATTTATTCTTAACTCAGTGATCAGCAATGATCAGCAAAATGATTGTTTTAGAAATCATAAATGAAAGATTTGGGAAAAAGTGTGTGTACATCATGTACAAACGTATATCATCAGTATTTTCATTTGTATACAATATTAATCCACTCAATGGAATGGCATAATTCCAGAATTAAAGTGTCAGGATATCAGGAGCAAAGATAATCCAGTATGAGTTTGAATAAATGGGTTAAAGCAGAGAAGCTAAGAGATGAACGCGTGTGACACCTGAGTGGAGGCAGTGACAGATGAAATTCAGATCAGAAGTGTACTGTACCTCTCCTGCTCTGTCTGATCTTAGGACTCAGCATGGCTGCCATCGATGGGCTGCACTTCCTCTCTTCGGCATATTCTTCCTCCTGAGATCGTCTCTTCTCATTCTCTCCTCTTCCTCCCCTCTCTTTCCCGCTAGCTCTCTGACTTCATGTTGCAGGCACTGGCTGGATGGGGGTTGGGGGAGGGATTCCTCACACACACTGACGTGTGCACATGCTCCTTGGTTCTTACAGTCACACGCGAGAGCTCACGCTCTTACACATGCATTCAGGTCCACACCCACCATGCATTACATTATTCATGATCTCCTGTATGTTGACCAGTCTGTGTGAGTGAATACAGCAGCCTACCCAAAAGAACCCCCACCTCCTTATTGGTCATAGGCTTGTGTACTTGTGCTCACTCAATCTCTAGGGATATCGTACTCTGCCGCGTCTCTCTTTCACACACATACTTCCTTTCTTTCTGTCCTTGCTTTGCTTTTCTACCCCTGTATTTTTTCTTAAGAACATGCCCTGAGAACACCACCCCCAGGGTGGCAGAAAATGGCTACAGCTCCACCAATGCAGTTGAACAGGCTCAGCCCTGTAGACCACAGCTGGTCCTCTCTCAGGGTGGGGGAAGGAGGGAGGCCCTGCAGCACTCTGATGGAGACTGAAATGAGACGGTAATAAAACCCTCATTCACCGCCTGTACTGCCTGCAGGACTGGAGGGTTACCACCACTGACCTGCCCGATTGCTACATAAAAGATTGAGTGAAAGATCTCACTATATGCTGGAATAAAGCACATTGTCCCAGTGCATGTTTGTCAGATCAAGCCCTTTGAGATCTGACAGAAAATAACAAGCATTTTCAGTACGTTTCATATTTGCCATAAACATCTATTGATTTGATGTGATTTTGTACATTTCCCAGATTGTTCAGATGGAAAGCTTTTGACTTTCAGGTTATTTATCCTCAGACAAGCAATTCTGATGTTGATTTAGCATTTTGTCTGACTGAAAGTGTGAGTGGTCAGGATGTTTAGTCTCCAGGGATGTATTTTCCTGAATCAGATCTGTACTGCTGGATTCTTTGATCATGTGATGTGTTCTTAAAATGGATAGTTTCTGGTACACATCTTATTCATATGATAAACCTTTCCATTACACAACCTGTTCTGCTTAAACTTAAATACTACATTCACTGAAACCACACTGAAAAGACTTCTCAGATGACAGAGTCTGTTGTTGAGATGAATTCTGATTGGTGATGCTGTTGACTTCCATAGCTCACCGAGATGCAATTTCACATGACTTATTGATTTTGCAATGCATTAATAATTTAAGGGGACACCTCCAGAGACAGAAAAACACAGAAAAGGAGCAACAGGAGATTTTAACTTTTAAAATGAAAATGATATTGCAGACCTCTTGCTCAGACCACCAAAGTCAGAAACCATTTCCAAGAACAGTTTTTATTTTTCCATATCAGTTTCAGCATTCTCTTTGATCTAGTTTAGCCCAGTAACCCTGATGAGTTTGTTTTCTTGGACGTCTTATTGTAGTAATCCGATTACAGGCATCTTTTCTCAGTCAAAATGAACCATTTCAAGATGTGTATCAGAGGAGAAAATCTAATACACTCTTTCTGTATTTATATATGTATGTATTTGTGCATATACAGATGCTTTGATTTTGATTGTAGGACATCACAATAGAACGTTACAATATGTGGCGTCTTCTAAAGTAAATTATGTCACTGATTTACATTTATGTCATAAATAATTTTGAATTATGAATAATTATGAAATAGTGAATAATTTATTCTTTATTATTCTTTCAGCTTTATAATCAGCCTGTCATGTGTGGTGTCACTGGACTAACTGTGATGTCATTGAACTAATCTTCAGATGGAGCAGATGTGAGAGAATCAATAACACTGTTAATCAGTTAATCAGGGTGTTAATCAGGAAACTGTTCCTCAAGAGAAATGAACAAAATCATAATTATATTCACCAGCAGCTGTTCTTCACAAGAAGATCAGATAATGATGAATTGATCTGCTGATGTACAGTCATAATTATTTTGCTAGTGTTTCTTAAGCTGTATATTTTATACATTTGTCATTCAGGCTATTCTCCATTTACAAATATTAAACTCATATTACAGTATGTCATCCTACTGATCATCACTCTAATAAATGATGTCATGTCCTTACCATATGATGATCTTTTGCTGTTTCTTATATTCATATTAGATATAATCAACAATATCTAAAATGAAGATTTATGAATTTAGCAGATGATTTTGTCTGAAGATTTGGCACAAGTGCCATCAATATTAGCAGTATCACAATCCAAGATGTAATTTTTCAGAGCCCCTATAGAGGACAGCACTTAGAGCTTTTTAGATCTTTGGTACCCCCTAGTGATAGAAGTAGAAATTGTGCAGTTAATCATGTAACAGGACTGCAGAAATTTTGCAGACAGAACACAAGGCATTGTTACTGGGTTTTATAAAAGCTGATATTGCTTTGTCAGCAACTTGACAGTTTTGCAGAGTGTTTTGGCTGTATTCTGTCATTGATCATACACACACATCTCATCTGTTGTGAATTGTCTGAGTCTCTATAGAGTGAATATTCTTTAATTGTGCTGCAAGAAATTGCAGGAGACTGTGATATATTACCCAAAATACCAAAAAAACCTGTTCCATTTATCTCTTATAAACACATCCCATCTAACAGGGATCATTCTTAGAATGTTGGCAAACGTTCTCTCAAAGTTAAGAAAACATTCTTGCAGTAACAGTAGTAGAATGTTTATTAGTAACGATTTAAAAACATTATAGAATGAAAACATTAAAAAAAGGATTTTTTTAACATTTCTAGAGCATTCAAAATAAAATTGTTAACGTTTTTGTGGCTAATTTAAACACTAGGGCAATGTTCTTACAACCTAAAGTTGTTAACACGGGATTGGGTTCTGTTTATAAATGCATGCAGAATTTGCTTGCACTTCAATGAATGAAACCTGTATTATATTGAAGTATTTAGTCTGTTTATTGTGATAGCATGAACTGACAGTCATCTGGTGTTCAGTAAAAATATTCATTGGAATCTTTTTGGGATGCACAGGATTCATACAGCACTTTAGATTCTGTTCACCTCCACACAGCCTGATTCTCTTGGGCTACAGAGTTTGGCGTGAGAAGCCCTGCAAAGATGGACTTCTTTTGTGTAGAAGCTGCACTGATTCGACTCTCTAACCTCTCTCTTTCCTCCTTACACTTTTTTAAACAGCCAGCACACAGACAGTCTTCTCTCACTAGGTACAGACACTCAACTCTCTGGATGCGCTCCACTTCTACAAGGTCATCTGTAGGAATGGGGTTGGATTTGATGTTCATCTTTTGCAGTTTAGGAAGGTTCTGGAGGCACTTGGGGAATTGTGTCAGGAGGTTGTTGAAAAGCCCCAGCTCTTGAAGTTCTTTGAGAGCAGCCATGGAGGGAGGGAGGGTCTCAATGCGATTCATTCCTAGGTTGAGGATGCGGAGGTTCCTCAGGAGCCCCAGCTCATGTGGTAGGCCAAGGGTGGTCAGATGGTTGTTGCATAGATTGAGGCTGTAGAGGTTTTGCAGACGGCCCATCGCTGCAGGGACCTGCTCCAGATAGTTGCTGTGCAGGTCCAGCCAGCGGAGGTTCACAAACCTGTCAATGTTGTCTGGGATCTTCTTGAGCAGGTTGCGACTGAGATCCAGCTCGTCCACATCACAAAGTTTCAGGATGCACTTCGGGAAGGTGGCGATCTCCATGTTGCTGAGGTCTAGGCGGCGTTTTCCATCCACAGTTACCTTCAGAGCATTTCTGGCCATCTTCAGTGTGATTTTTCTACCTGACGGTTCATTTGATCTCTTCTTCCCCTTTACCATAGTGTCTACGGACAAGAGAAACAGAGTGTACAGTATACTTACAATATGTACACAACATACTGTTAAATGTTTACTCTCAAAGAGCTGGTTTTAAAGATATTTTAGAGAAAGTAGAAAAGCTGTATATTGAAACAAAACGCAAATAGCATATTGTTGGAGAGAGTGTATTAGAATGTGGCTGAAGGGTGGCTGTTGATGAAGGACATACAGCTCTGAACAGCATGAAATGTGCTGATGATTGATTTTGGTTTGCTGTTATCTGGTGCTGGTTCACAAGCAAAACATCTGATTTTGCTGGCTGATCAAGTAACTTATGCTGGGAATGCTACAGTATTTAATAAGCCAGTAAACCCACATCTCAGTATTGAAAACAACATACTGGTGACCAGCAAAGCCGGTGTTTCAGCAAGGCAGGTGACTCAGACACTATTGGTTTACCAGCGACTATGTTCGAAAACCAACTGGTAGCTGGTTTGTTGCTGGTCCAAAATGATCTACCTGAGCTGCCATCATACAGCTATCTGATAAAGCTGAATTTTCCAGCAGGGTAAATGTTAATTAAGCCATGTTTGCCTTTTTCAGAGAGAATATGCTTTCTTACCTGCTGTGATTGTATCTCTATCTCTCAGAGCAGCTTATAGCCAAAGCCAGTCATGCCTGGAAGTCTCAGACTATTGTGTACTCATCACTGCACGTCTTTTGTTAAGGATCCTTCCATGTAAATAATGTACAAGCTTCTCTCAGAAACCCTGTAAATAAAAACCAACAGGGTAAACCTGACTTACTTCAATTCCTCTGAGTAGAGAGCACTGCTTGTTGCCGTCTTCATGGGATTATGTTAACAAACTTTTGTTTACCTCTGTCTCCAGGCAACAGAAACTCAGTTCTGGCTGGTAGTTTTATTGCTTTGTTTTAAGCTTACTAAGTAGGGAGCTTAATTTACAGTAACTTGATTTTTATTACATATGACAAAGATTTGTTGTATAGACAAATTGCAATGTGCGTGTTACAGTATCATAATATTGTGTAGAGCTAATGTAGAACTGTTTGTGGTTGTAGAACCTTTTCTCCTTGAGAATATCACTTTAAGATCAGAACCAGGCAAAAAGCAAAGACTGTGCTACCACAGTTACAAACAACCAGACTGACAGAGTTAAACTGTTCTGAAAGCAGTTCAGATTCACCTTGCAATTTAAATTCCACTGTTTACATTCCAATGTTTAACAATTGATGGAAAAAGGGGAGAAAAAAATGGGTTTTCTTTGAAGGTCTTATTCATTTATTTAGTTTATATGTTTAATCATGTCCATGTTGAGGAATGGAGGTCTTACATATACTGTAATATACTATATACTGCATACTGTAGCCTAGATGACCTAGATTCAGTAAATGGAGAAAATAGTTTCTCTGTTAGATTAGTAGCAGGTATGACATGGTATCATCCTACATGGAATGTGATATGACTTCTAGTAGTGAATCTTAAACTTATTTTTAACCTGTTAAGTGTAACATTTCACATAGTCAATCAAATGATCATTACATTTTTCATGGCATTTTGGCACCAGTAGGTGGCAGTAAGTTGTTGTGATGAGTATGAAACGTTTTACTGCATTTACTGCACTTATATAATAAAAGTGGATTGAAACCATAGAACAAATAATGGAACGTTGTGATGACGTCGACAGTTATGTTGGCATTTAACTTCAAGACTAAAAGAAAAGTAGTAAACTAGTAAAAGAACAAACGCATAGTAAATAAACATAATGTAAAAATAGTGCAGGCCTCACTTGTTTTAGATGGCAGTCATTTTTGTAATCATAGAGGTTGACTTACTTTGATTTGTAGGTGAACTGTGACGTGTTTGAACCAGACATGACAATTTCTCCATTCATCAAAGTACAGGCATTGTGTCTTACAAGGGCACCTGAAAGTCTGATCGTATCTAGGTCAGCTTGATAGCATAAGGCTGATTGGGGATAAGGTAAAACTGTTTATTTGCTGGGAATTTTGTTTCAGAAGCACGTCTTGCTTGGATAAATCATAAAATGTGGTCTTTTTGCCAGGGGAAAGCCTAAAAATATCATTTCCTCTTGTTGACAGCCTTCTTGCAGTTAAAAGAAGACTTGCACAGTTCTGTGCATTAAAATGAATTAAATTCATTTAAAATAAGGGGAGGTTTCTTTAGATATCCTGAGTAGAAATGTACACATTGGCTATTTTAAAAAAACCTCTTTTGGAATCTTTAAGACAGTCATCATATAATGCCATTTTCTTTGTATTTGAACCAACAGCTGTGGTTCTACCACTGCATTAAACATCTATATTCTCTCCAAAGACCGTTAGCAAATGAAGTAGGACATGTGATCTAAAAGCTCTTTGAAGAGAACTTCCCCACTATACCTCACATAACACAGACAAGGATCTGGTTTCTGGTTCTGAGAAGCTCAACACAAGAACCTTTGTTTTCTCATTCTGTCACATCTCGAGTCATAACAGCTTTGGTGGAAGGAGTGATAATGGAAGAGCCCAGGAGAATTTTGGCAACAGTAGATAAGTTGCAAAAAGAAATCTACAGAATCTTACAGATTCTCTGACAAATGAATGCTGCTTGCCCATACATTACTCTCCACTTCAGCGTTAGGGTATTGTGTGTGGTTGCAAACTGAATCCATGACCTTTACTTGAGCCAGGCTTTACCAGTTACCAGAGCTACAGGGTGATAAGTTCAATAGTTAAGGTTAGGGGGTTCTGTTTTACTAGTTTTTATGTTTTATTGTTATTTTCCAGAATAATTATTTTTGCACTATTTTGTGCACATTTTTATAGAAACAGAAAGAAATGAATCATTCCAGAAAGAAATGAAGCTTTTGCAACTGATTCTTAGCATTATGTAGCCCTAGCAGTATGTAGTTTGGAGAGGCTCTGCAGTTGAGTGCTGAACACATCCTGACCACAGGCTCTTACGTTACATCTGTGTGTTTTGTTACTACACATGAGATCTGTCTAAAATTGCTTCAGTGTTTTTACAGTAACTAATAACACGTTTCCTAATTCTTCAACCTGAGCTTTTATCTACATAGTTTGTAGATCTTTTGTTTTGTTGTAGACCTGGCCCTGTTTGTTTTATCACTTTAGTCTTAAAAACTCAAAGTGTGTGAAGATGGCTGTGAGATGTTTTATGGAAAACTGGTGAATGGAAGTCAAGGATGTGGGTTTTTCTCAGTTTATTTGGTGCATCACAGACAGGGCTAGTGCAAGCCTTAGCTGACCTACTTCATAAACGTTTACCTGGATGTCGTTCAAAGAATCACATCTGAGACTCATCCAATGGTCAAAAACTGGAAACCCTTCTTTAGTGTGTTAATCCACACCCAAATGTCTACTTTTAGTCTACCCTTTCACTGGCTTGAATTTATTTAGGGCATGATTTAGGGCATGTTAAAGCAATACGAGCAACCTCTGTAAAACCTTGAGTTAACTACTCATTAGCTACCCAGCCAGCTGTGTGTCCAGCATATCTGGAAATTCCAGCACCATTTAAAAAGCATCCCAGGATAAACTTCATAAAGCTGTTTGTAAAGACACCTAGGGTGTGGTTGTGTGACTGAAGAAGTGTGAAAAAGCAAAATATTTATGCTGAACTGGTTAACATTTATGATCACATGCAAACGCACACTTCTGTTTGAGGTATGTAATCATTCTGATGGCATGGAATGAGTAGGTTTGACATGATTTTGTTGCCTACAGTGACTGAGCAATGCTTGCTTGAACTGTCTGTTAGGGGTTTTACTGTGTACAAGGAAGACATCATCCTGCCTTCTGACATGAGCTTCTATTTCTCAAGCAAGACCTCCCATTTAAACACAAACACATGCGAAACTTTGGACAGCCCCAGAAACTGCAGCTCAAAACCCACCAAAACACACACAATCCCTGAAAGAATCTGAACAAATGATCCTTTCAGATAAAGAATTTAGTCTTGTATTTTTTCATCCAAATGTTTTATTTACAGTACGCTTACAGAACAAAGTGACAGAATAGAAAATCTTAGAAGTAGATAGTTATGTTTTGCACGTGTTGAGTGGAGGATCTGAGTACTGAATTCACAGATGGTTCTTATTAGTGGTGAAGGCAGCGGGCCCCTAAGTGTCATTTACAGGGGCCGTTTAATTTCACAGTTAAAGAATTTTGTGATAATGTCACAGCCACTCTGACAACAATGGACTAATACCTTTTCTGCAGATCTGAAATTTGGTTTCTGTATCTTTAATTAATAGTTTCTTAATAGTTTATTAAGAATGCACAAAGAGATCACCTGGATCTTTGATTATTAGCCTGTTTAGCTACAGTTATATTGGATTACAAGAATCAGCTGTCCGTTGTGGAGCTGTGCTGTTTTACATGTAAAACATGTAAAATTACATTTTATATGTAATTAATATGTAAATCTGTGACATTCCAAAATGTTTCAAATAAAAAGTAAACATAGGTGGAAATAAACAGTATGTACAATTCATCTTAGGTAGTGTCTAATGATAAACAATGTTTTACCAGAGAAGAGAAATGGTGATGACAAAAACCAGTATTACTATGAATATATAGTTTCCTAACAAATGAATGGTTTAACACTACACTGGCTTCTCCTGAAAGAGTATCTGAGCATAGACAGTTCCTGTTTTTGATGTTTTGACATCAGGCAGTGGCTTCATTAGTTCAAGTTCTGCATAAGTCAGACTCTCCTCTGTGATTCTGGGCTGGCAGAAACAGCAGTGAAGGACAGAAAAAGCAGAGGTCACATATTAGAAAAGTCAAAGCAATGCATAATTACACAAATATCTTTAATAAAGGTTGAATACATGTAGGCAGTTCTATAATTGCAAAACAAATATCTGTGTACTACAATTCATACTAACTTACCAAAAGCACTTTTCTGGGTTGAGGTTTTAAAAGCTTTGTCTTCCTCATTTTGTCTGCAATAGGGGCTGAGATTGAATATTTCAGTTACTGGCATTTTAAAGCAGTAACACAAGCAATCATTTGATTTGGTGTGCAGTTATATATGTAAAGTGATTACATATGTATTATTATTAAATCTTTCTGATGGCTGGTGAACATGAGTAAAGAGATGATGATTGTTATATTACCTTTAGCTGGTATCTCTGGTGGCATGTCTGGCTGCTCCATGCTTTTCTTTTTCTTGTACTTCCTCTCTTTCTTGGGAAGAGCAGGAGACAGACTGACTACACTAGTGACTGTCTCTCCTGAGCTGCACACGCACACACAATATTTCAGTTTGTGCAGTCAGATGCCCATTCCCCTTGCAATTCCACAATATATATTCCTCACCTGTTCTGTGGACTCTTGACCAAATGATAATTGTCTAATAAAAAGAAAGGTTTTATAACAAGATCATTCAATGTTTTTACAGCGTAACTGTAAAAGTTCACCCCAGCATCGTGTCATATGAATACATATAGATTAGATTCAACTTTATTGTTGCTATAGTTCTTATAGTTCTTATAGTTCTTATTGCTATAAGAACTAGAAGGTTGTTACCTTTTAAACGTCTCTTCCTGTGCAGATACTGACAACTCACTGCTACTGTGAACATACACATACACAACAGCCCAACACAACACACCAGCACAGCACACAGATACACATCTGAAACACACACACACACACACACACACACACACACACACACACACACACACACACACACACACACACACACAGGAAAACAACACTCAGCTTCATATCTATTATATATCTATATATAAAAGAACCATTCATATCCTGGTAATAAAGAGCAATGGTTTAAAATAAAATAACCAAAGTAAAAATAACAATTTATCTAAAAATAAAAATGTCATCATTTACATTCATGTCATCCCAAACTGTATAATTTGCCCTTGTCTGTGGATCACAAAATTTTAAAGGAATATTCTGACTACTCTTTTACATGTAGTTAATAGGCCTGTCCAGCTTTAAAATGACAATTTCTAATTATCTCTAAACGTGAGTCATTTTCAGTGAATCATTCAGTAAATGTCAGTGTATGTTCCGTGAATGTTCTTGAGTCTGTAAACTGACTTCAACCTAAATGCTTAATTCCTATAGTCACCTTATGGAACATTCCATTAAGCAGCAATTCTCATTATGATAGCGATCTGTTCCTCATGCACACATTCATATGACTTCGTGACTTCAAACTTTTGAGATTCTTCACAGTCATTTTGAACAAGCCCAGTCCTCATTTACTGAAAAAGCAGCCAGAATATTGTTTAAATTTAAACCTTTGTGTTCCACAGTAGACGATATTTAGGTTAATGACATGAGAGTGAGTAAAATAATGACTAAACTTTCATTTTTGAACAGACTGTTCCTTTAAGAAACTCTTTCTTCAACTTCCAGAGTTTTAATTATGTTTGGAACAACATGTTCAGTATTATGTCCAGGACAGTAAGGGTCAACAGGCTTGTGGTTTACCTTCAAACAGACTCCACAGTTCCTGCTTTGGTCTGTCAGCTGGGAGAACATGAACTGTGAGAGAAGAGAGAATCGCACACTCATCACTGTGGCTCCAGACCCTCGTAATTACACAGCACGCACAGTTAAATCAGGTTAATTTCAGGGGAGTTGTGTGTGGGATGACAGCAGCTGGACTGTCTCTCTTTCTGGATATGTTCTCCGCTCATGGCTCGTGGTGGCTAACACCCACTGTGACGCCCTGAAATACTCAGAACCACAGGCAGCAGCTGACAGCAGTAAGACTAGCTGGAGCTACAAACATAGTCGCCTGGCTGCCGAGAAAGCTTAACCATCTGTATATGTGTGTGAACCACTAAAGAGTAAAAATGTATTTACTGACATGATACTGTATTTTCTATGTCAACAGCACAGTTAGGCAATAATCAGGCCTATTAAAGGGGAACTTTTATACCATTATCTTTATACATTTCTAAATCTTGCTAATTATTTATAAAGCATTAAATGATGTAGTCCATCATGTATATCACGGTCACAAAATTCTGGCCTGTTAATAATACCTAGAGTTAATAATCCCCAAAGGTGGTAGATTCTTTTTCTAAACTTTGGAGTTGCTATACCCTGTCTGTAGTAACAACAGCCAGACACACACCTACAATCACCACAGCAGACAACAGAAGACAGGTTTCAGTAACATCTCAGTTAATGATGTTATAGCTTAGTTAATGTCTGAGGCCACATTCCCTGCATATCTGAATATTTATTGCGGTCTCAAATCTACTCTAAGTTTACTTACTCGTGTTATCTGTTGCAATGATGAAGTTAACTTTGTTTTTCTCTAAGCTGACAAGATGCATTTAGTGTACTGATTTTTACTAATTGTTTTTCCTAAATTTATCATCAGTGATATGTGTTATGCTGTTGGCAGGCGTGACCCTGTAATCGGTGCTTGCAGCTTTATTTTAAGAGGACAGGAATGTTTCAGACAGATCCGTCAGTTTCTGACTGTAAGAGTACCACCACTTCATTATCAGAGTATGTCAGTTAACTAAAGATTTCTTATTTTTCTTATTTGAATTGTATTTAGCTAATTTATTTGGCTAATATGTTTTTTTTTGTTATTTGGCTATCTTTTGTTATTTGGCTATATGACACTCTAGCTCATACCCTTTGACACAAATTCAGAATTTAGAGCTTGTGTGGCATGTCCAGCTGGCTGCACAGTATTATTAACCACATTCTTCCAGGCGTCTTTTGCATGCAGCTCTTTCTGCTTGCACATGGACTGTTTATTTCTCTGTTTGTGGCTCCTACAGCTTATTTTTGGAGTTTTTGCTCATGCATGTCAGAGCTGGAGAGGGACAGAAGCTCTTTTGAATCGTTCAGACAACACGAGCAGACAGAAAATCCTCAGCGTTACTAAGGACCTATGTCACACTGCAGGATGCCCTCTGCCAGAAGTCAGTTTTTTTGGAAAAACCGCCACAGAATATGCATGAATAGATACATGTTTCAATAGAACCGCTGCATGATTTGACATTTATTATTTCACTGCACATTTAGCTATGCAAAATGTGCTGAATATATGAATTAGTAAAAAGTCATGAATATAAAAGCAAACAAGTCTTTACAGTATGAATGATGGTATTCTTTAACATCATGACAACTAAACCCCTATAAGGCCTTAATGGTTGCAATTTTTTTTTAAATTACATCGTTTTGTCATTTCGGAAAGGAAATAAATAATGAAAGGATATTAATGCAAATCTACATTTTTCACGGATGTCCCTTAATGAAAGCTTTATTAACATCTCTGTTGTGACACAGTCACACTAAACTTTTTCAGTGTTCCTCCTTTCAGAAACTCAGTGGAAAATGTGATTGCTTTATAGGGAACAGAGACTTTTGAGCTGTTGTTGCTGTGCTCTGGTATTTGGACTGCATTATTGATTGGGTTAGATGACCTAAAATAATATTTATTTTGTTTAAAATAAAATAAACCCTGTTTATTTTGTAAAATCTGACATAGAGTGCAAATTATGTCAAATTATCAAAGTGAAATGGGATGCAAGAGGCATTTCATGTTGACAATACATATTAAGACCATCCCGCAAACGCCTGTGCATTGTCCACATGAATCAATAATAATCAATATCTGAACGTCTGATAAAATGCTGTTGAAAAGTCTGACGTGGCTTTAATGTGGAGTATCACTTTAGAGCACATTTAACCCTAGTTTAGCTCATAAGTCTGTGAGTTGGCCCCATAGGGTTCAGTTCTAAAAGACATTCACGAATGGTTAAAAGAGAGTCAACAAAAGAGAAGTATTGCACATTTTAAATGCATTTAAAAAAAAAAAATTTTCTAAGGGTGAAAACTGTCAGGAGTGCACTTGCAAATGGCCAGTAAAGCTAATAAATTAGGGACTAAAAACCACATAAGTCCAATGTTGATTTCATGTGGTCTTAAAGGTGACACCCACCCACAGCGATTTCTGGCGGCCCCCAGTTTGAGTATCTAGTTAATGTGTAGTCTAGTCCTTGTCTGCCTTCTCTGACTCCCACCATTGCTGCTGCCCCAATAACTCCCTCATACACACATACTCAAAATCTGTGTCTGGGCTTATTTTGTCTAGTATCCAGGGAGCCACAGTCTCTCAGGCCTCTGTGCTGTGCATGTGGCTGTCTGACTGTACGCTGAAACTCCACTCTGGAGCCAGTGTCAATAGCGTTTAGCTGTCACTATGCCAGTGTTCGCTTCGTTTTCTCCCTGTGGCATAGTCAAACTCCGCCCTGACTGCCAAAAGACAGATATATCGTACATACATGTTAACTCACATTTCCACGTTTTAATGAAAACCCAACATATTCAATGCAGAAGAAGTTTCTGATAAGTATTTTGTCAGATGCCTCAAACTTGGAGGCACTTTAAGAGTCTAGATGAGAAAAACAATAAGAGATGTCTCTCACAACAGCATATGGAAGAGTAAGCCATGTAAATCTCTCACCTCTTAGCTGTGTGGAGGCTGAGCTGTTTGCTGAAGCTTTCCAGCGTTCCTGATGCATCTTAAACTCCTGGACCCTGCAGCTGTAAAGACCCCTGTCATCTTCTGTGATGTTCATGATCAGGAGGTTATATATCTTTCCCTGTTTCACCACTATTAGTTTCATTTTGGGCTTGTGGAAGCTCTTGGTGTAGTTTCCATAGAACTTTGCTCTTCGCATGTTCACTCTTGCCACCAGCAGCTCTTCTCCGCCCCACTCGGGCTGAAACATCCAACGGACGACGGGCAGGCTCGCTGATCTGCGACGCTGGGTAACCTGACAGGACAGGGTGACGTTGTCGCCGTCAGCCACCAATGTGAATGGAGATGGAGTGACTGTGACATTGATAGCTGAGCAAAAATCTGAAATAAAAAGCATAAATTAGCAAAATTTATTCAGAGACAAATTCAACATACTTAGCTATTGAAATCTATGTACGTACATACACACTATGCAGGCTGGGAAATTAAAAGTGAGTCTTTTTTGACAGCTGTAGAGCATTATTTGCATACTGCATATTTATTTTTATGCAAAATATATAGTTGAAATATTTCATAAACATTTCAAACTTTCCACTGACTGTAAACATTTCAGGAAAGGAAAGAAAATATGACATAAATTCTTTCTGTGAGGATGTTATGCTATTTATAAACTCAGAGTGACCGCATGTATATTAAAACAGATACGAGCTACAGTTAGATGCAGAACTTAAGGATGTATATATATGAAAAGAGAAATCAGAAACGCTATGATTTAGGGTAAAGAGAGAAGTGATTGAACATAAACAACATGGTGATTGCATTATTTTGTCTGATAATGAAAACTGCTGGTGTTTAAGCTCAACATATTTAGAGATTGTGTATATGTTGGCGTGACTGATTTGAACAATATACAGGTCACATAACCTGCATGGTGAACCTTTTATACAAACTGTTACACTGTTTATACCTTTGCTTTAAACTACAAAAACCTCAACAGATTAGAATATCAAAGAAAAAACATGCATTAGGTACATACAGTCTGCAGTCATTGACACAACCATATAGGCAACATGTTATTACGCACTGTATAAAATAACATATTTTTGTTGAAGGAAATTTCAGATTCAAACAGATTGCACTTACTTCCAGAAAGGACGCTAGTCAGGAAAGCTATTACCACAGCAGAGATCTTCATTCTCCAGTCTGATGGGCTCCATGCAACTCCAGTTAAATGTCTTCAGAAAAAAGTGCCTGTGGATTCCTCTATTCTTTTTTCTAACCTTCTCCTCTTGTAACCCGAGACAGGGCACACTGTTTTTACTTAGTGTACACCCTTCACTCCTCCCCCTCTGTACAGAACACACACTACACTCAGTGATGTCATTTCCTGTTAAGAATGGCAAAATCTAGTAGTGGAAAATCTTTTATAAATAATGTTTAGTGACGATGGAAGGTTTATAGCATTTGTTCAGTTTATATGCAGTGGTGTTCTTAACCGAAAGACAATGTTTGAATGCATTTGAACCAGTTTCTTCATCAGGTGACTGCTGAGCTAGATTTTCATTTATTTCAACTTGTTCAACATTGTAATTTGCCAGGGTATTCATTTATTTATTTTGAACTCATGGAGAGCTGTTTGGTTAAGATGCTTAAAGAACTATCTGTTGATCCTGAGATGTGTTGACATTGTTCATTTAGTCTGCAGAACTGGCTGCTGGGCTCAGAAGTTTAATGTAGGCCTATTTGTTTACAAAACCATTCTTGTTCTACAGACTGATGGACGACTGTTTTTCAGCTGATAGTTAAAACGTATGTGCAGCAGAAAGGAAGAACAGACTGCCCTGCTGTGGAGAATGGGTGACATTACATGCAAGTTAAAGGGCAAGTTCACCCAAAAATGACAACTCATTAACTATACTCACAAAACTAGCCACTATAAAATTACCACTTAAGTATTGCTTGTGTTTTGTATGCTGTATTGCAAATCTTCTAAAACAATATGATAGCTTTGAATGAGGACTGCTGATTTTTAATAGCAGTAATTGGAGAGAATGAGTTTTTCTGCTTTGGGAGACTGGATTAGTCTGTGCGCTCTGTACAGTGGACTTCCTGATGATTTTAGTTTGTTTTTGTATTGGGACTGTGACACGATTGTGTCATTTTGTTCAAATACAAGACTGACTAAGTGAATCATTTTATTGACCTCTGATTTTGAGTAGCTTTATTAATCACTTTTGCTAATAACCTGTGAACTGCATCTGGTAAAACACTTAGATCTGGTGATCTTCAGATTGTCAAAAATTATATTTAGAAATACTGAGGAAGTGGCCATATAGAAGTACAATATTTAGGTATGTGATCTGAGCGTAACACAGTGTTATATCTGATCTGTTCTTTCACATTTCTGCAGGAAGGAATAGGCTTTTCACACATTTAACTGACTAAAGGAGTTCATTTTTATTGCCTCACTAATTACACAAATGCTACATTATGTGTCTGATTTTACACTGGAACTTGATTTTAAGAGGCAAACATAAAACAGGCATCATATACCCCATATAGGCACAGTAATGGTTTTGATTTGCTGATGATTTCCAAATGCTTTATTTTAAGAGTCCTAATCTGACCACTGCTTCCTTTGCTAAAAATAGATTAAGATCATAATATTAGTCTGTACTCAGAAGATATTTCAGTCTTTTCTGCTGTCCTCATCAGCATTCCTATGAAACAAAGGTTATAATTGTATGGGATGAACTTTTTGACTAAAATTCTGACTAAAAAAATTTGACTAAAAAGTCTGTAACTGTATTACAGTATAGGTAATATTGAAAATCAATTGTTGTCTGTATACAAAGATAATCTTACCGTTCTGATGCCCTTCTTAGTGACCCCGCTTTAAAATGTAAATAAAAATGTGAATATTTCACAATAAAGTATTGTATTAAACATGTATAAGCCAGTATATTTTTCATTTTCAAGTGTATGTGAACAGTTACCTGATGGTTCATTCTCAAACATGTGTTTTCTGATCATGTATATTTTTATTATTAGAAAACAGATGGCGAAGAAAAATCCAATCCCTGCTCCTATCATAGCATATTTTATTTCTGAGGCTCGAGGGAAAGAAAAAGAAAAAAACTAGTCAGGACAGCTCTGATGTCTACATAAGTTTTGAATAGTTGTACCTCACAGTGTTTGTGGTCCTACCTGGTTCATCCCTGGAGGAGTCTTGCCCCTTTACATGTGTGAACAGCAAGACATCTGTAAGATTCAAGAACCAAGTGCCTTTATTCCACAAGGTAAACTCAATTCATTTTCTGTGGAGTATATAATGTTTCTAAAAAGAAATGTATAGCACATCAAGTCAGGTTTTTATTGACTTGTGTTTTATGCATGTTTAATAAATAATTTACATTTATTCATTTAGCAGATGCTTTAATATAAGCAATAATGTCATTTGTACAAGGAAAATGCATTATTTGTGGTAGTACACCAAACTATGTGTAAGTACCACTGTAGTTTTTTCTTTTGCAAACAATTATGATGTGCACTGTGTTTTGGCATGCTAGGTATTTTCTAGATGACCTATTTAGGTTATGCAGTGTCTGTAAGCTTTCAGGAAACAGTTAAAATCAAGACCTTCACAGAGGAAGTGAGATTAGATCTCTAATAGCAACATGCATTTCTACTGTTAACACATCACTACATGTGGGCATGTGAAAAATCTTATCTTTAAAAAACGTGAAAGAAAGCTTTTTTTTAGGTAAGGCTAAGTTCAAGAACTGCAACACAGTAAAACATTTTTAGAACATTCACAGCTCTTTATAGTTCATATAGCTCTTTATGTTATTCTGTTTATTGTCTATCTTCGTGTTACTAGGTACTGTATTTGGCGACCTAGTAATTAGTTTACCCATTAACACAAAAGTTCTTTCAAAACATCCCTGCTATCAGAAACTGAATGATAATTACTTACCAATGGTGAGGATTAACACAGCTGAGCAGAACCTTGCATGGTCAAACATTGTTCAGTCTTTTCATATCTGTCTCTTACATTGGTTGTTACACTATGTGCTGATGTGCTGCTATAGAAACTTCATTTCCTGTACGCGCACCAGAATGCTTTCTAGATAAGATGAGCAGATGATGATTTGCACGCAGCTCTTTAATGCTCTTTCCATTAAGTGAAAACATTTGCTAAAAAGCAGTTAGTCTGGGCATTGATAACGCTGTATACACTGTATACACAGTGTAAAGCATCACTCTTTTCTGCCTTGTGTTAGCTTATGGATCACATAGTATTTCATACTCTTACTGAAGTTTTATGTGTTCTGGATTTTTTTTTTTTTGGCCTAAAGATGATCCACCACATTAAGCAGTCACTCTGCAGGTATATAAAATCTATTGCACACTCACTAGCTTGCATATCTGATATAATTTCTATTGCATGCACCACAGAATCAAATGCACTGAGATTCTACCACAACACAGCTGTCAAAATGTCAAGATATAGCTTAACAGATTATGTTCGAATGGCTGTTATGTATTTGTGAAGTGTATGTTCCTAAATACTCAATAGAACAACAGCTTTAAAACTGAGAAAACTGAGAAATCACTGTGATCAACAGCTTTTTGTTACATTTATAGGTCACCGTCAAAGAATGCAGACTCGCTCTTTGTGTCTACACCCGACAAGCACTAACAGGTTGGCATAACAAATATGATGGATCAATGTAGCATTCTAAAACTGCAAACAGCTTGTGCTGGAGCGGTAGTGCTGTGCAATTGGATGTTCTGAAAAAAATCTGGTCATCACTCCATCTCGATCCGCTCTCTCTCTGCATGTGATCAATCTTTACCGTAGCTCAGAGTCACGGCCTTGGTTTTTCATCCTCACAGCTGTTCGTCTCTTTAGACAGAGGGGTCAAGTTCTCTTAACTTTGTGTGGATAGGCCCAGGACACAAGCTATTTTCAAATCTTAACCTTTTTTAAACCACAGACATAAAGACAATTTCAACTCATTTTTAAAGTTATAATCCTCTGAACGCACACACAAGGTGATTCAGCCAGACAGTGAGTCCACACACTTGCCGATTTTAGTAACAATTTTACATGAGATATTAAATGTGACTTCAGAAGAAAAACAGAAAACTCCTGCATGACATATTATACAGACACTTGTACTGTTGCCATGGTTATATAAATGGATCTTCTTTTTCAATTCTTTCACAACATATTTCAAAGCATGTAACATTTGGTTGATCAAGCTTGCTTGTTCTCGTTGGCTATTGGCAGCCTTAGGCAGGTTTACACTCACACAAAATATATATATAAATATATATATATATATATATATGTTTCTTCACTGTAGGCATCAAGGAAAAACTTCTCAAAATGACATTAATAACTTTCTGTAAGGCTTTACAATTAAAGGGACTAATCTGAGAGTTGAAATGTAGAAAGAATGTGCTTAAAAGACAGTGCTATTGCACCAATCAAAGCTTCATCTTTTACATTTAATGGGGCTTAGCAGTGGTGTTACAGGACAGTGTGTTCAGCAGAGGATTGTTACACAATTGCTGTTCATATCAGCTCTGAGCCATGATGGCTTACAGCATTCTGGGAGTACCACAGAAAGTACATTGTTATGTTTAATACTGCTGCAGGTTTAAATGAGTGACATGTATTGTCAGTGGTTGGATTTATTAGAGCCATTCAGCGGATTCATGCTTAACTTACCTGCTGATATTTCTAACAACAACATGATACAGCTCATGATCTCAGCTATTTCTACTCAGAATAAGTTTTTCTGTATATTATATATAATAAACTTTTTGTTTGCTTAGGATGCTCAACATATGCTCAACATATTTTCTTGAAACATCAACAAGGCCATATTACGCCCTGAATTTAATTATTTAAATTTTAAAGAGAAAAGAATTGACACATACATTGTGTCAGGAGGAACTGTATATTTTAAGGATAGTATTTTAAGGACATAGACTTATGTTACATTTCATAAAATCTGATCTTCATCAGGAAATCAGAGTGTGTTTGAACATATAACACTGCCATTGGTTAACACTGGCAAAATGAGTCTTCAGACTCCTATTAGGAAACAGCTGCATCACAGAACCGATGGACTGTTGCATAATTTAGATATTGTAGCGTTTGTTTACATCTTGACACCAGATGCAGATATGTTTACAGCCTGTATTTGTGTCTGTGTTGCCAGCATTGTGTGCTGCTTTGAGAAGTGTTATTGCAAAAGACCCAGTTAATATGACTAGAGTCAGTGTTGCAATTGTATCACGTGACATCTGGGAACTGCATGTAATTTTAACAAGTATTTTTAATATATGCAATCTATTGACAAAACCACAAACAATTTTAATTATTATATAACAAGTGCAGTGTGTCCTCGCTTCACATCAGTGTTGTTCACATCAGTACCGCCCGCATGGCAGCCAATACATAACAGTAACCTGAACTTCTGAAGCATCAGCTGAGCCCTCACCGTTGGCAGGCAGGGCATTCTGTGGGCAATGGGTGCATGTTGGGGCCAGTGAATCAGACATGCTAGTATTTATTGGCTGCCATGATGGTCAAGCATTCTACATTCCCAAGCAATAAGTGATAGCTGGGGTGGCTACTTTACTGCCTGTCCATGTGTGGTTGTCCATCACCTCAAATAGACCACACTCCTCTCTGCCACTGCCCTGACCCCAGCCCCCCTCTCAGGAGGTAAAGACTCCATGCTCCAGTTGTCCTATTATAGCATTGACTGCTCACTTGGAATAAGAGGTTGAGTGGATATGAGAGCCTTTTGGAATCGGTGAGGCTGTGTTGCTAAGGATAGGGACCTGTCTGCTCTTTCCTTGTGACCTTCCTACATTCGAGGTGGCCTTAGCCTAGGTCCAGTTCTACCTGCTGACACAGCCGGAGAGCCCTACACCTAAAAATATAATTAGGGAGGGTCCATAACCAATATGATCACAAGGTTCGAGGTACAAGAATAACATACATGAACTACACATGGTGTTTTGTAACGTAAAGCGTTGTACTGTATGCATGTGCCTGAGCTAATGTTTGTTTTATAATGTAAGACCCTAAACACAATCTGCTTGAATGAACATTAGCACAATGACCACGTATACATGCACATCTTTTTTATACAAACCACACATTCATATTCTGTTTATAGCATACTGCTATTATAATCATACTTTTGATTATATATAGTTTTATTTTGATGTGTTACTGATAAAACTATGTTACTGCTTTGAAAATCATTATCAAGTCTTCCTGAGAGTCTGGCCTGGTACAGTGGTGAAACAGGTGATGGTCTGACATGTGACAGATAAGCTGAGATATGAAATGTGTGACAGGAAGATAGGCAGGCTATTACTCTATGAAATACAGGTTGCTTCAAATAGAGTGACTTAAATAACTCAAGGTTTAGTTTAGGTGTTACAAGACCAACACCTAAATACAAACTAAATACAGATAACTTTAAAACAATTGGCAGTAGCTTTTATACAAAGCAGTTTTCAGTGCACTGAAGGTAAATTTCATCAGTTTCATGGGATTCCTAATGTTACAAGCATCACACCATTAGAGCCGCAGGGACATACAAATTACAGAATAAAGCTGAACAGAGACTTAGTAAATATTCAAAACAATATTTAGAATTGCATTGGGTTGCCCTTAAAAAGTGAATTTTAAAATCACAGATCTGTATTGGACCTACAGTGTCCCTGTTCACGTTCACCAATAACTTCCTGTTCTATGTCATCAATAAAGAAAGGTGTAGTAAAGGCTAAACAAACAGGTTTCACTCATTCAGTTTGGCCAGCTGCAGGCGCAGACAAACTAGAAAGAGAATCTGCTTAACAACTGTGGCAGACCGAGTGATAAACTGGTGGAGTCTCCCATGGTAATCAGATTCCATTAGCCACTCATTCTGCACTTTAGGTTTGGTGACTGTCCTGTGGGGTGATGCAAGGTGCTATATTTGCTTCGCCTGTTTGTGAGAGGCAAATGACTCGTCTTCTCATCCGAGCTGCCACACAACATGTCCCATGTGTCTGAAGAACTGAAAACACTGCAGCGTTAATGTGAAAAGTTGTTATAGTCTGTAGGATCTGAGAAATATAGACAGCTATTGTGTTCAAGCTGCCAGCACCAAAATAGCAGATGACCATTTCTGTTTCATCTCTTGCCCACCCACACCAAAGAGTTACTCAGATTTGTTCTCTGGTTTGGATTCTAAAGCACATTTTTTTCCATTTTGACCAATGGATTCATCTCAGGATTAAATACAGAACTGTGGAAAAGGTAAGGAATGCAATTTGGTTAAACAAATGCGTTTTTCTGACATAAGCTATCTTTGAAATTTACATTGTGTAAATTATATTTTTCTTTTGATAAATGAAAAAGGGCCTGAACAAGGGCCTGTTCTTCTAAACACTTTTCTTGAGGTAAGTTAGGGCTTTATCATCATACTGTAGATCTTTGCTTCAGATAAATACAGTAACAGATGTGGAAAAATTACCCTGACTGCAAGTTGATATGGAATAATGGGCAGTGGAAACACAGTGTGCTGTCCAAATCTTCTTGGCCAGTGCATGCCTTTAAATGCTCATAAATTTATCTAGAGATTTATCCTTGGTCAGCATTTGAGCTTGTTTATATTGAGACAACAATATATATTATTATTAATATATTGAGGTTTCAAGAGTTACACTAAAATGTCTGATAATGGCACATTTCTAAGATATATCCTCATTCTGTTGTGGTTATGAGCTGTGATGGGTGCTGGTTATGGATTCAGGTTTAATATGGGGTAATGAGTAATTCCTGCCTCACCCACAGAGTGCAACAGCTGCAGTGAAACAAATTATGCCTGATGATTGTGTCCTCCAAATAAAGCTGGTGGTAAATATTGGATCACTTTATTGACACTATTTAAGTTGATATAAAACACACCTAGAAACAGCAGTGATGAAAATGTCTTTTTAATCCTATTGATTTAAAAAGCAGATCTGTTTAACAGAACACACTGTAAGTACGTCTATATATTTTAAGTATGTATTTATTTTACCACAGGCTTGCTAAGGGTTATACAGGTGGCCTGTGTATGTGAAAGAGCAGAAAGAGATCTGACTTCTTCTAAAAATAGTTTGTTTGGCATGGTGTATCTCTTTTTACTGTACATACTCCCATACTGATGTACCTCCCACTTTGAGAACAAAACAATAATTTTAATGTAAAATACTTTCACCAATTCTTGACTTCACTGTGTAAACACTATGGCTCTAGCATCAAAAGATTGTTGTTCTTGTTTGTGTAGCATTGCCCAGCCCAATTCAGAAACATTGGCTTAACCATTGGCTTGAGTGTGGGTGGTTTTATCTGCTTGTCCAACCAACAGGACACAAGAGAAATGTTTGCTTTTGGCAAAATATGTTGTTGTTGGGAAAAACTAACACAATATCTTTTTTGTAGGAAATTCACAATGTAATGCCCACTATGTGATAACTATGCAGGAAGTGTCAAGCCAAGTTATTCTGCACCAGACAAAAGAAACTGGGCATACACATTCACTATGAGCAACCAGGAGAAGCACAATACTAGCCACAGACCAAGTATGCAGCACCTCCGCTATCTCAACAGTTTTATGGATGAAATAGACCGGGAGGTCATGAGCCTAACGGATCGAGCTTTCAAGAGTCTGTGCATTGGAGATGAAGCAATCTACAATGACTCAGAGTTCTCACCTTCTTCAGTCAGCTGCCACAAGCCACGGGTGGAGGAAGTCTCAAAAAAGCCCCAGGAGAGCACATTTCCTGCTGTCAGAAACCTTGACTCTGATCCACTTAATGGAATGAATGATGCACTTTGTAGATCAAATGAGAACTCATCCAAAGACATAGCCCTTTTTGCAGTATTTCCTGCCAAGAAGAATAGTAAAGACACCAAGATGACAAATGGTGTTTCATGGGACAAATCTGCTCTTTTCAGTATGCAAGGGGAGCTCTCAGAGTTTTCAGATTACAGTTTAACAGTGGAACAGATTTCTCCAGTCAAGAATGATCTTAAATCAGATGAGAAAGCCTCTGCCAAAAAATCAAGCAAAGATGCATTGATTCCCTCAGGAAAATCCGCTAAGTGTAAACATAACAAAAACAACAAACTGAGGAAGCTGAATTCCAAGAACTTTTTTCTTCACAGTGAATTCAGCCCATTCCTGTCATGGAGGGATTTTAATAAATATTCCATTGGACAGGAGCACATTTCAGAGATTATGCTTAGCAATAGACAATCACAATGGTATGATTCACCTCTATACAAAGAATTAACAGCAGCACATGTACACTATAAATTACACGTTCCCCTGTCAAAGGAAAAAGAAGTTGATAAGTGTCCAAAACAAATAGAGACTCAGGGTAAACTACAACTTGAGTCTGTAAAATCTACACCACCCTGTGTAGCTCCAAAACCAAAGAAAGAGCCAGAGTGCACTCAATATGATTTTCTCAGTAAAGCTCCTGTACTTGCTGCTGAACATAGATGTAATTCAGAAAAGGGTGAACCTTGTGTTCCCTGGCGAAAGAACAAAAGCAGAGCAAACAGTGCTGTTCCTTTGGGACATTTTCTTATTTCTGCTGAGAGGTCAAAAGCTGGAGAGGAGGGTGCACGGACTATTGAAAACGAGGTGAAGACAGTAGAGGACCAGACCTCCACTAGTTCAACTCCTTTCAGTATTTCACAACTGTTGACACCAGTGATACCCTCCAGACATGGTACAGGAACCTCAGAGATAATGCAAGCTGTGTTCTCACCTACTGCCATGGAAGTTTCACCACTCCCTGAGATAGAGATGCATCCATCTCCTGAAATTAAGCGAGAGGGGTACAAATCTATGGCATCAAGTTTGTTGTTTAATCTTAAGGACAATAGAAAACGAGTTAAGGCAATGTATAGCCCACCAAAGTTTAAAGGTTTGGATGTGGCAAGTCATAGCAAAGAGCCTTCTCTACCCGAAGAGTCAGTTTCAAAAGATCTGCTTGAAATTCCAGAGATTTTGGGAGATAAAACAATTTCACCTGCTCGACACAAAGCCAAACTTTCTCCAATGAGTCCCCTCATGGAAACTGCAGACACTCAAACTTGCTCCCCTCAGGGATGTGTAAATGGAGGTATGCCAGATGACTATTTGGCACTAAGTCTGCTTCAGTCCAGTGGGTTAGCAAACAGACCTTTAAAATCAAACAGAAGCCCGTCAGCAAACAGAGTAGCGTACCCCTCATTACAGTTGTATCGAAAAGCAAGTCCAGAGGAGATTCATACCAGAACAAATGATCAAACTCTGGTTGATACCAGCTCTCAGGTTTTCACAGATAAAGTCAGGCTGCAGGCTGAAAGTAAACCTCTGGAGTCAATGCTGAATGCTACAACACTCACTGTCTGTTTAAATACAGAAGAAGAGAAGAAGTCTGGAGAAAGTCCAAGTGCAAGTTCAAAAAAGTCTAAAAACATTTGTGATGGTACACACCAAAATAAGGACAAGTTAAAAACTAGAGTAACAGTCAGCATGCAGAAAAGCCCTGACAAAGATAAAGAATCTAATAGAAAGGACGAAAGAGCAAAGCATTTATTTTTAGCAAAACAGAACAACTACATTAAAAGTCAGAGATTTGTAGGGACAGATGAGGATGATACTAACCATGATGATGATGGCTCTAACACAGACAAAATCCTGTGGACTATAAAGGATACAAATGCTAATGATGAGTGGTCCAGGCATTCCAAAAGTACAAAAACAAATGAGATAAAACCAGAGGAACATAACACAGGCTATCAAGATAAAGAAGGGGTTGCTGCACCAGTATTTAAAGATAGTGTTGTTGTAGGAGGTCAAACTACTACAACAAAAAAACAGTGTAGTATCATATCAAGTGATTTAGAAACTCAAAGACAACAACAAATAAAAAATGAGATTTTCTCTATGAAAGGAAATACTTCTGCAAAACGAGCATTATTTGCATCAATAGAACAAGTGCCAAATAAGACAACTTTACCCTTGAAGAAAGAGAGCACTGTCATAGATAAGTATGACCTGGCAAAAATGGCTTTAGAGGAAGTAATTGCTGAAAGAGAACAAAGAAAATTGAAAAGTAAAGTGATCTCAAATGCAGGAGCTTTAGTCATAGATGGAAACAGAGTTTGTTGTGAAGATGGTCATGAGTTACCCCCCAGTGGAGATGACCAACAAAGTAGTATACTAGTCCTGAGTGAGAAGGGGGAAAATGCAACAGATGGAAAAGGTCAGAATAGTGCATCTTCATTTAAAACATGCAGAACGACTGATAAAGTACTTGAACACCAAAAGAAAGAGTTGGCTAAAAATGTAGGTCATGCAATGGAGGGTACAGATAAAGGTGATAATTTGGCAAGTAAAGATCCTCACAGTGTTGGTCAATGTGAGGATGTATTAGGTATTGAGATAAAAGGCTGTTCCTATAAGCCTGAGGTACCCCCAAGAAGAGGAAGAACCAATTCTCAAAGTAATGGCAGAGTAGTTGAAAAGGCAGTAAGAAATAAAGAGTTTAATAGAGACGATGACACATCAGTCAAAACTGAGGAAATGGAAAGTATGGAAGTCAGCAAAGTCCGGCGAAGTCAATCAAAGAATGGAGGCCCAGTAAAAGGAAATGTGTCAGCGCTAAAAGAGAAATATGACAAAGAAAGTGGGGTGCACCACAAAGATCTTCAGAAACCCATAGTGAAAGGACCCAATGAACAGCCTGCAAAAGACAAAATAAAACATAAATCCATTATACCAAAAGTCACAGTCAGTCCTCCTGAAAGTGAGACTTATTCTGTTATCCACAAGAAGATGAATTCAGAAAATAAAAGAACATCTGATAATCCTCCAAAAGCATCAGAAAGAGTTGAGAAACAATCTGGTTCACAGAGAGAACATAAGGACACACAAGACTTTGTAAAAACTATAAGTGACCTCACAAACAACAGACATGAAATGCAAAACCATAAGGAAAATAGAACAAAGAATAAGGACGAGGGTTCTGTACGTTTGAAGGAGTCAGCAGACAATCAATACAAATATAAAGGGATTTGCAAAAGCTACACAAAAGACTTTCTAAATGGACTCCTTGGACCTTCAAGCTCAGAAAGGGTGAAAACTATGGCTGAACATGAGGAAGAACTTACTGAAGTCACTTTGTCCTTTGAGTCTAACAAAGCAGATAAAAGCAGAAAGAACAGCATTTCAGTACATGACATTCTCGGACAATCTCAATCCATATCTTTATTAAATGGTAAACAAACACATCACAGCAATCTATCTTCAAGTGAACTCTCCCCCTTATTACATGAATCAGAACATGAATCACAGTCAAGTACAGCAAGGCTTTGCAATTTAAAAGAAGCAGTAGATGGAAAGGTTGAGGAGGATGTCCCAAAATCAAAAATGGATTCCTATACTTTAAACAAGCATGAAAGTGAGTCAGATGTCTCTGACAGGGTAGCTTCCCCACAGAGTGATTTGGATAAAAGAGGATGGGTGCACTGCCTGATTGAGTCTGCTCATAATTTAATACAAATATCAAACAGTGATATCTCCAAAGATCTACCTGAGATGAGTCAACCATTGTCTCAGAGGGATAGCTTAAATGAGTCTGAGAAATGTGAGGCTGAGAAAGATCTGGATCCTCATTCTCCAATTGACATGCCTGCTACACCAGCCAAGAGCCCACAGCGAAACCAACCAGTGATGCATCTCTTGTCCCCTCCGGCCCCTCAAATCACCACAGTCAAGCAAGGAAAGCTGTCAGCTGGAAGTGTCTCTGTGTCTGAGGAGGATGAGCGGCGTTCTGCTGTGAGCACTTTATCTGAGGGCGTGGACAGCTGTGAAACAAATGGAGGAGATACAATGGAGGAGAACATCTCTAGCACTGCACTGACAGATGCAGAGGGATCTAAAGCACCCAGTGAGAGGTCTGGGTCAGTCTGCAGCGGAAACGACAGTTATAGTCAGAACAAGCCACCTGCTGTTCCTCCAAAAACTGAGAAGGCTCTACGCCGTGCCATGAAGCTTACCACGCGGAGGATTCAAAAAGCTGAAGCCAAAAGAAGGTCTGAGCATAAAGGCAGGAGCAGTGACAAAAATGGCAGTCACAAAGCTGAGAGGAGAAATCACAGCACTGACAAAATACAAAGTGACAGGTCAGAACCCATGGCACTCAGCAGTGACAGACAGAGCATTAAACACAGTGAACATCATCTCGATGACACACTTGAGCCTAAAACTCATAGTGAGAAACATTCTAGACGACACAGTAGTCACAAAATTCAAAACACAGAAGAAAATGATCCTTGTAAAAAATTGCAACATGCGAAAGATCAACACAGACAAACTAAGAAACCTGCTAATTCAAAGAGCCACAGCACTGAGAAACAACAACAAAAATTAAGTCGAAGCAATGAGAAGTATGTACCCAGAAAACTGGAATGTAGGACTCAAAGCTTGGATAGAGTTTTAGGGGATAAACATGAAAACAAATCGAACAGCATTGAAAAAACTGGGGCTGAAGTTATTTCTGAGTTATCAGTAGACAAACTACCACTACCTTTGCGACAAAATGGCACTGATCACATTTATGCACCAGCTGCAAATATTGTAACACAGTCCTTTCCAATCACCCAGCGGAAGATTTTACAGGACCCTGACTCAGGACAGTACTTTCTGGTGGACATGCCAGTAGCAGTCAAAACTAAAACGTTCTTTGACCCAGAAACAAAAAGTTATGTTCAGCTGCCTGTACAGTCTCCTGAAGCATCTGTGCAACCAGCCCCGCCATTGGAGGTTATGAAAACGCCACCACTTGTGCTATATCAGGGCTTTGTTCCAGTGCCTGTCTCATCCTTACCACCACAGAAATCTATTGTCATGACTGCAGGATCTACAATTACCCCTGATGTCTTGGAGGACTTTGAAATGGGCAAGAAACAAATGCAGGAGGACTTTTATCAGAAGCAAGAGTTGCATCCTTGCGTTGAGCCTGTATATATATCACAAGAACACACACCTGAGGAAGAAATCGATAGTGTGAGATGAGAACACTATGGATGGTCTGGAATGTATCTGATTTCAGGGATTTGTGTTTCAGATGAATACAGTTTTCATTTTTCCATTAGAACTTGCAACATGAGATTTTTTGTAGTATATTTACGTTGTTTATTTATTGTTTATAGTATGAAAGAGATGCTGATTGTAAATGTTTCATTCTTAATAAAGTAAGGTAATAATATAACTCCTGTACTGCTAAAAGCACTAATCTGTAAAAACAATAGGTTAAGATTTAAATTTGTTTAAATGTATTGAAGGTTTTTGCATTCACAAAAATATTTGGCAGTCATCACTCAACAGATTATTTTGATACATCTTATGTTTGAGATTTGGACCTTCTTGTCTGTTGTATTTTTCACAGCTGAGCAGTAAAGTATTATAAACAAATCTCAACGTGTTTTATTTGCTTACTATAGTATATTTTGCAAATGTTGTGTGCATTCCTTTAATGGGTGCATTTTGGAAAGATTTAATAAATAAATGTTTTAGCTTCAGAAAAAGAACTATTCCAGTAAAAAAAATAAGAATACAAGAATATATAACAAGTATAACATACTATGTCTACAGGTTTATTCAAAGAATTGTCTACCTAAGGATGTTTCAATACGATTGTGGCACTGCCAGATGGTGAAAAGCAGTTCCTCAAGCACGGGTCTTATTGTTAAACTGCTGTACGGTTGGGTTGTAGGAATGGGCCAGTATGGTCGACTTCTCATCCAGCAACTGACTAGACAGTGCAGTACAGTGCAACTATTTTGTAGCTTTAATATTTTTCAGTGTATGGAAATTTAAAACACCAGACACTGGACCTCTGTTCTGAACTATATGGGTGGCTTTGAATGCAAGAACTTATTCTATGCCAACATAAGAATAAGTTTAGAATAATGAGAATTGGGTGGGTATGACCATAAGCGTGTAATAAAATGAACAGTTGACCCAAAAATGAAATATTCTTATCATTTACTCACTTTCATGTTTCTCCAAAACTTGTGTAACTTTTGCTTCTGTGGATTACACAAGGCAGGTACTTTACCAGTCCGGCTGCCGGTGCGAGCGCTTCTTGAGGAGATCATTCGCCTCGACCAGCCAGTTGAAGTCCAGCAGAGGTTAACGACACAAACATCAGGGTCGTAGGGTAATTACATTACGTGGGGTAATTTAATTGCCATGTGATCTGCTTCTTTTCAAAGAAAATCCAAACGCCGATTGTAGATGCTTTTTGGCCACATAAAGGCCCCGTATGGTACCTGTTGAGCTTCGCGGTCATTTGCGTCAGAAAACTGACAGGTTCATAACAGACATGCTGGAGACATCTTTACAGAAACATCTTTACAGAAACATCATCATCTTTACAGAAACATCATCATCTTTACAGAAACATCTTTACAGAAACATCATCATCTTTACAGAAACATCATCATCTTTACAGAAACATCATCATCTATACAGAAACATCTTTACAGACATCATCATCTTTACAGAAACATCATCATCTTTACAGAAACATCATCATCTTTACAGAAACATCATCATCTTTACAGAAACATCGTCATCTATACAGAAACATCGTCATCTTTACAGAAACATCGTCATCTTTACAGAAACATCTTTACAGAAACATCATCATCTTTACAGAAACATCATCATCTTTACAGAAAGCTCTTCATAACCGCTTCACTGCAGCGGGGCACACCTGACAAGAGCAACACAATACAGAAAACATCTGAAATGAGCCACAGGTATGTAATATAACTGTAGAAGAATATAACGCGCGTCTCTAAAAGATTTACAGTTTTTAAAAAGCTTTATCAAGCAATGAATGTGTCTAAATCTAAACACTGTTGGATATGGTTTAGAGGTCATTAAGCAATGACACCAATGGATCACAAGACAAATGTCAGATTGCTGCCTATTTACTGTTGTTTTTAACAGGTTGTTTTCTGTTATTTACATTTAATTGCAGTACTGAATGGCAGACAATTGTATTAAAGTCTTGAAAGGCTCACTTTTTCTCCACTAGATGGCATCAGTTACTAAGAAAACAGCCTTCAACATCTCAAATACTTGACTGATGATTTAAAGTCTAGAATTTACACACTGTGATGTATTATTTATTACTCAATTTTAGACTTTTTGTAAGGGATTGCCATTGTTCAAACAGAAAGCAGTCTGATGTTATTCCCTGCAAAATATACAGTACAGTACTTGGAATTTCAAAATCATATTTGTTAATTGTATGTAGAATTACGTATGGTTAGTGTTTTAAACACTCAGGACAGTCTTCATACAGTACATGTATACAGAAAATACTCGATGTAGAATTTACAGAGTATTTCTAAAGATGAATGAACTGTTCCAGGCCTTTTGAGAATTTAAGTAAAGACTTTTCTTACTAAAAGTACGAGGTGAAATTCTTGGCCTTGTCCAGATCAAGCCTACAGGGTCTGTTGCCACTTCTGTAAACTGTACTCCTATTAATGGCCTCCCTGCTTTTGTTCAACATCATTCTGCATCCAAAAGAGAACAGATGGAAGAAATTAAACAAGCACCAGGCCATTGCTGCTGTTCTATTAGATATCTGAAGAGAAAATACAATTATTGCTAAAGTGGAAACATACCACTGGGGGATTATGTGAGGCCTGGTGTTTTCTGTTTTCAGAATGATTGAATTTTCTTTGACCTGGGGGTGAAGTGTTTAAGGGGGTGCCTAGATTAAAGATGAGGATGAAGACCTGGTAGTTTACAGGAGCTGTCCTTTCAATTTCTCATACCTCTGCCACTTGTCCTCATGTGAGAACCTATGATGCTTGCCTATTAATTAGTTAGTTTATGATTTATTTGTAAGTATGTTTTATTTAAGTACAGTTCCTTGTAGTTTGATTAGGATTTAGGAATGTTAAATGTTCTGTCTGTAAGTCACTGCATCTGCTAAATGAATAAATGTAACTTTAATGTACTTAAACAGTTTTTGCCATCAGGGCAGACTGTGTTTAGGTGTGGAAAAGCTTTTAGTAGGTGAGAGTCCCTGACAAAAAAAGGTAAACTGGTACTGTAGCAGGTTACATACATTGAAGCTACGGCTGGTTTCGGCCAGATACTTCATCCATGTAACACCCCATATCTGTGCCTCATCACAAGCAAAAGCAGACTCTGTAGATGTCTCCTCCACACCTTTGACACGGTAAACAGCAAAAACATTGAAGCAGCATGTTATAGTAAGATTGTATGTTCTTTTAATGCTCATAGAAACTCTGAAGCACATGTCTGAAGGATTAGACTCCTCTGCCAAATACAGGACTGGCATATCTAACATATAAGAGGTAAACCTGTGATGTAGTCATCATTTTGCAGATTACAACCACACATTTAGGGTTATGCATTTTACTTGGAGATTTAATTGCATTTGTGAAAGGATTGAATTATGTATTTCTCTGAGACTAAATGCGAGTATATCTGTGGACTGTCACATGTAAACAGCATACATTTCCAGAGTTCTGCGTAAAGCCCATGTATTTCTTTCTTCTCAATGGCTTCTGTTGTAGTTAGATTTTTTAGAACAGCGTTCTGCTTGTCCAGTGTTCATTACTCTTTAGCTCTTACAAAACTGACCATGTTTTTACTATAGTAACACTATTAACTGCTGTAGTATTTTTTACACTACCAGTCAAAAGTTTGGAAACACTTGACTGAAATGTCAGATTAAAAATCTGTTAATCTGAAGACATTTTATTAAACGTTAAAAATGTAAAAATAAAAATATAATATAATTGTGCCAACATATTAATTTCAATTTAATTTTTGTTAATAGAAAACTACAATTAAAAAAAAAGTTTTTGAAATAGATGATTTGGACCAAATAATGAAGAAAAAAGCAGCCAATAAGAGCAGGATAGAGGGGAACTCCTTCAAAACTCTTTTAAAATCTTCTCAGGATGATTCCTCAAGAAACTGGGTGATGGAAAATGTCAAGAAAATGTATGTCAAAAAAAAAAGAAAACATCATCATCTATACAGAAACATCACCCAGTCAAAAAGTCACCTTTTCTTTCACAACATAATTCCTAAAGTTACAGTTGTTAATAAGTTTACTGTTATTCATAAATTAAAAAAATATGAACAAAGAAAAAGTGTTTCCAAACTTTTGACTGGTAGTGTATACTGTCTACTGTTTAATCTGTGGTAATTTTGGTCCAATTTAGATACTATGGAAATCTTCAGAAGGGAGTACATTGTGACATGAAATTAAAGCGTTAGCAGTATTAAGTAAGGATAGAGAAGATCAGATTGGATAGAGGGCATAGCCTGGTCAGATCAGCAATTCTTTTATGTTTTGTATTATGCACTGATTTTAGGGAATTCCTGGAAAGGATTTAAACATTGTAAATGCATTAAACAGAGGTGAGAGTACTGCGCTCTTAAAACATTTAATAAATGAACATGCAAGGGCCTGATAAGTATTTAAATTTTACTAAACATTTGCTGAGCTTTCATTTGCTGGTGCTAATAACATGTTACTCTTGCTGTTGGCAGAGTGAGACAGGAGAATAACTTATGCTCTTCAGCATAACAGCATTTTTCAATGTTTGACAGCTTTATGACAAAATGGTAAATGTTTGTTACATGTAAACATAAAAGTTGATTTAGATTGAAAAAGCCAAAGTGATTTAAATTCAAATAGCTAGTATGAATAAGTATGAAATAGCTAGTATAGTAAGTAGTATGTAAGTATGTAAGTGCTGTAAGACAAAAGTCAATATAAAAGAAAAACAAGAGGAATTTGTCATCAGCTGTGCACCCAAAAACCTCATAGCTGAATGTAGTTTTTACCCAGCTCTGTTTACATCTGTTCAGAACGAGGTTAAGCACTGTGCCTCCAGCATCCTGCAGCTGAGCTTTCAGCACCTGATGAACACTGGTCCTCAGAGAATGCTCTTTAGGTGCACACTGACAGAGGAAAAACCTTCTGTTAACCAATCCCACACCTGATACTTCCTCTCTTCCCCAGCTGCCTCCAAACACACAAACACATGTGCGTTACAGCACGTGTTGACTGATAGATGGAGGCACACTGTAATCAAACAGTAGTGGGTAATGCTGACAGATAGGTGCCAGTGCAAACATGCTGGGCCTGCTGACGTCTGACTGATGTGTGATCATTGTAGCTACTGTGGAACATTTCATCCTGCATGATATGCAAATATAGGATTCTCAGAGTTAAGAAACATTTCAGGAACATTAATAAACATTCTGTGTGGTAAAAATGCTATGCATTTGCATTTCCTATTCACGCAGTGTTCAAGGTTTGAAATGTTGTGCTGTGTTCCTGTAGCTTAACTGGTAGAGCATTGTGTTAGCAGTACAAAGGTTGTATATTCGTTTCCAAGGAAACACATACTTTTAAAACTGAAAGAGCTTGAATCTGCTGCAAATTGCTTTGGATAACAGCGTCTGGCAAATGTACAAATGTAAATGTAGGCATGTCAAGAGGGGTGGTGTGGCGTACAGTGACCTGAGCTCGAGACCTGAGCTTGAGAGTGTTCCTTTAGCTCAGTTGGAAGAGCAATGCGTTAACAACGCAAAGGTTGTGGGTTTGATTCCCAGAGGAGAACAAGTACTGATCAGATGTATAAATTGAATGTACTGTAAATCGCTTTGGATAAAAGCATCTGCCAAGACCTATAACTGAAAAGGTGCTGGATCATTATTGTGCCCTTCAGCTGGGTGCTTCACCACATCTTGTTTCAGGGAAAGAATATTTACACTTATTTAATCCAGAGCCACTTGAAAACAAGGTCAGTCACAAGCAATTTAACACACTGGAGCCATTGGCTCTCGTTGGCTTGTTGAAGCTGTATAATCTGGTAGTCTTAATCGCAGTATTCAGAAGACTAGTCATCTGAGCATTGAAATAATCCAGTACCTTTAATCCAAAACCTTTACGTTCCTGACTAATCCTAAAGTTTAGCTGAGGGTGAAAATTGGCTCCCTTTCTGTCTGAAAGGCAGACAGGGATACAAGCAGAAGTGTTGGATCATGAGGCTGACAATCTAGCAGAAGTTCTAAACCAACAGAGCAGTTCCAGTGTTAAAGAGTTCCTTACTGCTTTTGCATTACCTACTGACCAAACAGTCATGTTTCTAGATGGTCCACCTCATAAAAAAAGAATGTATCTGGTTTAATTAGGCAGAAGACCTATCATTACAATGAAATAACTGTACTGTCTGAAATGTATCTGTTTCCAGGACCAGAGAGAGAGAGATGAAAACTTCAAATATTGATTTAAAAAATGAGCTTTAGACCTGCCAGCTTTACCCAAACATGCTAAAAATCTTTGGCACACAAGTATGAGTGTGGTATTACATAAGCAACACTTTAGTGTGCCAACTTGGACCTCCTTTCTCCATTCCAGGCCCATCTGTCTTTCCGTCAGATTGTGTCCTTTCACTGATATATTCCCAACTGCCTGTGTTTTTGTAATAGGCAAATTTTGCATGGTGTCTTTCAGTGTTAAATCAGTGTCACCATGTCGAGACAACAGTGATACTATGCCAGTGTTAGGTGTTTTTGGGGGGAGGCTTTATGAAAAATGGGCCCAGTGACAAAGCAGATGATGGATTTAACCACAATAAAAGGGGGCTGCTCCATGATCAGTTAACAACTTTACGTTTGACCTGTATGCTGAGGTTGTCTTACACTTATTGTCATTTTGCCATAGGGCTACTTTAATTAAATTTTCAAGAGAGGGATAGACAGTTTGCATGAATTCAATTCAATTTATTTGTAACTATATGTTTACAATACATATAGTTATAAGCTGCTTTACACTAAATGGAAGTTGTACATTGTGAGACAAGTGTTATTAGAAGTGATTATAGAATTGCACGGGTCTAAAACGGTAAAGATGATACAGTTGACTAATATTGTGTATGCAACAGAAGTAATGATCATCACAAGTCTTTGCAGAGGTCTGTGTCATCTCTACACAGTGTTGGGTCATCCGAAGTCATCTTAAGATGCTGTATCCAAACTGGAGCTGCCGTGACCTGTAGCTACCCCGGGGTACGTATCCAATGTTAGAATACAAGGTTATGAGATGCATTACTTGAATGCTTGGCTAAAGAGTTGTGAATCTAGATTTGAACTGTGAGTGTCTGAGCCCGAACAGTGTAAAGGAGACTTTAGTGGATTTTGCCATAGTTTGGAAGCCATATGTGAAAATGGCTCCCAAACTATGGCAAACCTCCTTCAGTGGACTTGGCGATTTTAGCTACTACCAAAAGCCCAGAGTTTTGTGATCTTAAGGAGCAGGTTGGTTTGTAGCGTGATAGAAGATCAGTTAAATATACAGGACCCGTTTAAGGCCTTGTAAGTAGGTAGCAATATCTTGTATGTAATACAGAACTTTACAGTATAGAGCTAGCCAGTGTAGAGATGATAAAATCTAATAATAATAAAAATATATGATTGTATTTCCTGGATCTGGCATAGAATGTTGCTTATTAAGGTTGCTGAACAACCACCAAGCAGTGCATGACAACAGTCCAGTCTGGAGCTCATACATGCGTGAACTAGCTGTTCTGCGTCAGGAACTGAAGAATATATTCTGTGATGTTTAAGGTGGAAGACGGCTGTTTTTGTGACATTTAAGATGTGGCTTTCTAAACACAAACCGCCTTTGAATGAATGAATTTACATCGTTGTATTTAACATTTTTAAATTGTGGCCTTCAGCAGGTCCTAATCCATTATACATGTATGGAAGAGCTTATTTTCGAAACAAACAGAAATACAGGGAGGCTTTTCCTTCAAAAAACGAGCAAGGTGCTCAGAGGCATTCACTGTGTTCCTCAATATTTAGTTAAAATAACAATGGGGTTTGGTTAGTGTAAGTGCTAAATGCATTGGGACACTGTGCCATGTTGCTGTGTAGTTTTTCATGAGTCAGCTGGCAGACACGGTATGAAATGAGAATCCTGCAGCGATGTCCCTGTGAAAACAGCAAGGGATTCAGCTGAGAATAGAAGTGAGTTAAGCCAAAGTGGTTCCGTTTTCAGCAGTCTTCTAAACTTTCAGGTTACACATTGTTGGACATCTTTTCTCCTCGACCAATCACTTAGGTTCAGAGGTTCATAATTATGACACAAATGCTGTTTGTTTTGCTGTCAAACTGTACCCCACCCTTAGCTTAACTTGGAAAAAAATAATTGATTTAAACTAATTGATTTTCTTTGGGTCTCTCTTCGACCGTCACCGTTTGCAGCATTGAAAGGACAAAGGGTGATGAAGAATGACAGAAAAAGAGGGAGAGCTAAAGAAAGAGCGAGCGCGAGAGCAAAACAGTGCTCTTGGGCCAAAAGTCTGAATTTGTCTCTGAGTCTCTGATTCTTTTCCCACTCCCAGACCTCGTAACAGTCACCTCACCTTTTTACCATTTCAGAGGCTAGACACTACTTCATCTGGGAAATTACTGCAGCTCAGATGATATTCCTGATCGTTGAAATGTAAAGTGGTATTTTTTCTTCACAGTTTTATTTCATTATCACCAGCCTGAGTTATTACATTTTCCTGTTTCTCATTTGTGAGTAATTATTGGGTTGGACTGGTGGTGGGGGGAAACAGCCACTGTGCCAGATGAGGTGGAGCACTTTTAAGAATATGACAGACGTGGGTTCAGGCAGGGCGAGTATGGGTACTCTTGAAATGAAAGGGGTGTGTGGTGGGCACTGTCAGTTATCCAGCGGGGAGTATGCCAACATCCACAGCACAGCGAGCACAGTGACACAGATTAAAGAAGACTGCACAAACATACTGAGGCTAGCCATTATTCATTGTGTCTCCACTAGTTTCTTGAGTCTAATGAGCTTTGCCCACACTAAATCTTCTCCTATAATAGGGGCCATTTTGTGTGGCTGACTTTTCTGTGTAACTATCCCTGCATGTTTTGTACATTTATGTCATTGCATTCACAAGGCTGTTAGCGGTACAGTGAAAGTTCACCAGTTGTAAATAATCTTCAATCTCATTCCCTTTGGTAAATGGGCTTTCACAATCTGGTCAGAAGTTTACACTTCGTCTCGTTTCAGTGATGCAAGACCAGTTTCTAACTGAGATCTGGAGCCCTGCCTATCGTAATTGAGATATTTAATAAATTATGTTTTTTACCTCAAGGAAAGGGGCTTATCCAACACTCAGAGCATGTACTGATGGAGAACTACTGGAGTTTAGAAAAGATAGGAAAGGTTGGTTTGTGTGAGGCAGCTCAAGAGATAAATAAAATTTGAAGACATTCTTGAACATATTGCTACCACATCAAAATAAGCTTCAAGCAGAGCCAATCAACAGAGACTGTGACTTCTGCTTTAACAGTAGAGAACGGATTAAATACACCTCCCCACCTCCCCCACCCTTCCACTTACCCCTGCCTAATGACATCAGCAGCTGTTGACCAATGGCTGTGCAAATCATCTCTCCCACTTTGTCCCACAGCTGCAAGCGTCTATCATGTCTATAGGGCGGAGAGGTTGCGGCCCTCACATGGAAGACATAGGCTATAAAACTTCCTTTTTCATCTCCTCTCACGGTTACAGCCCTGATGTAGCAATGATTTTCTGATGGGTCTCTTGTTGACTGGCCTCTTGTTTATATGCCATGTGTTGTATTCTCTTGGATCCTCATCAAACTCTCGTCCTCAAATGAGGATTGAGGAAGAAGGCTCTGGAATAAATAAAGGTATATCTGAGCCTATCTACAGTGCATTTTTAAGAGGCTAGTGCTGTATTTTGCTCAGTGTATGCATGCATGGAGAATTTTTAACCACCTTCTTAATGAGGTCATGTTCATGCACTGCATACAATAATTGCTTAGGCTTAAGTTTAGAATATTGCGAATCATGTGAATAAAAATAAAGGGCAACCTGACTGTCATTGTTCGTGACTCTGGCAGAATTCTCTTTGGGGCCCTGTACAGCAGGGCTGGGTGATCTACAGGTAGGATGCGGTTGTCTGAAAGGTGGATTTGTAATTTCCTGCTAAACGAAGCCCTAATTTTCTCTGTGGCTGGCTGTCTCCAACTCTCGTTCAACTTTTCCCTGGAAATGAAACATGTATATTTTGCTTAGTGCAGACAAAGGCAAGAACTCTAAAGGCCAAATCTAGAAATCATGATCCAGTCCTTTTTGTCGATGGATTGTGGTTCCTCCATAAACTATATGAAACATCTGAGATGGCCTCATTTTTAAATAAGCATGGAGAAAGAGCTGCAGGCAGTGGAGGCCAGCCGCAGGCTTGCACGACTTCTTAAGAAGGATTTATAAAGTGTTTATACAAATGCTGAACTGACCAACACAGCATAAATGAGTGCAGAATCTCGAATTTCATACCAAATTGCTTGTTTAAGGGGAAGCCGATAACAGCTAAGTTAGCTGCAATTAGACTTTATTAATGACCCAAAAACCCTCTGTGGAGTATTTTTCCAAACATACCTACGACCCTTTGCCAAAAGAGATGCAGGCTGGATGGGGACCATCTTAGTTTTGACTCGAAAGGGAAGGGAAAAACACATCTATTTATTTGCTTCCATAGTAACGTCTTTGAGAAGGTTGCAGTGTTTTATGAGACTCAATATAAAGTCAATTCTCCGTGAAGTGCATAACCCCTCCTTCTGGAGAATTGTGAAAGGCCCCTGTTACCTGTAATTTCTTGGCTCAATAACAAACAGTAGTTGTAATACTTCATCCAAGAAAGGAAGCAGAAGCTTTAAAAGCTCTAAAATATTGGCTTCTTCTTCAGCCAAAACTAGCACAATACCAACCTGCATGTCCTCATATTAGCCTTAACAATGAAGGGCAAGGCTGTGTCAGGAAGCTGTAGCTTAGACAGACCTACTTCTGGGCTTCACAACATCTTTTGGTATTACTGCATCAACATATTTTCATCATCAGGCAGAGAATGTTGTTATAGAGCTTTGAGATAAAATTATGGTTATTTACTTTTGGAGAACAGAAAGATTTGTTTAATGTTTCTCAGTCCAGTGTTTTTGTAGTGTTTCCAGTAGGAGTGTTGTAGACACTGGATTGTTTGCACTCATCCATTGACAGGAATACTTGGGTCTTGGGTTTGTAAATTTACAACCCATATTTCCTTTCAGGATGGGCCTTCAGCTAAGAGAAAACCGACCATCTGTCCTAACAAACAGATCGTGGGAGTGTTACAGTAGGCCTGATGAGGAAGGGCTGTGTTTGTCACCACATTTGCCAATCAACATGTTAAATTCAAACAATGTTTCGTCTCTCTCTCTTTGGATTTGGTACAGTGGATTTTGAGGTATATGGGTTAAAGGAAGCAATGTGATTTGTATATTAAAGGTCTAAAAAGTTTGAAAGGTCAGAAGATTGGAAGATTTTTTTTATCTTTTAATCAAAAGTTGCCTTCAACAATACCAACCATCTAAAGATTAGAAAAAAATATTTTTTGCCTTTGAAAGGATTTACTGATTAATTATTTGTTTGTACCTGAACTTTAAATGATATCACATTCTGATAGTTTTACCAAAACTTGCATCCTAGTCCGACTGTATGTGTTGGCAGGGTGCTGGCTACAGAATTGTGGATAAGCAGACAGTGAGAAATCGCTTCTGTGTTGCCAGTGAGATGTTTAACACACTCCAGGGCAAAAGAGGGCCTTTTATTACCAATCACTCATCAGTAAATGGGGCTGGGGAGCAAACAGGAGGTCAGGAGGTCGAACAGACTGCCAAAAAGTGGAATGCTGGGAGACACAGCGAACCCCCTGCTAAAACCCCACAAGACTCTTGAGCCAGATCTGAGTGAGTGAGAACACAGGGGGAGACATAACTCTCTTCTCTTTCTTTCTTTGAGGACTGAGAGTGGGACAGACAGTGAGATGGATCGAGCTAAAACAAAAAGCTGGAAATGTCTGCAGAATGTCATCAGAACGATATGCATCCTGTGGCCAAGACAAACTAAACATAAAACCCTCAGAATGGACAGTGGCGCTTTCCTTCATAGACTTGCAGATTGCTGGAGGCCAAAAGACCCACCAAAGACATGAAATATCAAACAGGTCCTTCTCCCTGTGGTGTTGTGAGCCAATTATGTAATCAGAGAAACCCTTCTGAAGTGCCTGCTGAGAATAACTATCCATCACTCCCATATAAGAGCACTTCAGATATATGTGGCACTCCAAAAAAGCCCACTCCAGATCACTCCAGATGACTAATGCAGATCTAGATAAGTATATTTACGTATAATTCTGAAAGCAAATCTAGGTTTTTAACCAATTCTTAAACAAATATAGTCTTATTATAGTCTTATTGCCCTGTTAGATGTCACTTTCAAGATTTTTTCACTTTCTGAGCCAAAAAATTACAGGTACCAGGGGCCTTTCACAATCTTCACAAACTTTAGGTCTTACAACAGCTGTCATTAAAAGCTGTCAGAACTGGCCCCTCGCTTGTTTCTTTTTAATAGCTGCCAGATTGTTCGTAGCGATCTTTGTCCACACAGGCTTTTGTATTCTGTCTTTTCTCTTTAACAATGATTTAGTTCACAGGTGGGCCTTGTTATAGCACTCTCAACACCTCAGTTTGTGTCTGACCTTATCTGACACCTCACCCAGTAAACGCTAGTGGAACTCTTCTAAGGTAGAGAACAATTGTCTGAGCTGGTCTTTGTAATTTAGTACAGGTGAATATAGCAATAGAGTTTCAGTGTGCCGAGTGGAATAGTGGAATTAAAGTTTATAACCTAAGAATTTCTGAGTGCCACCCTGTTTCTTATTAAGGGCACATTAGGATGTTGTGTGCTTTAAAGCTGTCAACGATCTGGCTTTCTTTTAATTCATTTACTATGAAATGGGCTGAATAAGCAAAGGAACAGAGATGAAAAGATGTCAAAGGAAGCAGAAGAAACATCCCTTGAGCACATCCGTCTCTGGCCCATTACTGTAACTCAACAGACATAAGGGAATCCTACCTACTGAAAGCATTAAGAAAGAGGATTAGTGTACTTGAGAAAGACAGATGTATTGCTTATATGCTGAAAAGCATAAATCTGATTTAATCTAGCATTTACTCAGCTACTCTATGTCCAGCCAAGCTGTTTTTGTAATTCTGTGCTTTCACTGCAAGACGTCACACCTGGAAACCATGCCAAATCAGCCCCCCCCCAAAACCAAATCATCAAGGCCTCTTGATGGGGTGTGATTTAAACCCAACTGGTCCTGAATCTGGACAGTTCTGCTGTTCCCCTCATTCAGAGCATTACTCACAGTGATAAATCTCCTCAGCCTAAATGACTTATGTAAAGGTGGGGGAGGAGGGGCACTGACACACTGTGATAGTCCTGTGGATATACAGAGTTCATAAGACCACCTCAAAGAGTAGCAAAGGGGAACATATTTGCAACCAACTGCAAAAGGACAGTAAATATATGACATGATATATATTATTTATCCTTCGTGTCTTGCCCCAGTTTCTCTGGGTTGTAAAGCTCTGCAATTGCAGGTTATCTTGAGGGACTGCATCTTATAAACTTTTCAGCCACAGGTGGTAATGGGCCACAAGAGGGAACTTGTATGAGGCTTAGGATGTTAAGGAGAGGAAATCATGTTATTGTATCACATCCTAAAGCCTCACAGACTCCCAAAATTGTCTCAAATGTAAAATTTCATGCCTGTCAGATGGCGCCCTTACTTCAGTAGCCACCATCAGAATCAGATTATGAGGGAGGGACTAGACCAGATATCTGCTCTGATGCCTCAACATATGTGCACCCCTTGGCTGCCCTTATAAACCAGATTGTAAAAATTAGTAAGGCATAACGTTAGCTACCACATTGTATAGAAGAACCCCACTTTTCTTTTGTTATCCATCTTATACATTGAGCTTCAGTGAGCTTTTGAAGACATTTAATGGTCGATATAAAATCTAACAAACTCAAATCATATAACAAATTCAGGTCTTCTTCAGTGTGTTCTCACTGGATGAAGTTTGGATAGTGTTATTTGTTACCCCATCATGGAAAACCTCTGTATTTTAGTGGGTTAATTGTAAGTCTTAATTGAGCAGTTCGGTTTGACAGAGGAAATACTTGGATCAATATGCCATCATGTGTGTAAATAATGCGTTTTCATGAAATACCATGCATCATGCTAATGCAAAATGTCATTAAAGGGAAAGTTCACCTGAAAATGAAAATGCTTCCATCATTTTCACTCTCATGTCATTCCAAACCTGTATAACTTTGTCTTTCGTGGAATACAAAGGATATTTTGAGAAATGTCTCAGTGTTTTTTCCCATACAACTGAAGTCAATAGGTGCCACTGTTGTTCAGTTACTAGTGTACCTCAAAATATTCTCTTGTGTTCCTCAGAAGATGGAAGAATTTTCATTTTTGTGTGGTGTCCCTTTAAGTGAGAACACTTTGGGAGGGGGCTGTCTTCATATAATCTGTATGTAGGATTGCATCACCACTGTTCTATAGAACCAGTGAAATATCCATAAGGGTAATGAAAGAAAATCTCACTGATTTTTCACTGTTGGATTTGCTGAAGAAATGTATCCCATTTTGTCTGGTATTTGTACTGAGTCAAGATCAAGAGCTTGGCAATGCAAGTTTTTATCCATGTCCACTCATCATCACTTCTGCAGCCATCCACACTAACGGATGGTTGGTCGTTCAAGCTACCTACAGCTCTCACAATAATGGCCTTTGAATGTGGCAGATGCTAAAGCAAGGCCTGTAAGAGCCGGCTGGTTTCAGACAAAAGCTTTCACCACCTGGTCCAATCCACTGCTGTGCTTCTACTTTCAGATCCGATGGCTCCTCGACTTGGTGAAATTCCCAAGAGCCTGGCAGAATAAGTGAGATTCCTCCTCCAACATCTGCTACAGTTATCTTTGGCAATCAGCTCTGGCTACACATTCCATTATTGTTATTTCTTTGTTCAGCTCTTCAGAGAGAAAATAAAGATATTACAGACACAGTCTACACATGTCTACATAACAGTGTGACAATTCCTGTCTGAATAAAATACACTGTATTAAAACTGCTTTGACCAAATCAGCTTTTAGTAGTTTATGCAAGAGGACTGTCTTTGACATTCACATTATCTTGTGGGGTTTCAAAAACACCCCCTAGCTTGCTACCAACCAAGAAAACAAGTCTATAGGGGAACAAGTCTTGGGATCTGACTTGCTAAACATCTTAAAATGTGCTGTTGAAAAGAAGTCTCAGTCTTCTCCTGCAGTTGGTAAAACAAATGTCCCTTCTATACAGTGTTATTTTTATTCAAGCCAAACTGTTAGAATAATTGACTTGCAATCATTTTTCAGTTAGTCATGGTGAAGGCGAGACTTCGATTTAACGCCTCACTTAAATGACACTGTTGACTTGTTTTTATCCAAGAGCTGTTGGGTTATCCCCTGGTCAACTGCCAATCTGGATGTGGTCTTCAGGACGCTGTGTGTGATGTTTGAGTGCTCTGCAGTGGTTCTTCATATCCCATATCTTACTGTAGTTGTAGATTAAAATGCACAATGATCACTATACAAGGGGTAAACTTGAGTAAACAAGTAAACCTGTTGCTAAATGTTATTGCTAAACGTATTGCTAACCCAAAGGGAATCTTTTCATAGCTCAAGAGAGGTCTGTTTTTCAGGCAAACATTGTAGAAACAGAAGATTTAGGCTTAAGTTTACTGTCTTGGAGAAACAATTGTATTATGTTTTCCCCTGCAATGTGTAAGACGTACACGGTACATTTAACACTGATTTCAGGTGTTTTCATGGTTGATGTTGTAATCTGCAAAGTTTTCTTTCTTTATTTCATCTCATTATTTAATATTTCATTTCTTCCTTTCTTAGCATAACACCCAAGATGTTCACGACTGTCCAGAACAAAGTCTCACGCTTGAGTTGAAATAATGAAAGTAGAACGGGGTGTAACATCCTTTCATCAGTTCAGTTCAAGCCTAACAAAGAGCCTCTCAGAAAACACACTTGTGGCTTAAATATTATTTTCACAATAATCACAAAACGATCCATGAATGAATTTTAGAGAAATTCTAGTGAGAATGACACGTCAATATGTAGGACAACACTGAATTACATAAAATTATGTAGAATGTTCGTTGTCCGTCTTGAGCAGGGTAACATCACATCAGTGACTGCAGAATCTTGCTACCACAGGTCTCATTACTTCAGCATAAACAACTAGCTGCCCACAGAAGTTTTTAGACTGAAACCTGTAGAAATTTGCTACTAATGGGACATAACATTACTGTATGCCGGGAATGTGCTGTAACCAGTGAATTTTCCATTTTTGCTTTACTTGAAACCTTATATACCAGGGTTCATGATGCACAACATTTGTTCCAAAGATAAAAACTCTACACACACTTCTTTATGTAGTCGTTTGCTCTAAGATTTTGAATTCTAGCTCCATGATCCTAAATTGGAGATTGGCTCCAGGGTATTTGGTGGGGTGTGCTCTTTTTTGCCCTGATTACTCCTAAACACATTATGAGCTCTTCTCTCAAACTGAAATTCATGACATCCTTTTATTTTGTAACACTGGTACAAAACTTCCTTCCTTCACCGCAAGCGCTCTTCTAACCTTGCTAACCTTACTTCATAATGTGAAACCACTGATCAGTAGTCTGCAGAATAGAAGGTGCCTTGTGTTTCAAACTCCTCTTCTTTCTTTACCACCAGTCTTCCCTGGCAGTTCACGCACCTGCTGTCTTTATACGACTCTCTGGTCATTTTAAAAACAGACAAATGTGAGTGTTGGTGATACTGCCCTCTAGCTCATTAAAGAGCCAAGTAAATGAGACCAACTCATACAAATCAGGACCTGCATTTTGCTTATAAAAGTACTGTCTGTTCTCATCTCACTGTCTGACCTATAACAATGAGGGAATTATGCTAGCGTTAATTATCACACACTGATGGAGTAACACCATGCTCAGACTTTAAAAGAGTTGAGGTTATAGATTCAGAAAGTCACACAAATGTGACATGATGGACTTTGGGGTCAGAAGGTCTGGTAAAAGGTTCAGCAGTCTGTAAAAGTTTTAAAAATGATGGGTTTGCCAGGGCGGTGATTATTACCTGATGAGATCCTCTTGTGAATCTCCTGCTTCAGCTGATGTCTCATTCATAAAATAATGTAAATAATTAAATGTTGAGATCCTTTTGTACTAAATAAAATACATATAAGTAGACTAACATGTTACACTTACAAAAATAGATACTTAGCTTTTTAACAAGTGTCTTTTCCCATTTGTCATTGTCCAAAAAAAAGGTGCAATTCACTTCCTTTACGTAAAAGCTCAATGCGAATGATTAATTTCATATACATACATACATACATACATGTATGTCTTCACTTGGCCATCAGAGGGCACTGTAGCTCTATAGGAGAGACAATTTTAGCTCTGATGCAAAGCAATATGTCTTTAAGGGTCTTAGCACGTCCAGAGGAGGAAAGGGTGAATTAGAAAGTGTAATTAAAACGTATTGACACCATATGTGCTGTGCCTCTCTTAGCATTTGGATAGTTTGAAGGTGTTTAACCTGTAATTACAGACAGACCGCCTCCACACTGATTTATATAACCACACACACACTTAACACAGGCACAAAAGTATTATAAAGGTGTCTGACAGTGTGTAGCTTGCATTCTAGGCAGGTGTCTGAATAATCTTAATTTATCTAAGATCAGTTATAAAAATGCTTTCCCGCAAACACATTGTATCTTTATGCACTTTAAGCTTAATGGCTGACACTGCATTCGACGGCATCTGTTATTTCTGTGTACAGCACTCTAAATGTGGATGAGCCTCTGTATATTTATTTACTGCCCACTTTTTCAAATATTTATCAGTTCTTCTTCTTGTACTGTTAACAATTCACAGATGTTGCGTATCGCTATTATAGTATGCTGAAACACTACACGTTTATTCTAATTTGGAAAGTTCTCATTTAGACAGAGACCAAGTAAACAGTGTTTTTGTGTCTTAAAACATTAATTACCAGCCTTGCCTAAGCATAATTCTTTATGTTATAATACTGTTTAGGCTTGCTAAACCCCATTAACAAAACCTTATTTGTGGGAAAACAGTAAAATCTAGCAAAAAATGTACCCTAATATTACGCATCAGGTATTAATTAAAACTTTTCTCCCACTTTGTACCATTAACAGCTTTTTATGCGATATCCTTGCGGTCCAGTTTGGTAATACTGACAGAAGTGCAGAGGTTATCTAAACACTGAACACTGTATTATGATGTCATCACACACCCTCTGGGACAATGAAATAAACAAATGGGTTGTTAGCGCCTGATATGGGACCTAAAATAAAGACTGAAGTCATCCAATAGAGCCCGAATCTACAGGCAAACATGATTAAACTGTTTTGAGGGTAGCCAAACTTTGGCCCACACAGTAACTTGGCAGTTCCACAAGGGATTTTAAAGGCTAATGGTGTAGGCAGATCAGTATAAGGAACATTACTGCCTGTCTAAATATTAAAAGCAGTCAGCTTGAGTCGCAGACAGATATACAGAGAGATTATTTGACCCCTGGACTTGTTTATGAAAGTCAGACAAAATAAGCGGAGGAGTGCGATCTTTCAGGCTGCGAGTCTGGCTCGGGGGGGAGGGCGGCTGTGTGGGTGGACTCGTTTGCTGGAGGAGCCCCAGATGGCTCAAACTCACCGTATCCCATAATCCTTTACCAGACCCATGAGGAAGTGTGGAAATGCAAAGAACAGAGATGTGTAAAACAGTGAGTTACCAAGTACACAAGCTGTTGAGATTTGGCATAGTGCATATACAGAGATATTGCTACCCTCACAGGAATAAATCATGCAGCAAAGCAAAAATATATATTTGTGCTCTAAAATAAAAGCCACCTAAGCTTTTAATTTTGCAATGAGAATTGCATTCTGCAAAGTCTGCAGCCATCATAGAGTGATTGCTTGGAGTGAAGTTTGAGGCAACTGAAGATACTGTCATGAAAATGACTAACTGTTATTGCAACGGGTTTGGTTAAGTAGTCTGAGAATCCACATTCCATTGACTGGACATCCGATCCATATTCTGGACAAACTAAAAAACTCTTGATATTGGAAGCACTAATCTCATTGGCTGACATTAACGTTCCAGAGGTCAGTGGCATTACATTTTTCACAACGTTTTTAATTTAGTTTGATGCATTTAGTAGCAAGTTGACTGGATATCCATAAGTAGAACTGTATATTCTGTTTAGTCTTCTGACTTTTTTTTTTAGCTTTTTATTGGTGTACAGTATCTGTATTTGTGTATTACTTTAGGAGGAATTATTTGCCAATTCTGATCCCAGAGGCCATGTATGCTTTCCATATGTCCCATATAATTACCAATTGCATTACATAGGCATAACCCCACTGAAGTTAATGACTGTCCTGTCTCGCACCTCCTGGCCTTTTCCAGGTGTCTCCAGCAGATGCAGGGAGGGGATTTCATGTACACTGTGACACACTGGTGTGCTAATGCTCTCTGCTGCTAGAGAATACAGTTCAAAGCTCTGACTGATAAGGCTGGATATGCTGATCTGTGCAGCTGTATGTCAGTGAATGCTGGATTTGTGACATCAGCACTATTCTCTCAGAGAAGCCCTTTTAATTAGCACTCCCCAGGCATGCACACCCTGTCATCACATCACCCTCTTATCCTCCTTACACACAGCTGGCATACGGCTTACATATGCAGCATACAGGTGGGAGCTTCAGCGCAGGTGTTCACAGACGATGAAAGAAAGGGCCTGGCCAGGCTAGAACTATACAGCAAGACCACAGGAACTGATAATGTCACATGCTGGGATCAGTTACATGTTATGTGAGTTATAAGAGGAACTGTAATTGGACCAGTTGTAGAAGGTTCTGCTGGCTGAGGAGGGTTCCATTTGTCCTGGAGTTCAGCCCCCCTCTTCTGTCTTGTTGTTCTTGGACAGCTGCAGAGGTCTGCCAAAACACTCATCATCTTTTGCTTGAGGGGTAGAGGGATTTAATACACGTAGACTCACTTTTCTGTGCCTTACAAATGGCAAAGAAAAATCCCCCTTTACCTGCCATGCTGTACACACGGTCTGTGGCTGACAGCTGAAGAAACGTCTCTCTACACACTTACCCTCCTGGCTCCATTCCACAGAAGCTACAGTACAGCCAAGATCGCTCAGAGCCCCTGTGAGCAGGAGGGGCCACAGAGACAACAGACAGCCCATTAGTACCTCTCTAGTAAAGAGCAGAAAGCACCAAACACACAGGGCTACCAGAAAGACTTAAATTGTCTCGCACTGAGAAAAAAAACAAAACTATGTTGGTTTACTTGGTATATAAGGACTCTAAAGTTGTAGGACGATGCATTAAGACAATTTGTTTTGCGATTCCCTAGTGCTACAGTTTGGAACGCACATGAAAGTATGTAAGACAACAGAGGTATTTGCAGGATATATGAGGAACCATTTATTAGAACCATTTAGACTGTGTTCCTCTGCATGGAAAATGTTAAAAGCTTTGTGAGAATGATCAAACCAGTGAAATCTGGGTGTTTATCTAAGACGTTGAATTTATCAGTCCCCATCTGTAAGGTTTCTTGTGTTTTGTGAAAATTGCCAGAGTCATAAAATGAATACATGTGTGCTGTTTGAAACTGGATTACTGTTTGCTTTATTTCACATGGCTCATCCTGCCAGAGCAGCAATGTTTTTTATAGCAACCAGAGAAACAAGAGTACCGGGAAGCAGAGAGTTTGTGTTTAATTTTACCTGACCACCATTTCTGGTTTGCTTATTATTTATTAAGCATTTGTAATAATTATCTTTTATTAATGTCAGGCCATTAATCTACATGAATAATAATCAAAATATAATAAGAAAGATTAGCAGACATTTCTGTGACACATTATGCTAACCCAATTTTGAACAAAGGTGTGTGTGGGACTTCCTGACACAAGTGAAATTCAGTCCTCTACAGGAATAAATACTCCAGCTCCACACTGTAACTGTTGAGCCTATCTACACCTTCATCATCACAACAGAAGAATTATGTGAGGCTCAGCCCTCATTAACAAGCTGATGAAATGGCAAGAAATGGCAGGCAAGTCATCACGATCCCTGCTCTACCCTGAAAGAGGACCATAACCATTAAAACAAAAAGGGTTAGATACTTAATCTCTCATTGTCTTTCATCAGTATTTAGGCCTAGCTTCTGTGACTCAACAGCACTTGAAGGTCTTCTATACCTTCTGTATGTGCACATACAGTCTGAATACAGCTGGACTTGAACTTGGACTTGGCTTGAACATGTGGCACATAATAAACACAACACTGCATGTAATGTGTTCTTTTCTCTGTGCGTTGTTGCTATATTTATTGTGTGCCGAGTGCAAGATGGCTTAGTGGTATGCTCAGCTTTCACTTGTGAGAAACTCAAGTCAATTTCTCGTAAGCAAATACCATGTTGGCAAATAAATATAATTCTGATTCAAAGTATTTTCCAGTGGGCGCTGTGACTCATCAATACCAATAGAAGGAGCTTAAGAGCTGGTTTAGCAACAGTATAATTTATGAACATTTAATTAATTGTGAATGGTAGTCTAGACAAAATGTTCTATTATTGCTTTTTTCCACACATCCTGCTTGAATTATTTTGGTCATAACCTTACCTGCAAGTACACCTGTCTCAACCGATTACAAAATTAGACTCACCTTTTCTGCAGCAGCATTAGAAGAACAGCTATCAGGGAAATCCATCCTGTTCATATTTTAATTAAGCATACTTACACATATATGTATAATAAAACATTTAACTATTTAAAATGTTTCTTGAAATGACGCAATAGATAAAAAACATAGCAATTTTTCCTCTTTATCCTTCTCTTTTTGTTATTGTAAAGTGTTGCAATGGCACATTAATGGTAAATTTACCTAAAATTGTACAAATAAGTTTTTTTTGGGAGCCATGAAGCTGCCCATTTGATTCTTATCTCACACATGTTCTTTTGACTTGAATCCAGCAGTGTGAGTGTGTCAGTAGCTGGTGTGCTGTGACTCTGTGGACATGTACAACAGTAATTTACTGCAGCCACAGGTTGGTGACCACATCATTCATGCCTTCTGCAGTGCAATGAGAGGAATGCTGCCCTGCTCAAGATAAACAGCTTTACAGTCCCAGAAAGATCTAGAATAAGCTTCTGTTGTGTATGTAAAACAATCTACACCATGATGAAGCACCAATAACACATATTCTACTTTGTGACATTATAATGTCACAAAGTAGAAACTGAACACAAACAAAAAAACTGCAATTTTTGCACAGATGTAGATTTGACAAGTGCCTCTAGAGCCAAATGTGCGGTTACTGATTGAGTCATTTCCTCAAACCCAACAGCATCCATTTAACACTCTGATGACTCTAGGAGAGTTTGATTACGTTGGAATCTGTGATTTAGCATGAAGAGGTTGTCTGAAACGGTACAACTGATTGTGTAAACAGATATACATGCTGTACATACATAATGTACAGTGGCATACCGCAAACCTGAGACGGCCCCCGATGGTGACATCATACATGTGATTTTATCAGAGTGAAATAGTGTCACTAATGGAGAAAAATAGTAGTGTTATTTTGACAATAAAGCCCTCGCTGCAATATTGTCCTCTTTAGTTCACATTTTTTGTAGTTAAATAGAGAGTGTAAAGATTTTACACCAAAAGTTCTGGAAAGGACTTCAGATTTGAATCACATAAAAGCAGCTGACTGGGCAAAATCTGCTTCTATGGTATAATTGCAACTTAGATGTGACTTCTGTTCAGTGTACAAATATTGAACTGTATATCTGAAATATTGATGCTGTTCCTGTAGGCCAGTGATAATGGTATATGATAATAGAACATAATGTTTTACACAGCTTATTTAAATTGTGTATCTGCCCATGGATTGCCATCCATTTCTGTAACAGTGTTCACAGTGTTGACAATACCATCTCTGCCCATAGCTGCCCAGAGTCATTTCCCTTTAAAAGAGAGAAAAAACATGCCTTAAATGTTCAGACATCACCTGAAACGTCTGTCTAAACAAACTTATGTCAACTTAATCTTTAAACCAAAGATATCTTAAAACCAAGAATGTCTGCATACTTCTGGATTGAAAACTTGCCTGGTGGCCAAATGATGCCTCACTAGTTTAAAAACAAACCAACATAGAAGTCTAAACTTTAAACTTTAAATAAGTCTAAGAAAAATAAGTCTGTTGAGTTTCAAATGATAAATTATCAGATAAATTCTTCAAAGGACAAATAGTATTGTGACATTTTGTTGTTGTCAAATGATAATGGAACATCTCCATAGTTAATGTGAACTCCAGTGTACATGTAGTTAATCTGCTAGGGCACCCAGTTTGCTACCCTGAGAGCAACGTAAGAGTAACTGAGCTCAAACATCCACTAAACATGACCAGTTGAGAACAGTTAGGTAACTGATAAAGAAAGGATAGAATGGTGACGTTAGTTCTGAGAAAATGTTTGGCTTAATTTGTTTGCCAAATGGTTTTGATATTTTGTCTCTAACACAATAGCATTCAGAGATTTTAAGTGTGACTTCCAAACATTGTGTAGACTCACATTCACTATGACAGAACATCCACTCACAGTAACTTAATTTTGAGAATCTGATTTGTCCTAAACAAACAGAATGTGATGGACTGTGCTAAATGTTTCCAGGAAGATGAGGCTGGGGCTTTATCTGACCCAGGAAGTGTGGATCCAAATATGCCAACATTAACATTAACCAAACTGTTTGGGCAAGAAGGATAAACATCTGCCAGCAGCTCTGCATGGAGAACTTGCAGTCTAGGAGAGAGAAAACAGAAGAAAATAGAGAGAAAAGATGCGTTAGGTAACACAACACTGAAATGGTAGATTGCATCTTACTGTCGGTCGTTTTTTCTGCACTACAAATTGTCCAATATACTAGACTGCACATAATAAATCATTAGCGTATCATTTTTCACAGGAGCTTTACATCCTCTTAGAAGTGCCAACAAACACAGGTCTTCTCCTCCAGAGTCTGTTTCTGGTCATGAAAACCTCTGCCATGCAGTGCTAATTAAGGTTATGGTGGAGAATCTAGAATCCTACTGTATTTCACCAGGTCATCACACAGTCTTGCTGAATGAGGTAACTTTAGTTTGAACACACACTGTGTTTATTGTGGTGTGTTGGAAATCATTGTTAATTCTTTATAAGTTCTTGTTAGTCTTAGTGCACCAACCACAAGAATATCAAGTTTTACTGACATCTGCTTACCTTGATTAGAACAGAGATTAGATCATACACGTTCAATCCACTAGTCATAAGTCATGATGCATGTTGTGAGCTGGAGATGACTGGCATATACAAGCCTTATTTACCATGGCAACAGTCCAATGTATGAATAATAATCAACAAAAATGTGTAGCTATATACCTGACAGCTTTGTGGTCCATTAAACTCACAAAAAAAGTTGTGTGCCGTAAGTCCCAGACCACAAACTACATGCCAAAACCTTCGTCGTGACTTATTTTCCATTTTAGAAACACCAGGCCAACGTGTGGTGCGTTTCTGAACTTAAACTGTAATTGCTCCCACTTTACCAATAATGTAAGGTTCATGACGGATTTTGGGTTTAATATTCAGAAGCCACTTTAGCAGCTAACCCATGCTTTCAGAAACCTGCATATACCCACAAACACTGACTTGGCCATTACAGCAGAATGTTCTACACAGTAAATTCATTTTGCATACTTGGACGTTCTAATCACCCATCACTGTCTTCATTACTTTAGAAAACACGTTTCCAAATGCAGCTGTCCATCAAGAAACAAGCACATGCTGTAGCTGCCATAAGATTAGGTGTGTGTTTTGCCTTTGATGACTTTGTGTCTGGATTTGAATCTGGAAAGAAACAGTGCTGTTGTTTTACTTTGTATCATCGATCTGCTTACGGTTACACAGTCAATACAGGCATCATGAGTAATTTGTGTTTCACCATCTGGCTTTTATAATTGGGTTTTGGTCTTCAAATCTTAAATTGGATCAGATATTTTCACTGGTATTTATTTTAGCATGTTTTATTAATATAATCACAAGGTATTTGGACTTTAATCCCACAATCTATTTATTTTTACATTTCAGATGAAATTTCATGAGGCATACACATCTCAAATGTGTTTTGCCTTTGGCCGATGGTGGATATTTTAGCCTCGCCTTGGTTGTTTTCAGTTTTTGTCATTATGAACTCTTGCTGGTGGGGTAATGTTTCAACTTGAGTCCATTACTAGAATCTTGCCTCTTCATCAGGAAATGGCCCACTCACCATTTTACCTCAGAAAATGAGCTCAGCCTTATGGTCATTTTGCAGAGGCACTTCACGTTGGGTCCTGAGAATGGATATACTGGCATTTTGACAGAGCACTTTGACACACTATATCTGGTATTTTGTCCTGCAGGTGATATGATTTATTTTGGAGCGTAAAGAAAGTGCTCCCCCAAATAAGATGAAAAGTCAAATTCACTTAAGTCCAGCAGTTTGGGCAACGTGCATCGAGTTAACAGGAACTTGTTTCATTCTAGTGTTTCAATCACTTCTGCCCTGTTCTGCGCTTAGTGTCTGGGTTTTGTTTCAAACGATATGCAGCTGTCTAACAGACAGAATGAGAGGTTGGCATTTTCTTGGCATTGTGTGGCATCTTCAGAATTTGATAACAGACACTGTACCACCTTGGGCTGATTTGGCAAACATCCACTATGCTCTTTGGCCAGTTGTTCACTTGATGGACACATTTTGTGGCAATACAGCTGATTTTATGCCAATACCAGGAAATATCATGGTGGTAACAGTTATACTTCTAAGAATAAATATTTTTGAAGGGTTTAGTAATACTGAATATCAGAAAGAAGCAAGGCTTCACTTTTCTAAAATGACGGGAGTTCACTTGGTCCAATGATATTTGATGACTTTAATGGCTGAGCGCTTTTCTGCTCTGTGTTATTCCTCTCATTCTGATCTCACTGCAAAGTAAACCTCATACACTCCCGTTGTGATTTATTCTTAAACACAGAAAACTCCCCTTAATGGCCATGTAGGCTGTAAAGATGACAGTCAGGTTAGCTTTGTTTTATTGGCATAGGAGAGTGTGTTAGCAGGTCTTGGACTCAGTAATTCACTTTAATTTCCTGTCCCGGGACGATGGTGGGCTCAGCAGGGCAAGAGCTAGGCTGTTATTACTGTAGTCACTCAGGCCGACACACTGGGAGATGAGCAGAGAATAGAGGGAAAGAAACCAGAAAGGAGGGGAAATGTTTAAACTAGCTGACACACTGAGGGTGAGAAAGAAACATACAGTTACAGGGGTCAGATTCTTCTGCTGTAGAGTTCACATGCTGGCTTTGAATGGAAGCTGTTATGTGACCTGATAAACTGTGTTGCCTTCAAGTGGCCAAATTTCTGTTGGTTATATAGTGACTGCTGAGGAGCAAAAAGAAATTATTATTCTGTACTAAAAATATTGATTTATAAAAAAAACTGGTTTAAAAACTATTGTTTACAAGACATTGCCCAGTAAACAAATTATAAAAATACAAAAATAAAAACTGAATGAATGTTTAAAGGTTTTGTTTAGTTTTATTTTAATTTCTATGTGTGTATGTTTTATATAGGTATCATTTATATGTAGTTATTGGTGTTAAATATGTAAGCATCTAAGGCTTTTTGATAGGGGATACATTGATGACTGTTGTAGCAATAGTAACCTGATGAATATGGTAATTTTATGGGAATTATATAGCACATTTTTGTAGGGGTTAGGGATCATTTGACCAGAGTGAAGCTCAGTGCAGAGTGATTGATCAGTAATGTAATTTAAAGCATTGTATGTCACAGTGTGTCACACTGAACTTTGTCCTCTTCTCTGCTCCACAGCTTCTATAAAACCCCAGAACTGCATTTTACAATCTCACTGTGATTCACACTTACTGATTCCATAAATCTCCCAGCATTCAGTGCTGCAGAAGGGTGGGGGTCAAGGTTCATGAGGGAAGATTTGACTGTTTCGTGGTCACTGTGGTGATGCGAGGGTCTCAGGAGGTGGTGAAACAGAAAGTAATTCTGGGCACAGGGTTTCTCAGGCATGGTTATCGCTTGCTTCAGAGGATCCGGACTGTACTTTTAACGCCTGCTCGTTTAATGAAGACCACAGGCAGCCAGTGACCGTGACTACCCCGAACCGAGCAAAAAGCCCCCGCAGTACAGAAGCTGGCCATGTTTCAAAAGTTTATAAAAACAGTTGGACCTAATGGGTCAGTTGCTGTGAACAGCAAGTGGAGTATTATTGCCGGGCCACTGAATGCATGACAGACTCCCAGATCTGCAGCTGTGTGTGAAGAGTGATAATGGCCTTTTGAAACTGTCTGACATGAATTCCATAATGCCTGTGGACAATACCAAACCAAACAACCCTGTAAGATGCAGAAAAGAACCTTAGATTACTGTTCTGAAATACATTTTCAGTAGTCAGTGCTGTACTGTTGACCACTCCTGTGGGCCTCTTGCCCCCAAAGCCACTGACTGGTTACTTTCTTTTGAAGATTGGCTTGCTCTATGTAGACAAATTGCAATTAATGTACATGCTTTGTACATTTATGGTAATCAATAGGGTTATCATGTAAGACAAATTGGCAGTGCAATAATGAGAATTCAATATGTTTTGGTTATCCTGTTATCATGTTCATATAATATCAAGATTTGTATAAGATTTGATTTGCCTCTAAATCAAAACTGTCTACAGGGGTGTTCTCTGTTCCTTTATGTGTTTGTCTTTGAGGTGTAATGGAGCAGGAGTTTGATCTGACTTATCACCTCAGCAAAGGAAAAAAACAGATCTCACAAAGCAGACCTCAAGAGGCACGAGTATAAGTTTAGATGGAGATGTTAAAGCATTTCAGCTCTGACCATGAGCTCATCAAGACTAATGCCTGCCCAGACAGCATAGACCTTCCTCATATCCTCTGTTCAAACCCTGCTGAAACTGGTGGCTGTATTTAGGAACATGATGGCTGGTTTCTAACAGGTCCAAGATGTTAATACACTGGTCCTGGCAGGTTATTAGCAAGTTAACCAGCCACAGTGTTTAAAAAAACTGTTCATATGACCAACAAGTAGCTGGTTTGTTGATGGACCAAGATGTTCTACCACCTTGCAGCAGCTATTGACCTTCTTAGACCACCTGGAAACCAGCTATCATGTTTCAAAACACAGTTACCATTTGAATCTGGATTTTCCAGCAGGGGCCACATGTCTGCTGCTCCTCAGGCAGGGAAGCAAGAATCAGAAAGACACAGAAAACCGAGAGAAAAAAACAAGAAGAAACAACAATGTTTGTTTGAACAATGACTGCCCAGACTGTTCATCATAGGGTTTAGCTCACGGCGAGATATATATCCCTGGCAAGCTGTTCCTTTGAATGCCGGGGACTTACAAGCACATAAAACAAAGCATGGAGCCAGAGTGGAGGGGGATATCAGTTTGATTTCCTCTGGAGGGGAGTGAGGGCTTTTGTTGGAATGGCTCTGTCCTTGTTTTAATTATTTCCTTAAGAAAACACAGAAAGCGAGATGGAGAGCAGTGTTCCTGGGAAGAGAGAGGAAACTGCCTGTTTGGTGAGGGCTTTAGGCCGTGTGCTCCTGGTGAGGCCATCTCTCTGAGACTTCCTACTGCTCCATTCTGACTGGGGTCGGAAGTGAGGGGGTGAGGAGGAGATAAGAGATTGTGTCAGGTGTAATGTGCTCAAAGCTGGCCATACCACACACACTGCTCTGATAAAAAAGCCAGTATGTTTTTCTGAGCTGCTTTTGGCTGTTTTGGTGCTGGTCCAGCTGATCACCAGGAAAAAATGCTGGTCAGCACATGGTTTTTCAGATTAATCTGCTATGATATTTTGCTTGTTAAAGGGGTCATGTGATTTTGGTGTATTTTCTCCAACAGCAAAGCAACTGAGCACCTGTGGATGGGTCAAAGAGATAAATCAGTGCCATCAGTGTCTTTCTGTAAAGGCATCTATCTGCCTCAGAAAGATAAGGAAATAGCAAACGTCTTTCTGGCAGCTTGGTTTCAATAAAAGTTGTTTCAAGGTAGTTAATGGGGAGACACCAGTATCCACTAGTAACGCTGGTCTTTTCTACAGGATACGCACAGGCCAACCGTACACCCTCATACTCAATTTTCTGCAGCATTTTTATCAGGCTTCCTGGCAAAACTGCAGGTCCAAAATTGTCCATGTAAAGAGCCTCCATGTGTGTTGTGTCAAGCATGCCCCCGACCACACATTTACCATAATAGTCATTTGATAGAGGCAATCACTCTTGAATGATAATCATTCATTTAGCCAGTCGTTTGAGTGAATTTGTCAATTTTGCCATTCCCTGTTGGTCCTCATTTATTTCGTCTCTGTGGCCTCGCAAGAGCTTGAATCTGTCCAGGCGCCTGCGCAATCCACTGGGGTAAAATTAGGTGTGAGGACCGGCTTTCTTTCACAAGGTTTTTACTGGATTAGATGACATTTAAGTTATTGGACAACTAATATGCATGATTAAAACTGTTGATGGTTGCACAAAATGGGGAACAATTTTACTGGCCTCCCCAGAGAATGTGCCCTTAAAGTCATTTTGGTGGAGGTGGAGATTATAACGCTTTATTTAACACTTGATCTCTGGATAACAAACCCTGAACTGTCAGTGAACCTGAGACAGAATTAGCAGAGCATGTGAGAGTGCTCTCAGCTTAACCACAAGCTAATGCAAAACACTTTGTCTGAAGGCTGCGTCACGTTTTATTTCTTGTTTAACACCATTCTTTAACACCATTTATCTGCACTGCATATAGTAGTTATGGGTAACAGGAAGTCAAAATAACAGAATACAGGAAATACAAGAACAGACAGCATCAGACGGCTACTGGACGGTAGATACTCAAAAAAAGTTGGTAAAATGGTGAGATGGTGCTGCCAGGTTGCAGGCCACATATTTAAAGGGTCCCTTCACCACTGCTAGTGCTGGAACCTCTAATCAGTGTTACACAATTGACTAAACAGTTAGAAAATAGACTTTACACAATTTATAATAATACTCTACATGCATCATAATTTTTACCTATTTCATAGTCAAGACACATTGATTAAATGTACACTAATCTGTTATTTTGAGACACTATAAATCTGTTTTTCAGGAAACTGTTTGCAATTTAGGATTGTATTATTATTTTGAAGGCTGAGATGAATAACATGCATTCATTTGGCCCTGGCTGGCTATCTCTGCGGCCTGAGGCTGATAAATGGTGGAGCTGATGCATTATCTGAGCTCATACGTGGGACTGACAGATGGAAAGATGGAGCATGTGAGTGCAAGACAGAAACTGCTATTTAGCTGGTTGTTTATTGATACAGTCTATATAGGCCTTGTTGGACATGCAGCCAGTTACAATAGTCCTCAGGAAAGGATTCTGCACATCTGTCTGCACCTAATTGTCTGGTCAAATCATTGACTTTCTGTGACTTTATGTTTCTCTGTGCTGAAAACTTTTGCTCAGTCTGTCATTCTAGCTCTTTTCGGCATTCATTTCACGCATTTAGAATGATTTTGCCTAATTTGTCACGTAGTGTTTGGATAGCAAAAGCAGATATCTGAGTTGGATTTAAAAATGCACTGAAATCATATCCGTCTCTCTCTCTGGCACAGTCATCTTTTCTCCCTCACTGCATGTCTAAATCTTAAAGAAAGGTTTTTTAGAACCATTGAGAACACCTAGCAGAAATACAGAGCTCTTAACAAGGTCCCATCATCTCTCTCTGTCATCTCTTTTTTAATCAAAACTTGTACAATCAAAACGAAGGCACACTTATGAATTATGAATAACACAGCAAAGGACTTACATGTCCCCAAATACATTGAACAGCTCATGGAGTTTTCATTCCTCTTTATTCAGTCTTCATTTTGCTCTGTAAGCACTGGGTGCTTACAGACAAATATAAAAAGGCATAATTTACCTGAAGCTTTAAATGGCACTGAAAAGCAGCTTTGAAACAACGTTGAAATATATATAAATAAATATATAAATATATAAAATAAACTAAATAAAAATTTGAATTGTACCAAAAAGGTCCAGATGGTATAGTTACAGTATCTACCAACCAAGAACATGTTTCACATTTTATGATACACTTCTCACTTTTCCGCATTTGTGAAAGCACATTTCCATGCTGATATCTGCAGCATTTCCACCAAGAGGTTAAACAGGTGTCTGACAATTGTGTTGAAGCTCTGGCAGTAATGTGCAAAGGACCTTAAGAAATGTCTAACCACTGTAACTGGTAAAGGCACCATCATAACATTTGACAAACATGCATTTCAGTGACTTTTTGATTGAGTTTTCTGAATTAGTATCTACCTATTTTGCCCCTCACAGTCAAGAGGGAGGTAGAACGGGCCAAGACATGCAAACCATTGAGAGAGCACTCAACTATAATAAGTCAGTTTAATCCACTCATGCTTGATAACATTAGACATTTCACGTCCCAGGCTTGCAACAACAGGTGGTTTTCATTTTTCAGCCAAATGTAAAAATAGATAAATATTCCACAATTCCATTTTAATAGACTGAGGAAAGGAACCGTTTTATTTGTGCAGAGTCCACAGTAATATTGACCCAGTGCTTTTAAAGAAATGTTTAAGTGTTTAGGAACCTCAAAAGACTTAATAGTCTTATTGGAAAAATAGCACACCGTGTTTGTTGGCATGGAATTACACTTGGAAACTATTGAGAATGCCTTTTGAAGAATACCAGGATTAACACTTTTATCAGTCTGAACACAGTTATAATTCAAAGCATAAGCTCATATACTGTAAGGCGAACACACAGTTGTGCTAGTTATTACTGGAAGTAGTTTCTGTAGTTCTAAAAATCCATCAACAGCTGAGAGCTGCACATAGACACTTAGCAGAGCAGTTGTGTTTATTTCCCTTTAAGCCTTGGTCTATCACACTGCAACTTGGTTTGAAAGAAACCTCAGAAGCAAATCTAAAACACAGCCAATAGTAACATCCAGCCTTTACAGCGATGGCGTCTCTGTTCATAGCTTGGAGGGCTCAGTTTTTGGCAGACTAAACCCAAGCTGGGTGGGTGACTCTGGCAGCACAGAAGATCTGTGCTCCTGACACAGCCCCTGCCAAAGCATCTACAAAATGCCACAGATGTGTGTGAGATAAAATGCAGATAATCCAGTCAGCATCTCATGAATGTAATTTGACATACCTGATGAATGTTGTCTTAATCTACACCTGAAGAATAAGCATTGTTCAGGTTCCAGTGTTCAGCATCTTTTGACGCGGGGCCATCTTTGTGCTGGCAGGCACAACTGTTCAAATAAACACAGAGAAGCGATGATAATTGCATTGTTGGGAGCAGACCTTTCCTAAGCTTAGAGGACATGCCCAATTAATCAAGTTCTCTTTGTGCAAGTCTTTATGGGTAATGACCAGAGCGTGAACACTCACACATGTGGAACCATTTTGCCACCCCCATCCCCCCCACCCCCAATTTTTCAAAATGAGGCTACCTCTGGTTGTTACGCCTAAGCTGTATTATTAATAGCAATAATAAGAGCTGCTCCTTCAGGGTCTGCCTAGGAGGTTTATTTTCACTCATTTCTGTCTAATGATGGCCCTGCTCTGGCCTCCGTCCATAGAGCACCCTAGTGTGTGTCTGTGTGTTTGTGTGTGTCTGTGTGTGTGACAACATAAGACAACATAATAGATGCAAAGTACTATGCCAAATCTAGAAAAATATAAAAAAAGTATAAAAATATTTTTACAAGGTTTGTTGAGCAAAACATAGTATAACTCAGCGCAATGCTGAACCAATGCTCTTTTACTTAATTGTTCTTGTTTTTCAGTTAAAACATCTTTACATGCTATGAAACAGACAATATATAAGCGTACAAAATTTTGTATGTAAGTTTGGATCACACACTAAACAACAAATGTGCTATGCATTCATGTTAATTGGATAGATGACCACTTACGTGATAGAAAATATTTTGCTAAGCTATTACCCACACATGACTAATTATAAGGTCTAGGAAAATACCTGAGTGTTAAGAACAGGTCAATTCTGCGGCTTCCCCCCCCCAAAGTGGCTGTGTGGTTTATTAAAAGAGGGACTTTATAGTTTGCCCATTGAATATGCATACCCATGCACCTTTGCTGGAATATGGAAACAATCTGTGCATGCATTATTGCAGTTAATGAAAGCAGCCACCCAGATCCACCTTAGCTTAACTCAATGCTAATGCTAAATGTATGTGGGCAAGGAGGGCTTAGTCTGTTTTGATTTGATCCAGAGCTAAACTCTTGCTGACAGCTATTAGTTTGCAGGACAAGGTGAGGTTTATTTTAGATTTCAGTAAACAGCTGCAGTTGTAGGGTCAAACTAATGATATACTAACGTGTGTGGGGTGTAATGATAATTTGGCTGGTTCTCTGAAAGCTTGTTCTTACTGATGACAGTAGTCTCGCTGGGGGTCGCCAGGGTGCTGTACAATTGCTGGCTAGTAGGCATTTTTGCTGCTGGTTGCTGTAATTGGTAATAATCAGATCACAAATGAGATGTTAAAAAGGAAGAGATGCTGGTAAATTCAGATAACAGTTGAATTCAGTTGGTTTTGTTGCTGCAGGGAAAGTGTGTGTAAACTGCAGCAGTGAATAATGCATCAGATTATGAAGAAGATGAATATTTCAGTAAATCAACCTTAAATTGTCGTATACATGGTGTAGAGAATACAGAACAGAATTAAGAATTAAGAATACAGAATTAAGAATACAGAACAGTAAAATCGCTCACAGTAGCCATATCTTTTCCACAACTGCACTGTCCAACACAACATAAATAATGTGTTTCCACCCGTTGGTTGCTTCTGCATTACAGCTCATTTGCATAAAAAAACTTTTATTAAAGAAACTTTAATTAACTCTGTTGAGTTGGTGGACGCACCCACATTGCATCACCGATGAACACTGTTGCCTGCGTCATAAATTATCCAAATTTGATTAAAAATATCAGCTGATTTCTGGTGAAGCCTCTGTCAGGGTGATTTGGGCTTTTAATGTAACTTTTATTTAAAGGTTTTTACACTTTTGGGGTGCCTTTGCAAAAGGGAAGTTTAGATATTTTTGGGAAATACATCTAGTGCAACTTCTAATAGCAAGAGGTTTGCATCCAAAGTAGTCTGTCATGACGCAGAAGCCCACGGGTCAAGAGTCAGGTTTAATATCTAGTATGAAGTATCTTTAAAAAAAATGAAAAGATTAAGAAAAAAGCACCCAAGTAATCACTGTATTCTGCTTTATAATTGGTAGTACATGTGGAAAAAAGACGTAAAAGAATCAGAGATGGGACTTTTAGAGCAATTTCAATCTCATTGTCAAATGTCATCAAACATTAACTGCTTTTCTTATTGAAGAAATGAAAGCCAGGTCAGAAAGGAAGACTGGAAGCTTTTACGTGTTATGTATTAAGTATTATGTTCAGCTGTGAAAGCGTTCATGATAAAAGAAGCAATACTGTAAAGCTAAAAATAGTTAAATCCAGAAAACCTCTATTTATTCATGTCACTATTTATTTAGCCTCATGTTGTTTGAAAATGTACTGATTTTATTTATTTCTGGAACACAAAATGAGAATTTCTGAAAAAGGACCTGCATCATTATAATACAGCCCCTCTCTTCAGCAGTCTGCTGGGTGCTGTCTGGTAATTCTGGCATCTAAAGTTGTACTGTATTGTGCTCTTTTGCCACTTTAATGCATTGAGCAGTTTCAGAACCCCATCTGAACATTAACTAGATGTGCCTCATACTTCCTCTTCAGTTGAGGCTCCAGCAGCAGCAGTGAGCCAGAGTCATGAAATGCATCTCACCACGTTTAGCTTATCCATCTCTGTCACCGTTGATGTTGAACTTATATAGGTAGAGGAGACGCGACTCTTCTGTGATTTCAAGAGGCTTGTACTCCACATTCAGTCAACTACTTCTATGCTGTTTTTTGTCATTAAAACAATACACAAACAATAACAAAATTTTCATTTTTGAGTGAAGTATTTCTAACCACATACATGATCCTTTAGTTAAAATCCATTTACGTTTTGCTTCAGTCACCATATAAATGCCTTTCCGTTTAATATCAGACTAATGTGTATCACTCAATGACCAATGAAATATTGTTTAGAATCATAAAGGGTTTTATATGGCAGATATACAGTGTGCTACAGATCAGGTAACTTACTCTCAGGCCCCTGTAATCAGGTCTGCCATCACTTCAGTCGCTGGTCAGAAAGCACCTGATTTAGAGCAAGACCGTTTCATGCGTCACCGAGCAAAAGGGATCAGGTTCTCATCATTTCAAAAGAACGGTTTGTATTTGGAGACTTTTGCAGGCACTTGGATAATTTTATGTAACTGAAACTACCCATAAATGCAAATTTATTAGGGCAGCACCATTGATTTCTTCGTTTAGAAATGTGGCACTAATGGGGCTACTGGAGTGTAACTCGTGAAGCAGCTTACAGGCTTAGACATACATTGCCAGTATTGGAAATGAAATGATTAGTTACAGATGTATTTAAATGACCATTATTTTAGTGACCTGTGGGACACTGCCTAAAATCCTTCACTCTGCAAAATTCGAACAACCTTTGATTGGCGAACAAGTTGAGGTTTTGCGATTGTGGGGAAAGAGCGTTTATACAACATGACTTTAACATCAAAACACTATTAGGACGTTATGATCAGTGTCTGTGAACAGCTGTAACTGATCTCACGCTGCTCTGTCATTGTATTTTTGTATTTGTGCACTCCTTTTCTTCTGGAAACATTTACGTCCTTTGAGTCCCAAACAGAATCAGCAGATCTGGCCTGTATGATGCAACAGTGTGAAATAGAGAAAGTCAAGCAGAGGCTGAAACTAGATATTGCAATACGTCTGTCTGCCTTCCACAGTGGGATAAAAACGTCAGTTCATGAGTCTCAAACGTCACTTCTTAATGTCAAGCAGGATTTTATTACTCTGTTGACACTATCAGCTTTATGCTCATTGCGAATGATAATGCAAATAACTGATTCAGACCATGTGCTGTGAAATTGTGTGGTAGCAAAACATTTGTTGTATAAACATTTTGACCGATCAACAAGTGTCATACAGACCTAAAGCTCTGCCCTGCAGTGGATTAAAGCATTTACAGTTTTATTCAATGTACTACATGGTTTCTGGCATTTTTAGACTTTGGCCCGCTAGATTTTTTCTTCATTGTGAATTGCATTGATGAGGACTTTGATTCCAGGAAACTAGTGTGCAGCTGGCATACCGACATGAGGTTTACATTTATCGTTCCTATCGTTTCGCTTTTATTCTAAGCTGCTTAAATGATACTGCAGGCCTCTATGTAGGCAGCACTGCTTCATGTCTCTAGACACCAATAATGTGCAGAAAAAAGCTTTTGGCTGATTCATTTCAGATTCAAAGCTTCACCCAATGCTGATTTTCACTGAAAAATCTAAGATGAACAAGCACAAATGAGCAAAATTTTGGCAATAACCAAACATCTGGCAATAACATCAGACACAGTTTCATTGACAGTACTCATTTAGCAGACACCTTAATCCAAAGCAATTTACTAATTAAAAAGAGGTTACAGCAAAAGCCAGATATGACCAGTACAACATCTACAGTCCAGTTTTCAGTCAATCCAAATTCAAATGGTATTAAGACATTTGCCACCAAAGGCTTAATACCATGAAGCATATCAAAATGTTGATCCATTTTTGTTTGCAGAATTTGTTCTAGTGTTGTTGTATTTAATTTAGTTATGTCTGCCTGATCCAGTGAAAGTGAGCTGAAGCAGGATCTGACCTTTGACCTCCAGCACACGTATCTCTACATAGTGTATCAGACCACACATACTATCCATACAGTGTCACTCAAAGAGTCTCACTACTTTAACACAGCATTCTGAATCATGTATTAATACATAAAACAGTTACACACTGGAAATATATTTTGTTTCACATTTTTCACATATGAACTTTTGTAACTAAAATGAAAAAATAAATAATAAAAATCTTATGTAACAAATCTGGGGTGAATGCAATGAACTTGAAAGTGTATAATATCTAATGATCTAATAATCTGTGTTGTATAATAAAACTGAACACCAAGTTGAATGTCAATGAAAATCTTTTTTGTTTTTTTTAGTGAAAGTTGCAGATGAGGGATGTAAGAGTGATAACCCTGTCCATGGCAGACGACAAGCTGTAGATGAATGCTGGGCGACTGCAGCAGACTTAGTTTTAGGAGTTTTAGGAGCCAAGCAGAACCGAGGATAAAGGCCCCATCTGTGCCATACACAGAGTGAAATGCATGGCTGTGCACAGTTTCTGCAGCTGTAAAGTAACTCCACTGGCTGAGCGGAACAGCACAAGTGCCAAAGTCATGCATAAGCCCAACCTGTTATAGAGCACACCAAATGAATGTAAATATAGTCTTTCACTCTCACTTACCCATTTTTAACTTGCCTCTCTCTTCCTCATTTATGCAGACACACACACAATGTCTGCAATGGCATTTACAGGCTCCAAGCTTGTGTCAGGCGTTAGCCAGTAAATAAAACAGATGTTCTCACAATACAAATACAATAGTCAGGGCTGACTCCTTTGGCACTGATTCCCAGTGTGAAAGAAGAGAATCTCGTAGACATTTAGCATGAATTCCAGCTCCCTGTTAGAATGTGCCTTAACGAGTCAGTACACAAAACGTGGTTAAGCTGACACATTCTCACACTCTGGCAAAACTACACGACAAAAACTACCCACACCCAGACACACACACCCTACTCATTTAAATGTGTGCTGGCAGATGTATTTTGATACTCAGCTGACTACATGCTACACATTGAGTAGCTTGAATTGGATAAGACAGAGCTGACTCAATCTGACACCTTCTCTGAAGTCATTATAATGATTAATTTAACAGCTCAACAAGTGATACAGCATCCCGATCCTCTTTCCAGGCACAACTTCCCAGAAACTGGAAATAAAATAAGCACTGAGGTTGGGTAGATTAAGGAGACAGGCCGGCGTTTGGTTAGGAAAGTGTATGTATGTACCCAGAGGAAAGTGTTTTTACTCAGAGGTTGTTCTTTCAGAGCTCGCTAGACTTTGAGGAGAGTTTCATTTTAGTATCAACTTCATCTTGGATGATTCTTTTAAAACTCCTTGGGGAAAATAAAAATAGAAACAAATGAGACATTGTACAAGAATATAGATGCAGATTTCTGAACATGAAGGTGGCTAGCATAGCTCATATTGAGTTTATATTATATTGAAACATCTGATTTCTAATGGCAGACTTTGGTATCCTGGCTGATCTGATCACAGTTTGTGGCATTGTTGAGAAACCAGATGTGAGAGCTTCAGTGTTTATTGCATTTAAATCAGTTTCACACATGCCAGTGTTAAAAAATACATCTTTTAAAAGATGGGTGTAAACAGAGACACTGGAAAGAAAGGGAAGAATGAAGTAAGATCAAGAGAACAGCTATTATAACTGACATGTTCCTGTCACCTTAAAAACTGAAAACCTAGCTAACTGGAAATGTTATCTAAACGCTGTGTCAAAGTTATTCAAATGTTCTTGCAATAATGTAATGTAGAACATTTTATTAATATTTTGATTTTAATATACTATATATCAAAATCATTATTCTTAAGTTGTTCGTGGAATATTTTAAAAACAATTTAGAATTAAAAAAAGTTTGAATAATGTTCTTATAACCAAGCAATAATGTTAGTACAATGTCTAAAAAAACATTGGACATTTAAACATTCAAAACATTAGGAAAATGTTCTTTCACATTTTTATGTATTATGTATGTATTATATGTATTATGTATTATGTATGTATGTATTATGTATTATATATTATGTCGGTAGCATGAAGTGAAAACTTTCAGAGTAGCAGAAACATCTCAACAAATGAGCAGCAGTAAGTGATAATCTACTGCTGTGTCTTACACTCATTTACAAGTGAACTGCTTCATCTACTGTTCATTAGAATAAATACAAAGCACTTGAATTTAACTGTGAATATATTTAACTTGATATTCTCAAATGGCTGTAATGTGGTATAAAGAAATTGAGAGCGTCTTATTTTCCTTTGCTGATTTGGCAACCCTAGTAACTATATCAAACCCTGTGCAGACTAGATTAATTGTTGTGCTTTGGACTTTCTCTGTAAGACTCAATGATTAGATAAAATGACTAGAAATTACTAGAGAGCCAGCTGGGCTTTGAGTGATCCTGACAGTTCTTCACATGCCCAGGACGCATGTAATGTCGTTTCTCACCTCCACAGTTTGGTTTGGTTCAGCATCTCTGGAATACAGTAGGCAGCAGAGGGCAGCTGGGTGTTCGGTAGCCTGGAAGTGGAAAAAATGCATGTGTACACGGATCTACTGGATTGCAGGGGATTCCATGCTGAAAGGGTATCTGTGCAAGTAATAGCGTGCACACACACACACAACCACAAATTGCTCAGCAGTCAGTCTTACAGTGTCACTAACACATGTGCTGACATGAGTCTGCATGTGCAGCTGTACGAGTGATGGCAGAATCCTGAAACATACAGTCCAGGGTGAAATATGCCACCTGTCTAAGTGAGAAAGGCCTGCTGAATGGAGACGGGTCCTTAGATGCACCCACAGCCAAAAATCAGTCACAACTCAGACTCTGCTGTTTCCTAAACAACCTGTTTGGAAACATTTCTATTTTTTGTTTTGATTTTACACACTTCAAGACTTTGTAGACACATTTTGCACAGGCTTAAAACCTCATAAATACTTCTGATTTGAAATATTTAAACTGTTTATACAATTGTTGCTTGTAAGGTAAATCACTGAGGACCTCTTCTTTGTTCCCTGTGATAGCAGGACCAGGACTTTGTCTTGAGCTCTGTTGTCTCTCTTGTCCTCTTCTCAGAACATCTGCTTCTCATTAACATGCTTCTCTACCAGGAAAGGTAAAAAAAAGTACAAAGTGAAAATAAAGCATGAAATGTGGACAGACACCCAGTTGCCTCCCTTTATGCCTCATCGTTATGAATAAACAGATATCCTTGAGTCGGAAGCGCACTTCAAATGGCCTGCACTTTTTGTTCTTTTTTTATATTCATTTTTTCTACCTGTCTTTGACAGATTGTACGACATGAATGGGGATTTGAGGGCTGCTCATTCTTCAGAGAACTGTTTAAAAGATATATTTTACAATTCCTGAAATCTATCTCAGACAACAAACTCGTGCATGGCCAAAATTGTACATTGAACTGATGTCCGCAATTACCGACAAACTGGCCTTGGCCACTGCAAAAGAAACTTTGTGGGCACATAAAAATGTTTCTCCACCTTTTTTTCCTGACACCAGTGGCGCTATTTTTTCTAGGCTTGGATTGTAGTGGAGTCCGCTGTTTGGTCTGTGTGGCTGTGAAAGTTTGGAAAAAGCTTTGGCTGCATCTGTCAGCACGACCTCCTCGGCACGCAGGTCTCTGGTTCTGGAACTGTTCCTTTTCAACACCCATTCACGTTAGCGGAGGACATGTGTTGCATATATTTTCTCTTTAAACATCAGAGGATGGTGCCCTCATGCACACACGTGAGGACCCAACTGTTATCAAGTCACTTGATCGTCTCTTGTTGTAATCCCATCTTAAATCTGCCTATAATTGCAGTAAAGTTTTCTCAGGGTTAAATTTCACTCTTCCATACCGATTCTTGGCAGCTGTGGTTCTGCCCTGACCAATGTTTTGTGTGATAAGTAGTCCATAACCCAGGTTAAGATGGGCAGATTATATACAGTATGAAGTAGGCTGCTGTGGACCACCTCCTGTGAGGATGGAAACCTGACCTGCACGTGTGCTTTACAGTGCCTTGCTTATGATGGAAGACAATGTGCTTTGACTTTATGTAAATTGTTCGGTAGGTCAGATGGTTTGAGTTAGCCTACCCCCCACAGCCTAAAACAGCCAACCAGGCGACTGTTGGAGCTAAACAAAAGCACAGCAGCAGAGGGCTGGAAATGAGCTTTCAGTATTTATCTCAGTGAATGATATGGGATCATCCAGGGGAGGGAATGCGATGTTATGTAGTAGTTTAAGTTTGGCTAATTCAATCAGGCTTTCTCCACTCACGTTTCTTTGTGCTGCGAGACAAACACCAACTTATCTTAGTATCACTTTACTTTTTACTTGTTAACTTTGTCAGGTTATCAGAGCTGTTTTGAGGAAAATAAAATACAGCTCATGGATACCTCCCTGTTTGCTTGACCTATGAGCTCTACCACATGGGCAGAAGAGGCAGAACTTTGAACTCCCAACCCAAAGACTGGTGCGGCTTACAGAAAACGTGTGGAAATTGTTTCTTAGTGGTATGTGCTTGCTTTGCTATGAAGTACTTAATAAGGGTATGTTGTAACCATTGTATCATTATCACTATTAAAGATTTGAAAGATATTCCAAAATATATCACAAACACTTAAAAGGTGTAAAGGTTAAAAACTGTTGGCTAACTGTGTTAGAGGCACCTCAAGACAACAGACTGCACCCCAAAAACTACTTACAGAAATTCTGTTGAAAAAGCTGACTCCCGCGAAAGTCACTGTATAATTCGCACAGTGTGGTAGACAGTGGTGTGTGGTAGACCAGTCAGTCACTGTATTGGTTATGAGATTACATGATTCAGGCGTGCAGATTGCCTAAAGCTACAGACTGTAATCAAAGGCAGTAAATCCTTGATGAATCAGATGGAAAAAAAATGGTTTTGTGACCTTCAGCTAAAACCCCATTTAAGAATTGTAGTATTTAAGTTAATTTAGGGAAAAAGACATTCTTCAATACGTGTTCCAGTAATGTGTCATTTTCTCTCCGATTTCCAGTAATATGGATTTTATGTTAGTCTTGCCACTCAATGTGGTATGAGTGAGGGAGCAGAAATGATGGGAAACAATGATGAACCCAAAGTGATCACAAAATGTTCTTGCTCTTCTGGATTTTAAGACAAAGGCTGTCATCTCTGTGGCTCGCCAGCTTAAGATGCTGTACGAAACCCATTTTACCTGAGTGTGTATCACTGCTTCACTGCTGTGATCCAGACAGAATGTTCCTCAACATCATCTGATGAGTAACATTTTCATCTTTTCTATGTGTGATTTTTATTTATTGCAGTGGTAACCCTCAACATTAATAAATGTAAGTTTTGTAAGGAAGGCACATCAGTCTAATATGCTGTGCGCTGGAAAGAATGACACTGGCTGTTTATAAATAGTGCATATTGTGCCTAACTCAGTGACTGTTGGTAGAATAATACTGTTGAAATCCAGTGCAGAGAAGTGCAGCTGTTTGGTGAATTTCCTCAAGCATACGTGCTAAATGTCTTCAGTACATGTTTGAAACTGGAAGTTTGGAAAGTTTAAAAATTTGCATGTGTCAGGTCAAACAGCAACTTCATGACCCCCAAGAAACAGCAGCCAGGGAGGAAAACACTAGTAAAGCCTGTATTTAGTCTGTTCAGGGAGGGCTTACCTCCTTGTGAAGTGAATTCCAGCCTCAAAAAGACTTTAATACTCTGTTCATTCCCAACAGCTTATTACATTTACACTTTTCATCCTGGGCCAAGAAAGAGGTAAAAAAAAAACAATATATCACATCACAGAAAGAAACAGAATAACTGACTCATCATTGTCCTCATAATTTTGGCACTTATTTCCATAAGGCAATATAAAATGTTTATAATCGTTTCATATACTTTCGCTAGACATCCTGTGTTCATTCAACCCAGTTGTGGTGTCAGTCTCCACCTCCAGAAAACCCAAAGAAGTCTTGTGCAAATAAATGTTAATTTATGACTGACCGAGGAAAGCCACTACTGGGCTTTTTTAAGAATCAGCCATGTCAATCACTTCCTGATTGGCCAGTCTGAGGGGATAACAATGCAGAAGAAGTCCAAAAACTACATATTATCAGGTGTGGATCATTTTTAGTACTTCACGGGGTCTCATAAATATATTACATACTTTACACAAGAAAGTCACATGCTTATTAGGTTATTTTGCGGTTCACAAATGTTACAGCTTCTGTCTGGCATTGATTCTGCTGGTTGAGCGTGACGCTGTTTTTTGAATAGTGGAGAAACAACAACAATCTTAAATTGCTTTTTGTAAACGGTCCAACTTCAGTGAACCTTGATTCAATGTCACCCCAGATCAGAAATGTGATTTCAGCTCTGCACAGGCCTGCGCCTTGAGGTAACTGGATGAGAATCGTAAGGGGAGCTGGATTAAGATATTTGTATCTATTTTTTAAGCACTGACACATGCAGTCTTGTCTAATTTAGACTAGCGGATAGTCCAGCTAATCCCGACCTCCAGAACACAATAACAAACACAAACACCTTTCAACAATTTTACCTCTTATGAAGGAAAAATTATTAAAGGACATTAACTTTTCTAACCCTAACCCTAACCTGATTTTTTTACGTCCAGTCCTTTTTGTCACTAATAAAAATGAGTAAATCAGCTGCAATCTGCTCTGTAAATAGGACACAGTAGAACTGAAGCAACTGTGGACTACTGCGTAAATACAGTGCATACTAACTGCTCCAGAGGAAAATCTCTAGAGGAACCAGAGAAACCTAGGCCTGTTTATTGACTTTATGGTTAGAGTTGTTCTTCATCCAGATAACTAATAGTATTACATGCTGTATTTTAAAGACATAACTCTGATAGCAAAGTGAGATCACACAAGAGAAATGTACAAACTTGAACACAAGTCTAACCACTAGTGATTCCCGGCAAAATGTTGAAATGAAAATGTCATCAACCCTGTAAACTTGGGGAAATCCAGTAACTGATTTTGTTGAAAGAAGTCTACACATTTCTAATTAAAGTTCAAAACCCCCTGTGAACCAGTGACATTACTATCACCTGTATACAAACTGGCTTGTACTAAGAAAAGGGGAAATTAACGAAATTCTCATTTTCACAGACTAAAATCTGTGGGATCTTTTTAGTTTTAGCTCACAGAAGTACTATTTCAAAATTTATTGTAAAGTATGTCTTACTTAAACACTTTCTCAAAGGATGGCTTCATACCAATCCACAGAGGCCTGGGCTGAACCCCAATGCCCACTCACACTTGAACCGCCCCTTCTGGAAAGTCATTTGTATAATCAATTTTCTGTGGGTTTACTTGCTATTGAAAAGGCCAGTGGACATTATTTGAAAGGTTGACAGAATCTGGTAAATAAGTAATAAAATTAATTTTGATAACTTTAATTTTGTCAAGAGAGGAACTGAATTTAAAAACTGTGAACCCTTTACTGTACCTTTTTGTTTTTTTATGCTGTTATTCATGGCCATTTGTATTCATAAATCCAGTTTTGTTATGTCATTTTTCCATTTATGAGGAGCATTCTGTGTATCCCCTAAAATATGATGTTTCTAATGTAGAACAACAAAAACACAACTCCACCAGGAGATTTAACCTAGTTACTGTTTATAGACATGAGCGCAATGGAAAAGGAAGGTTATGGGAGAGTTATTATTGAGTAAGTTATTTCTTGATTTAAAGACAATGTCACTTTGTTTCTCAATGAAATCACAACAGGACCTAAATATAAATGATCACATGTTTTCTTTGAAATTTCCAGAGTGGGATGATGAACCACTGTTGTCATATTCTGTGCTAACAAAAGACAAAACCACCGGGCAGTTTCAGGGTGGAATGGCCATTATCCTGCCTGTCCTATGTGTGATTGTATAAAACTGGGATCAGAAATATAGAACAGAAGCTGTTTTTTGGCAGCGACCGGGCCATGTGTGAGGTTCTGTGCAACATGTGTTCTTGCATTCTCATGAACCCTTCTGACCTCCTGTGAAAACAGCTGCTTTCCACAAAGATCATGCAAACTGGGATTCACTCTCTATAAAAAACTGAAGCAGGTAAAAGCGGAAATATGTGTCCCTGTATTTAAATGGTGTGTGCACTGCTGTAAAAGAACTGGAGAAATTTCTTGTTAACATTGAAAACATAAATATTTGACGTCAGATCAGGAGGTGGCGCCTCTTTACCACCTAACATTTCCATTCCAGATGCAAGTAACCCCCAAATTGCTCTCTCTGGGGCCGAGGTGGAGCAGAAGGGAAAAGGCTGTCTTTGTGCTCTTTGCGGCACGTAGCTGTGGACCGTAAACAAGAGCTTGTCACCGGTAAAGTGTTGCTGCGGACACGCTGTTGTGAGTGATGTCACCAGTGTTTTTCCACCTTGGTTGTACAGTGGACTCCGTAAGTTTTGTATTGTGACTCTCGGCAGCGGATTTGACGCCTAACCTGGGCCTCGAACCCGCACCCGAGCTACACCCATAGTTTCCAGGTGACTGTGTGTTTATGCTGTCTGCTGTAACGGCTGGCTGACACAGCACACTGAGCTAATAGAGCTAAACAAGTCTAATGCACCTCTGCTCAGTAGTCTGACTCAGCCCTGCCTGTCACCTCACAATGCAGTGCCACTTCTGCACATGTCATTTAACAACAGAGAGGCATATCACGTCAAACAGGCACAAATGACATCTCCTGAATATCTTAATTGTTTCTCATTGCTGTCCAGACGAAACAATTGTGTTCTTCTGAGAAACATTCCTTGAAATTTCATAACTGTGCTCAAGTTTGCCAAAATACAAATACAAACATATCCACAGTACACACTTTACTCAATATCAGCAGTTGTTTTGTTTGTTTTACATTTGTTTCTATAAATCATAAACTATAAAATTACAAGATTTAAACCCTTTGACAATCTGCCCTAATATAAATTAGACAAGCAGTCCCAGAAACCCAGTGCTTTTAAAATGTTTACCTTGACTTGAAAAGGGGCTGAAATGCAGAGTAACCCTTGTGACAATCTGCCCCTTTACCTGTGTGGTTCTCTGTGTTGAAGACTAGTACTGCACTTGACTATTTAACAGGTTTGTGGGTAACGTTACATTGATGTGGTGGAAGCACAGGGTTTTCCTACTCACACAATTGAGCTTGTTGTTTAGTTCTGGCATGGCACCTCAGATCACATGACCATAAAACTAACAGTATCAGCGCTCACCTCTGGACTTCGAGAGTGAAAATCCCTCTTAAACGCCACACTTCCACAGTCTCCCACTCTTCTGTGTTCAACATGCCTGTTTACCTGCTGGATAGTCTGTTTGTTATGAATGAGGTCAGCACCTCATTTCTACAGGGCATTCGGCACCTTTTATTTCTCCAGAATTGTGTTTGCCTCTCTCTAATTATTGCTGTAAAGTGTTCTAGGCTCCCACTGTGGTCCATAGCACATTTACTAGCTTCACAAACGATTGCAAATGTGCTTTATTCAGTAGAAACATTGTCTGAGGTCATTCAATTAGGAAGCATGTTTACACAGGTTCCAGGCTTCTGGTGTTGATGAGGTCAAAGGTCATAAAGGCCAGTACTTAAAGTAATGTCATTGTTTAAATTAGACCAGGTTTAGATTTATATATTATTACATCTAGATCTGTAATCTGGTCTGGTTAATTAAGCAAACAGCAAAGTAAGTGGAGATTTTGGCTCTTGTTTCCATGGCACAGAATAGAACGTGCAGGGGTGAATATGTTAAAAGAACAGTTCTAACAAAAACTAAAATTCTCTCATCATTTCCCCTCATTCCATCCCAGATATAAATAATTTTCAATTCAAGTGAACACCAACAAATTTGAGTGAAATACAACATATCTGTAGGTCTATACTGCAAGGGAAGAGGACCTTATGTCTTAAGAAGTTTCACTTAAAGAACGCATTTATGTAAATACCAAAGAAAATACTTCACGCTGTGTTTTTCTGCATATACATCTATAGACTGAAGATTGTTTATCAGCAATATTTTGCCAGTAAGTTGTCACATTATTGCAGCACACTGTGAGGGCTGGCGCAGTCAGTCTCTCTCTCCTGCTATATTTCCACAGCCTGAGGGTGTGGTGCTAAACTAAAGTAACGCTTCTCCACTGGACAGACGGCCACGCGTCTGATAGAGGTGTATGAACCTAGAGCAGGTTTTAAAGGCATGTGACTGTCACATGAAATCATTCCTACCAACGTTTTTAGCAATCACATTTATCAATGAATGTGATAATAAGCATTGTGTTACTGTGCAACATTTTATTCTTGTTTTTGACAATATAATTAAATAATTTTATGAAATCACAGTGTTTAAATCACAGTTTAACACAAGTTTATTTAATTTCTTCAAGTTTATTAGCATTTAACAATGTTTTTAATGAAACAATCTTCATTGCGTTGTTATATATAATCTTGAATTTATCCATCAGCCGTGCAATTATGCACAATAAACTTCACATTCAGTCCTTTTCTGTGTAATATGCACTTTGCAGACTGCCTCACCTCAGCTGTCTTCTGTCTGTAGGCTACCTCTGCCACTGGCGTGCTGAATTCATTAGCAACGCAACTACCACAGGAACTGAGGCCCGTAACAGTGCTCAGAGTCCCTTAGGACAAATTACTGCATAGATTTGTACATTCTGAGGATAAATAGTGAAACCTAAATGTGTGCTATTCAGACCACAGGCTGTTCCAATTTTGTTATTAGTTTTACCACCGGCCAGAGAGCACTTTTACGTCAAGCTTGAGTTTATCGGCACAATTTTAACAAACCAGCCCAAACCCTAAGACACACCCTCTCTTGTTCCATTGAGCAGTAAAGATAACCGGCCTGTCTATTTCTGCGTCGTATCAGATTCCATGGTGCCAGAATGAGGCTATTTAGACATAAATCAAGTAGAATAGTCTTGTTAAGACAGTGGGTTTGCACAGCCAAGAGTCACCTACTGACCAGAAGGTTGACAGAGGGTTTGTGCAGGTCTAATATCTCAGTTTTGACATTATTGTACCTTTGATATGAGATATTAGAACAGAGCCTGCGTTGTCTTAGACTCCACATGCACATGGCACATCGGGGCCTCTCACTAGGAACAAATTACAATGATGCTTTACCTATTCCCCCTCATTTATCACACGCTCAAAACCAGTTTACCACAAGGAGTCAATCCTTGGATGGGTAGCGCTCACCTACACAGCACAGCAGTTGCATTAATTTTAATTTTTTCTTGCCTAGTAAAAATACATGAAGAACAGCCCTGGTGAACACTAATAGCTTGTGTCATTTTCCTCATAAAGAATCAGTTCTTCAATTCATCTGGAACTGTTATTCTACAGCGATGGGCACTTATGAAAATGTTATGACAATATAGCAGTGGATTAGGTGTCAGCATAAACCGGCCAATGTAGGGGCAGAGAGGGGAAGTCTCTCTAGTGCTGCCTATTCAGCTGTTGGAAGTCCAAACCAGAGCTAAAATGTGATCAGAATTAACAAGAACGGGGCTTTCATATTACTTCTCCTGTCTTCCTATTCCTCTCTCCCTCCAGTTTAAATTTGTCTCTCTCTGTCACTCTTTTTATGTATATTTGTCTCTTTTCTCTTGGTCCTCCATGCATGGCTAAAAGCCACATGGTGGAGTTATGGATTTAGAAATCACTCTCTCCAGTCCTCCCTGTCCATTCGCGGCAGAGTGGTGGAAAAAAAAGTGCCAGACTATCAGACTCCAGTAGCACAAGGCCACTACTGAGTCAAAGAGGCCCGCAGCTCCCGGCCAGTGAGGTAGAGGAGACTCTGACCACCCTCAGCCTCGCCCCTCCACCACCACCTATACACTCTTCCTAAACAAACACACACACTTCCATATGGACACAAACATGCATGCTTCCAAGATGTAAGTGTACAGAACACACCTGACCATTCTCCAGACAGCAGCTCTACTGTATTTGAAAAGATTCCCTCTAATTAGCTCATTCCCACAGCCTGCCAAGGGTCTGGAGGTTCGAGGAAAAGAGCCTAATGACGTTTTCATTTTACCTTATGGTGTTTTTGTTTGTGCTATTGTTTCTCATGCACCTTTGAAGGTGTTCCTGTAAGAATTCTGCTTTGTAATAGGACACACTTTATGTATGTTTTCTAGTACAGTACTAGGAAAGTTTACAGATTGTATTTTAAGGAAGTCCAGTGTAATTAAGCAGGTCTGGTGTTTACCTGGCCCCAAATGGATGACTCTTTTTGAGGGCGTTTACATAAGATGCATTCATGCATTAAAAAACAGCTTGATGGAGCGCGACGGAATGGAACAGAATGCAGTCGCCTCAAGGCACATTTTGAAAAGTTGAGCTGTTTTTAACTTTATGCTCCAGAACATATGGTTTGTGGTGAGATGTTCAAGACAACAGGGCTAGATGCAAGGCAGAAGTCACAGATGTCTCCATCTAAATGTTTATTTTTCAGTGGTGCTGCTTTAAAATGAACATATCACCAGTACTATCAAACTTCAATATCTACAATGAACATTTACTCTAAATTCTAGCTAAACTAGTTGATCTCACTGATTGACTAGTCAAGCAATAACTTAAATCTATCCCTGTTGTTTGCAGTACTTGTTTTGCCTTATATGAAACATAGGCATTTGCAGAATGATTTTGCATATGTTTGTGTGAATACTCAATGGTGTGCAGGAACAGGATGTGTCGGCCATGTGTCAAATCACAGCCTGACGATGTAGCTGGCACTTGCACTCGCCCCACCAAACCTCAGCCATCCTTTAGAGATTTTCATGGTTTGCCACTGAGCAGTAACTCAGCATGCAGACGTGATTGTTTTCTCATTAAACCTGGCTTATTTTCACGTGGGTCACCCCTCGCATTTGGTGTGATTATGTGCTGAATGGAGGTCTTTTACTGAACACCAAAGTGCCATACGCAGCTTTATGGATCTGCTCACTGATTGGCTGTCTTGAAATTTTGGGACTTGTTACATCGCAGTGCCAGGATTGAGTTACACCACAATTAGAGAAACTGACAGGCCAAGCAGTGCAGTAACAGCATGGTTAGTGTTTACAGATGAGAGTAAATGAGGGATGACAAGAAAAACTGGATGTGTTTGCTATCACAGTCTGTATAGGTATCAGTGATGGGTTGTATATGACTACATTATTAATTACATTTTTAAATAGCATGACAGTTGTTTTCAAATGACCTTTACAGCTGAGTGAAACAAATCAGTAATCAACCATAATCTCCTGTTATGTTGCATCTGTGATCACTGATCTGTTCCCTAACTGAGATTGTTACTGTTTTTGTGCACACAAAAAAACAAAACTGCATCAACATTGCTCTTCACAAATAGTGTAAATGTTTATAGATATTTTTGGAGTAATTATTTATGTATATAAGAAGGTTGTAACTTGGGCACCTACATATACACAGGTACATATACAGGTATAGTGTACATTGCTCAACTATATTAAACATTCAAATTCATTAATTGAATGAACAAATGAAGTTTTAGAATTTGTTATTTAACTTCTGTACACTTAATAAGTTATTGTTATGACATACAATGTCTCTATATCATCTGCAATTATTTTCTGCATTTTAACCAGCGTCAATCATTTTACCACCCCCTGAACACACACACACGCACAGATTTATCCTTCCAGGAAAGATAGGGGAGATGCCCTCTCATTTCCCGTACAGCTGTAACCTCAAAAGGTGATCCACTGTGGTGTTTATCATTCTTTTTTGGGAGGCATGTTAAAAAAGGGACGTATGCATATTTACAGACACACTAATTCTACGACCTTAACTGTATCCTGACGCAGTTCATTAAGAATGATCCGTGCCCATCTGAAGAACCACATTAACCTTAACATTTGTCTTTTATTTCCCATATACACCTGATCTGGGATCAGCCATGCCAATACACTCACTTAACAAATGTGAGTCACCACAGGATTACAAACAGACTCAGAGTGCCTAGTTCACAGTTGCAGTTAGTGTGACTGTATGTGAGTGGAGTTGTTTGGGAGGATAAAGGGTGGCCACTGCTTTCAACCACAGAATCCTCTCACAGCAGTCAGTTCTATTAAAAGAGGTACTGAGAACAGACTGTTTGAGTTTGTTAGACACGTATTTGTCGTTCCTGCTTGTAAATCAGAGGTGTCTGGTGTTCAACAACACATTTTCTCAAAAATAAGTAATAGAGAAGCTGCGAGTACTTTTAAGTGATAAGTGCTTATAACCTCCTGTTTAGCTGATAACCTCCAAAGCGAGTGCTCACAGAAAATGTATTAAAATGTAAAAAAAGAACAAATAAGTTTCAATATTTAATCTTTAAAATTTTAATGTTTACATACCAAGAGACTATCAAATAACAATCACGATGCTTAGTTTCTAAACAGAATCCTAATTACTGTTTTTATTACTCACCAATCATACAACAAACATACAAATTGCAACGCTATGATATTCTGTAGTGACTTAAACGTTTAACAAAATTCTCAGATTATTTATTAGTAGAAAGTTTATTGGCCCAGACAAATTGTTTTGCAAATTTTGATTTGCAGATGTTTAATAATTATTTTTTAGAAATATCAATTCAGTGATGCCATGCAAATGCAGTAATAGTGACATACCTACAGCAGCTTAACTGTTACACACCCTTAACAGGAGGAGCTGAGCCTCACATCTCTTTAGCCCACACAGGCTGTGTGTGAGATGCTTTTTTCCATTGCAGCCAGCAACAGACGGATAAAGTTTAGCCACACTATCTTTATCATGAGGATACTCAGCAAATCTCCGCCTTTTTTGTTTCAACATGATTGGAAATCTTGGACGTAGGTAGGGTGGAGAGAGAGCGCTGTGATCTGATGCTGAGTGGATGCCTATGTCTTGGAGTTGTTGGGAGGAAAGGAGCCTTGGATTATCTTGAGTTAGCAAATCAGCAGACAGGGCTAGCAAATATATGAAGTCTTGCCAATTTCTGATTTTGCTGATTATTAACATATTGATAACACATGCCAAAACTGTAAGTAATAGAATAAAAATGTCAACCAAAGTTTGACAACCTGAGCAGATGATTTTTAATCACCATATTGGTATACCAATCCTGAACCCAACCACCACCACCACCCACCATCCCAAACACCACCCACAAACCCCCCCGACCCCCGTGTCAATACAGTTCGCTCTGCCTGCAGCCAGCAATGATACGACACAACATCAGCTGGCCAAGAAAAACACTCTGAGCTGCTTTCACGTTAGAAATTGAACACAGAATATCTCACTTTTCCAAGGAGAAAAAGCACAGAAAACATATCCAACATGGTCTTTCTCCTCCTTTCTATCATTCACAGTTTGTATTTAATTACAACCAAATGAGCTTGTGTTTCATGTGCAGTAAAACAGCTCTTACACAATTCTAATAAAATGTTCCACTTTTTTTCATTATGGTTTCTCATTCACCCACAGTGTCTGCCACCTCGGCGCAAGGCCTAAGTAAATGGAAGCCACAAACCGTTCATCCTCTGGCATTACCTGCTTTTGCCAAAGAGTCCATCTCGTTTCAAAAACCTAGACACATCAACATACCTCTTCCACATGAGGGCAGGAAAAACAAATTATAAAGGGGAAGGGTCTGTGTAGAGCTGCCTGGACAGCTTTGACATAAACCATTCCCTCTGTAAGCACCATTTGCTTTGTCAGTATGGGTTTATTCGTTAAATCTGCAGATATTGCAACAACTGACCACTGAAATATTACACACTGTTTATGTATTCTACTTTCTTGAGATGTCTTATTCTTCTTTTCAAAATTTTATTGGACTGTTATTATAAAGTCTAAATTTCCAGCTGCAAGTGTACGTTTAGGGCATGTGTTATGTGTGTGTTACCATAATTAATATTTTAATTCATATATAGTAAAACAATATTCCACAAGCAAGAGTAATGTACTGAATATTAGCAGTTTAAAATAAAACTGTATGAATATTCAATACAACATTACGATTACAAGTGGGGTATTGGCTTCTTAAAGTAGTTTGTTAGTCATTATAATTTACATTTCACATGTAAATTGTGCCAGTTAGTTCACATATTTGTTCACTAGCAAATAAAACAGTTCAGAATCAGCGCCTCTCTAAGCAATGCATATCTGACAGGATGTCTGGAGAAGAGTGCTGTCTGGAGCGACAGAGCTTCCCTTCCAATGCGCTCCCTGTAACCCACTTCGGGCCACTCCAGATTTTTCATTTCCTGTAGCTCTCCACTCAGTGGTGAGACAAAATGCATACCGAGCGATAGAAACACAGAAAAAATGAACTACTCCAAACAATCCAGACAAAATGTTGCTCTCTGTTTTGAACTGGTTACACACTCTCTCACTGCAAACACAGACTAGGGGGACACAAACATCCCAGTGCAGTTATACTAAATATAAGCACTCTTAAACATTATTCAACAAGTCTGATTAGAAGTCTGGAAAGTGTTTTATATTACCTAAATATTATCATTGCCAGGTTTAAATTTGTTTGCACTATTTAAACTAAAGGCCACTTTTCTATTTTCCTCCATCAGGTAGATGTGGTAATATCACAGCAAACATCTGTACACTTTATTCTAAAGAGTTTGGGCACAACATGTTCTTTGGCCTTAAATCAGCTTGTTTTTTAGTGGTTGTGTGTTGTTCACAAACAACCTATGCGGTACACAGTGCTATTTATATATGTTTATCAGAGCTCAGAAGTGTGTGTGCTGCTTCACAGAGTCTTCAGCATGTTATAACTCATTTTGTTAACTTGAACAATTCCATGTCATTTGTCCATCATTTTCAGCGATCATCAGGTTCTCAGTCAGTCCCAGGCACTTTTCTTGTGCCAAAGATGTTAACAAAGGCAGAAGCCCCTGTAAAGTAATGATGGGTGTCCTCAGCAGTTATAGGTGGAGCAGGAACATTCAACTGGCTGTGTCCTTGTGTCTGTAAGACAAATGTCACAATCTCAGCCGCAGATGCACAGGAATGCCCTTCACCAGAAAACTTTGACCAAATATTTAATAAAATATTAAAGGAATAGCCAAAATTAAAAGTCTGTCATTGTTTACCCACCTTTATGCTGTTAAAAAAACTTTTTCCCTTCTGTTGGACCAGTTTTAAGCTCCAAGCACAACTAAACGATCCTGATGTGTACAATGAAAGTATTATTAAAAAGTACCACAGTCTAAATTTCTGTGTTTAAATATTCTATATTCATTCTATGTTAACCGTTCTTTCTTAAATTCTAAAACAAATTTATGTTTGTTTTAGAATTTATGTTTGCATTTCTTCATCTTCTTTGTTCAGTATTTAAAAGGCATTTTTAATTTCTGTATGGTGTAAAACCCTACACTTTATAATAAGTTTTATGGATATACTTTTATCCCTTTAATCAAATTCATCCCCGTTGTAATCAACTATTTAACCAAGTATTTCTGGGAAATGCACACACACACACCTGATGTCGTGCTCTGATACAGGTTTCGCTTGCTATCAGATCTCACATTATAATATTTTCTCCCATTGGAGTTGTGACCAGCAGTTCAAACCAGAGTAATCTTTCCTTCTATTTCTCTAAAAGTCATAAAAACAATACACTTCAATTAAAGGAACTCCTGCATCTGATTAATCTACTTACATTGGCAAACATATCTCCTCATATCATTACATCAGATCATTACATCAGATAAATGGTGCAGTTATTAGAAGAAATTGCTGTTTGGTCTACAGTGCTGAATCAAGCGTATCGAGGTGGCATACAAAACAATTTAACGGACGTTCTGCTTTGCCCTTTTAGCTTCTTATTTGCCTGCACATTTTGTAAAGAAAAGCCTCATATTTCATGTCCACATGCAGTAGAGAAAGGCTTTTGATAACTTCATAACTGAGCAGAATGGTCTGATAGATGCCAGCTCAGTAAGTCTTTAGATGGACACCTGTCCACCTTCCAGTTATGTATGAAAGAGAAAGTGATTTGAGTTACTTACAGGGAAGTAACACATAAACATGGATGCTGGACCCTTATTACTACTTAGCAAGATGAGAAAAAACTGAAGTCAGGCACATAAATTGACATTGACTAGCTACCTGTTTTAGCTCGTTTATAGCAAGGATGCTGTCTTAATAAAACCTAATTTTGTAGTAGCATATCAGCTGTTCTTATTTTAATGTTGCTTTCCGGGCTGCTTTCTCCAGCTAGTGTAACAATAATGTAGTGTGACACCAAGTTTTGAATTGTGCACAGGACTTAGTAGCTAAGCAAACTGACACCACAATTCAAATGTGATACATTTACACCTGTAGATCTAAAAAGGTCTAGTTTGTTGTTGTAAATCGGTTTATTTAAAATGTTCATGTGAAAGAACAAATTAATGTTCATGTGATTAAACAAATATTTAGTGACATTTTAAAAGATATTGCCTTTTTAATGGTGCACTCAATAAGTTTCCCCATTTGAAGCTTTTACACAAGTAAATAATAGTATATTTGAATAGTATATTTGAAAATCATCACTCATATGAACTGGGGATTCCAGTCATATCATTGACCTAGTAAAAGTTGGAGCAGGTCACCTTATGGGGGCTGACATGTTGAGATCATGTAATATATAAAATACTACTTGCTTTATCTGAGTACTCACCCTATTCTTTGACACTTTCAATTGTGGATAAATTATCATGATTGACAGCAAGTAGTGCATTTTACAATGATACTAGTAACTAAAAATGTTTGCTTTTCATGGTCCTGTACCTGCACCGCTAGGTGCCAGTATAAATCCAAGACGACAGCACCAGATAAACAATATTTTGTTGCTTATCTTGCACCAAAAATTACACCTTAGCTTCCATGTAGATAACTTCTTTTTATTAATAGATTAAGTAGCCTAACTATAGTTACATACATTACTGCAAATTACTGAGTGACAAAGTAATCAGTGGCAGTATGTTAAAATCAGATGTTTAGTTACAAATATTATACATTGTAGCACTTGTTCAGTGTCACTATATTCATTTTGACTGGTCATATGTGCAGAGCATTTTTAACTCTCCTGCCTGTTCTAACGTCTCCATCATCCTTCTTGACTGGATCTGTCTCCGTGCAATGCATATAATTTATGCATATTTGCATATAATAATTAGTTAATACATCCTCTGGGTTTGTTGGATTGATCAACACAGACTGTTAAATGTTAAATGTTGCATTAATTTCTACACACAGCATGAGTGTTTAAACTGACACTCACACAGTGTTTATATGAGTGATCAGTGTTGACTGAACACCAGCACAGATGAAGCTGTACATTCACCTGACAAGTGTTCATTTAACACTCATACTATCAAATCAGTATTCAGTAACAGTATTCTGCTGTGCAACAGTATGAGTTGCTAATAGCGTCCTCAGTGGCTTAGGGTCTACACATTTAACTTCAGGGTTGCAAACTGGCTTTAGCTAATGCTAATATAAGGCCTTTCTGAAGCTGTTAGGCTTGGAGTTGTTGGAGAGGATTGCGGGGCAGGGTGGGAGAGTAAGGGACCTGGACTTGCCTCATTAGTTGTCAATCAGATAAGCTTGCTTTCTGAAATGATTAATAGAGTGTAATTATGTGTGTTATCCAGGCAGCTTAGACCCATGCCTCGGGAACTGTATGCTGTGCACCGTATCTGATGGGTGAGCAACCGACTTTTACAAAGAAAGATGCTTGTAGATTGTGATGCTTGTATGATACAGAAATGTGATATTTGGCTGTATATGAACATTTACTGTAGGTACTGCATACATATCTAATTCCACTATATGTTTAATACATACACTGTTAATTTTATGTGCAAACATGAAGTGGAAAACATTTTTATTTACTTAGTCCAATGTAGTCTAAATGTATTCACTAGGAATTACATGTGGTAAGAATTCCAGTTGTTCACAGAAATACATGCATATTATATTTGTTACATATATAAAGATGGACTTTTTGCAATACTATATATATATATAGCACATACATGCTATATTTATATATAAATATGTGTGTGTATAATACGCACACTATATATATATATATAGCATGTATGTACTTTAAGTATATGAAAATTTTCTGAACTGTAACATTCATACATAGACATATTATAGTTTTGTGTTTTATAATGTTTTTGCATATGTCAGATTTCTGAACTGGACACCACAAAGACAGAACGTAGGAAAAAGATAGGAAGCGGGAGGTCGCTTCTTACCAGCTCCCAGTTGAATTATGGGACAAGGAGCCCGACATGACAAGGTTTCATAGCTCATTGGTTTTCAGAGTCGTAGCTTAGTTGCACCACACGGATGTAATTTGTACCACATGTGTTCGAACGTGCCCTCTCCGAGAAAAAAGTGGGTGCTTTGGACACTGCACAAGGAGCGTAGTAAAAAATCAAGTCGAAAGGGTCAGTGTTCTCTCTCTCTGTGAAAAGGCCGTGACCTGACATGAGATGACAAGGTGGAATATTGACTGGGTTTGAAGGAAGGCAGGCAGGCACAGAGGTCGGCTGTAGAGGTGAGGACGTCAGGTACACTGTCAGGCAAAAGCCCCCCAGTGGCTAATAAAGCAACACTGAGTCCTCGTTCACATCAGGGGTGAGTGCTGCATGCACAGTCTCTGCATTATTCCTGAGAGTCCTTTAGCACTTCACTAGTGCTTTTACGATAAGTGACCGTTCAGACTGGTTGTTCTTGCATTCAAAAATGCAATGTAATTAGGTCTCAAAATGCATTTTTAGAATGTATACATTTTATGTATACATTATTTATTTAAAATGCAGCTCTTATGGTATGGAACACAAAACACCGCAAGACCTGTCACAGCAGACATCTAACACATATCTGCATAGACCAACAATATAAAATAATAAATAAATAAATAGAGGCAAGAGCACATTGTGTGTGAATATCCCTGATATATTTTATTTTAATACATTCAGGCATGAATTCTGATACATTACTGATTGAACATATAAGCAACTTGAAAATATAAATAATATAAATATGAATAATGTGAAATGTCATGATCATTTTACAATCTTGTTACTTTGTAATGATTTTAATGTGACATTCTCTTCCATAGAAATGTTATGAGAAATTCTTAATGTGTACTTTTAATTAATGACAAAGTCAATTTAAGAAAAATAAGTGAAGCACATTGGATTTTCCTGTTTGCAAATGCATCGTTCTGTGTACTGGGTATCACTGAGGGGATCGTTTTAAAAATAAAATTCTGCTAAATGTCTTATGCCACTAATGAAGTAGTGTGAAGCACGAGGTTATTAAGTTCCAGATTGTTTACATTTACATTTATGTATCTGGCAGATGACTTACAGTACATTTAAGTTCACATTTTATCAGTACATTGGCTCCCCCAGCAATCAAACTCACAAACACAATGCTCTACCAGCTGAGCTACAGGGACACATCTATAAATTATAATGCCTGCCTGAATGTATTCATATTTTTTATATCGTTATGTAATAGTGTCAAAAAGTCTTAAAGTCTCAATTATTACATGTGCTTGCAGCCAGACAGACATTATTTGCTTTTTAGGTGATTTTCTTTCCAAAACAGGTGTGAAAAATAGCACATTTGACATGACAGCTTTCCCTTTCATTGTGTATCTGAATGACTATAAAAACAGTTTTAGAGACAGTAAATATTATGAATAAGAGCATTATTGGTATTGTATATGCTGTGTTTTGCACTTGGTGGTTGTACAGATCTTGCCAACGGGAACATCCCTTCCTGAAACAACACACACACACACACACACACACACACCCATAGCTGAGCAGGCTGTGGTTACTAGCGGAAACAGCAGAGCAGTGGCACGGGTCTCAGCGTGCGTGCTGGGACTGGAGCCGTGGAGCCAGATGGGCGATTCTGACGTTCCCCTCTGCACAGTCTGTCTTTCACCTCTGTGTCTCCACAAAGAGCAACTTATCCAGCTTTCACCGTGTCCCCTTTACACCCCCTGCATCCCTCCCCCATCATCTTGAACTACTGCCAGCCAAGACCACAGCTTAATAAAAACCTGACTCCCTGATATTCACTGCCAACTAGCATTACTTGAAGCAGTGTCGAGTGCGGCTGTTTGTATGCATTTGATGTTATTATATATATATATATATATATATATGATAACATGATCACTCATATATACATATATAATTTGTGATGTTATAAGCAGAGGTCACTGAAATGTTTCTTACAAAGGATTTGCTGCGCATCAGAAGTTCATATTTCAACACACCACCCATGATTGGGAATGACAGAATTAATCAGCAGCCACTTAACAATTTAAAACATGCCTGCATAAACAAATGTACGATGTAATGAAACAATGAATACTACTGTGTGTGCTGAGAAATCAACTCCGGAACTATAATTTTGTGTTTATAAATCTTCTAGTATGAAATTCTAAGACCATATTAAACATTTAGAAGTCAAAATCTAATTTAAACCTGTAAATAAACAAAGGTTTAGGCGTAAAAATAAATAAAAGTACAAAGAATTAAGAAGACATTTTTAAGATTGTGCATGTCTAGGTCACTAATCAAATCTAAGCGCATTTATAATACTGACCATGTTCAAATTACCTATCTTCCACTGAAGCACACAGAATGCTGTGGAACGTTTTGAAATCATGCTGGGTTAACATAGATGATGTGATTAGATGGGTATACTATATAGTATAAAATTCTGAAATGAATGTTACATTTATCTATTTAGCAGATGTTTTTTCCAAAGTGACTTATGAATAAGAGGCATTGCCATAGTTGCCATAGTAGCCAACAAGCCTAATCCACAAGTTTTTTACAACTTTTGAGAGTTTGAACAGTATAGGAGGTTTTGTTTTTGTTAACAACCTAAACAGTGGATAGTTAGAAATTAGTTAAAAAATTATGTCATCAGTTACTCTCACTAATGTTTTTCCAACTTTGAAAGACTTGTATGAACACAAAAGGCAGAATTTTAGAGAGTGGCAGCTTCAGTCATTCCATCTTTTTCCAAACACTGACAGTGAAGGATGACAGAATCTCCAACATTCTGCATACAATTTGATTTTGCGTTCCACAAAAGAAATAAAGTCCTACAGGTTTTGACCAACATTAGTATAAGTATTCTGACAGATTATTTTTTCATTTCATTTTTTGGGTGAACTATTACTTTAATTTTTCAAGTCAGCTTTTACCCAAATTGTTATGCTATATGCAAACTAGAACCATTTTGTGGTCTGCATCTTTTAGACCTCACTGTATGCCTTTCATTATATGGCGCAGACTTTGTGGTCACATGGTTGTTTAGGCACAGTTCAGCAGTGCACGTTTGAGTGTTTCATTCAGAAGCGGAAGAGGTTTAGGAGCAGACAAAAGTCATTAGAACCAGCTTTCTCTGACTGAGCGTTCAGAGGCTGTCTACAGAGAAACACCATCAGGACGGCCCCTTGAGCCAGATTCTGTTACCTTTGGGGGATGACTGGCGAGAGAACATGCTAATTTGACGAGCCACTGCTACAAACTGACATTTTTGAGACGTTTTTCAGCACTTATTAGCTTGCACAAACCCCAGTGGCAACAGCTGTAGAGATGTTTTGACACACTGCCAAAATACAGTGTCATTGTGCTAAGGATTAGACATATTTCAGCTCATTTGGATAAAATGATGGTTAGCACAAATGTCATGAGGCAAAACTCCTTTTCAGAGTAAATCACATTTTGACCCTTAAATTAAAGTACTTGTAAAAACAAGTCAACATGTTATCATGCATTATAAAATCAAATGCAAAAAACTGCTGCACCTTTGCATGTTCTTAGTGTCTGTTTGTGTCTTCTCTCTACTTCGCTTCAGAATCATTTTCCGTACCATTCAGCATCTATCAAAACCTCTTCTCTTTAAACATAGTTCTGTCAGTTTGCTGAGTGTTACTACAGAGCACTTTAACAGTACAGTGCACTTAATGTTTAACTGTAATCACCATGGTGTTCCTAGCGCAATGCTGCATACGTCGCGGAACACTGGCTCAGCTTCAACAGGTCACACGTCAGCTGAAGGTCAGCACTGAGCCACGTTCCTCACTGTCTGCATATGGATTCATTTTGTATTTTGGTGAATCTAAATAAATGTATGTATGTAATGTATGTAATGTGTTGTATTATAATGTATGTCTGTTGGAATGAACTAGCAGAAACTTCCTCTTGTAATAACATGTTCACATTATTAAGAAAACACACAAAAAAAACTCAAGAAATCATCTTTCATTAAAAGGCAGTTACTTGTGCTGCCTCTGAAATGAATTGTCTTTTCTGTTTAGCCCTTGTCCTCCAACCACCATTAACACTGAGGTCACATATGTCATACCTTATGCTTTTTCTCATTAAATCACCTACTTAAATCTGAAATCAATCACATTAGCAAGGTAAAATGGGTTGGAAATGCTGTTTCATGTAGTGCAAAAATAATTTGTATTCCCTTTCTGATATTAAACTCCCTACTTGAGCTGTAAAATCTTTTAAAGTTATTCCGAACACTGAATGTGTTCTTTTGCAGGGTTTGCATGTGGCATTGTTGCACATTCTCGCATACACACACCCACAACTCACACATACATTTTTACAGCCATGCACTTCAATTTGTTCAGTACTATTATGTGTACAATCTTTCAATATGTGTCTGGTAGTTCACATTGCAGGCACCAGTCTTGGCTTCAAACCTCTTGGGTCTGGCTTTCATCCAGCTGTCAGTGTTTAGAAGACATTTCCTGTTTGACACACACTTGCTTCAGCACAGAGCTGGCACAGACCAGTTAGTGATGTGATCACAAGAGGTACAAAATGCATGCTCCTTTTGACAAACACACTCACACAGACAGTATGTTGACCCACATTCTATAGAATTACTGGCTGCACACTATTTTAAGGTGTGCTTGTTACAGTGTAAATATACATTGAAGTACAGAGTAATATTAACAATATGTACTTACGATAGGGTTGAGGTTAGGATTTGGTTTGGTTTAGAGTTAGTTTCATGTAATTATGCATCATTTACTCTTTCTTTTTTCCACCTTTTGTGTTCTGCAGACAACAGAAGTGACATCAGGTTTGAGTAGCATGATGGACAGTAAATGATGACACAATGTTTCACTTTAAACTCAAGTTTCCATGAAATCAAAATTAAAGTTTTGTACCTTTTAGTCCATGTGTTCTACACTTACAGGCCAACTACTACTATGCCAACTACTTTTAACAGATAATACACATAAAGATAATTTTACAGTAAAATTTTTTTTTTAATTTTTACTTCATTTCATTAAGGAAAGGGGATGGAAAGATATTGATGACTCATCTGGCACGTCCAATGAAATGCTCTCTAGAACAAGAATGCCCCTCCTCCTAATCCCACCTGACACCCAATAGCAAGTAGCAAGGTTTATGACTGTGACAGAATAAGCCTGCTAGCTATTGAGAAAAGTTCTGTCCAAACGTCCCTGTTTCAGCGGGGAAGAAGTGATATCAGAACACAGTCATGATTGTTCTTCAGTTGGAACACACCCATTAGGATCTCTGCTCGTAAAACTGGTACAAATGATACAGCATGTTTCAGTCTCCATCTCTAGCAAACTAAAGAGCTACTGATGACCTCAGTCCAGCTGTGCTTCACACATGCTAAAGTATGTCACCACAGGCATGTTTTCAATGGCTTTCATTCAGTTATGGAGCACTTCTGTTGTGGGGAGCAGATCAGTGATGTTAGGGCTTACAGTGGCTACAGAGTTGTGGATTGGGTTTCTTGTTGACCTCCTGACCTTACTGTGCTCTGTTTGGAACGGTTTCTAATAAATGTCCAACTAAATAAATGTTAGGCATCCACATGGCTTCAGCAGTTGTCAGTGACACAGTCTTAGATTTACATACAGTTACAGGTTAACCCTAACTGTTGCTCAGGTCTGATCCACATTTACATTAAAGGTTTTGTGGGGGTTATTTCACAAAACGTATCCAAGTTATTACATCCAAGACCCCTCACCGCAATACTTACACTATGTGCTCAATAAGACTCAGAAATGCATCACTGCTTGTCTGTTATTTACTGTTTGTTTTTGCATAAAGCTAGGTGAGTTTGAGTGTTTATATCCTTTTCTTGAATTGTAACAGTATTGTTTGCATTGTTGTGGTGTTTTTGGAAGACGAAAGTTTAACTGGTCGATTTGCGTTCCATCTTATCAAAAACCATATGTACAGTCTCCTTTATTGTCTGTTTGTTAATTATCTGTACTAAATCGCTATAAGGACATAATACAGATGTACATCAGGATGCCTTATCATGATTTGTACATCTGCATGAAACACATGCAGACAGCTAACAGCTCCATTTCATCTAGCAGGAGCATCATGTCTTTGAAGCTCTGTGCAGTTTCCTATAGGGGGCTCCAAGAAAAGTTCCTTTCAGCTAAAATATTGTATGTATAAAAGCCCAAAATGTCTTCCTATTTTTTTTTTCTGATGCACCTGGAATCAAAACCTATTATGGGACACAGTCTGTTTAGGAACACTGAACTTTTCAAGAGCCAACTTCCAAGTTATAAACATTTGTAATAGCTGACAACAAAGGGCCTTTAATTCAAAAAGGTTAGCTGTTTGGAACACCTGACTGGGTTTTACAGAAGTACAAACAGTAGTGTTTTCCTCTGACTTTATATGGTAAAAATGAGCAGCACCCAGAGCAATTTAATTTAATATTTTTATTATTTAAAAAAGGTTTATTTGTGAAAACCACAAACTCAACTAATGAAAACAGCACAATTACTTTCATTCACCACAACTTCAGCTTTCAGTGTTTCACATTTGCAATGGCGAGCATTGAGAGGTTGCTACTATAAATGAACTATAAAGGGAAAATCCTTCTGTATTAATGAAGTGAACAGAACAAGTGACTAGTCGTCGGCTGGTTGTTACGGTGCTGTGGCTCATTGTAGCACTATAAACAGAACAAGTGACTAGTCGTCCGCTGGTTGTTACGGTGCTGTGGCTCATTGTAGCACTATAAACAGAACAAGTGACTAGTCGTCGGCTGGTTGTTACGGTGCTGTGGCTCATTGTAGCACTATAAACAGAACAAGTGACTAGTCGTCGGCTGGTTGTTACGGTGCTGTGGCTCATTGTAGCACTATAAACAGAACAAGTGACTAGTCGTCCGCTGGTTGTTACGGTGCTGTGGCTCATTGTAGCACTATAAACAGAACAAGTGACTAGTCGTCCGCTGGTTGTGCTTGCTCAGGTAGCACTTAAAGAACAGTGGCTCATTGTAGCACTATAAACAGAACAAGTGACTAGTCGTCCGCTGGTTGTTACGGTGCTGTGGCTCATTGTAGCACTATAAACAGAACAAGTGACTAGTCGTCGGCTGGTTGTTACGGTGCTGTGGCTCATTGTAGCACTATAAACAGAACAAGTGACTAGTCGTCCGCTGGTTGTTACGGTGCTGTGGCTCATTGTAGCACTATAAACAGAACAAGTGACTAGTCGTCGGCTGGTTGTTACGGTGCTGTGGCTCATTGTAGCACTATAAACAGAACAAGTGACTAGTCGTCGGCTGGTTGTTACGGTGCTGTGGCTCATTGTAGCACTATAAACAGAACAAGTGACTAGTCGTCGGCTGGTTGTTACGGTGCTGTGGCTCATTGTAGCACTATAAACAGAACAAGTGACTAGTCGTCCGCTGGTTGTTACGGTGCTGTGGCTCATTGTAGCACTATAAACAGAACAAGTGACTAGTCGTCCGCTGGTTGTTACGGTGCTGTGGCTCATTGTAGCACTATAAACAGAACAAGTGACTAGTCGTCCGCTGGTTGTTACGGTGCTGTGGCTCATTGTAGCACTATAAACAGAACAAGTGACTAGTCGTCCGCTGGTTGTTACGGTGCTGTGGCTCATTGTAGCACTATAAACAGAACAAGTGACTAGTCGTCCGCTGGTTGTTACGGTGCTGTGGCTCATTGTAGCACTATAAACAGAACAAGTGACTAGTCGTCCGCTGGTTGTTACGGTGCTGTGGCTCATTGTAGCACTATAAACAGAACAAGTGACTAGCTAAACGATGACTAGTCGTCCGCTGGTTGTTACGGTGCTGTGGCTCATTGTAGCACTATAAACAGAACAAGTGACTAGTCGTCCGCTGGTTGTTACGGTGCTGTAACCAGTGGACTCATTAGGATGGTGTATGTCCCTGGTGATTGTGTGGTCTTTTTCACTTCTACATTGTTGCTTTTTTGTCAGTAGTAAAGTCTGTTAATTATGTTTTATAAGCTATGGCAAAACTAAATCTTTATAATATAGTGTACTTTATAATCTGCCCTTAAGTAATTTGATAATAAAGATTAAAGAGATAATAAAGGTTTCAGGAGTTAGATGCTAAAATCCTGGTTACAATTTTTTTTTGTCCAAAAATTTTGCCCCTGTGCTCCATGAAATCTTATTCGCATGATATTAGAATGTGAAGCCAAGAAACTCTGCCCGATGTCCTCTTATAGCTCTCCCTCCTTTTTTTGGGCTTTGACCCCTTTTTTTTTTTTAAAATTACCCCCCCCTTTTTTTTTTTTTATCCTCCCCCCCTTCTTTTTTGTAAGGCAGTTAGATAGCTATATGTGGTTTTTTTGTGGAGAGCGCTCTGTCTTATAATAACTATATTGTAAAATGTTGAAATGATAATTAACATATACAAATAACTGTGTATGTGGAGAATATTACCTTAGATAAGGGTATAGACCGTAGATAAAGAACAGAAGATCAGAGCTCAAGAAAAAGCACCCAGAGAAATAAAAAGCAAAGAAGATGAGTGCAAGAAGAAAAGAGCACCAAAGAAAAGAGACAGAGCATCCCTTACATTCCGTTTTTATCCTTTCCTTGACCATGTAACTGAAACCAACCTAAGACAATCAGAGTAACCAATCAGAAGACCATGTTTAACCCCCACTGTACTGCAGAACTGTCAGACCCACTGCATGCAACACAAATGGGTTTCAATGGGCATTTCAGCCAATTCTCTATCAGCTTGTCTGTGGGCTCAGGAATGCAAAGGGTCCGTTTAGGCAAGGTGGTGGGTTTGTGACACAGCAATAAATGCCATTTAATATTCAACCCTACAATGCATTTAAAAGTATTTGAATGATCAGCAACACTTTGTCCTTTTCCTTTTAAATTATTCAATAATAAAGGGATATCTATTAAGTAAAAGCAGACAAAAGCATTCTGCTCAGTATTCCCCCAACACGCTGTACAATGCGGGGTAACTAACCCACCTCCATGTAGAAGCTGAACTTGGTTTTGCCGTTCAGTCATGAAAGGGCTGCTGTTTTTATCTTCTCAATCCTGACAGCCGCAGCAGCTGCGGGCAGTGCAGGAGGTTGTTTTTATCATTGTTTGATGTGTCCACCCACTGGGGGCGCAGTGTGATACTGTGACATGCAATGCAATTGGCTGTGTCTTCTCTCCTCGCTCCTAAGTTGATGTCTGGATGCCAAGCTGTGAGGGCTCAAAGGTGGCCTCCATTTCCATATTGGCCCTCACAGCACGGACCCCCTGGATGCTCTCTGGCTCATTGAGTCACGTTCAAGAGCGGAACAAAGAAGAGAATGTGTACACTCTGTAGTTTTAAAAGAGAGAGATGAAGACAGAGAAAGAGAGAGAAAATCAGTCACTGGGGCACTGAGGCAGAGTTCAGCAGGCACTTCCACAATGATCCTGTAGTTTTGGCATCAACACAAAGATATTCCACCATAAAGGTAAGGGTAACTGGATACGTGGGAGTGCTATGGTGTTTTCCATTTGCGTGTCTTATAAGGAACGGGAACTATTCCATCACGGTCATGCATGCAACATGCTGCTCCAAAAGAAATCAATCAACTCTTTTCAAAGGTCATCCTAAGTTTGTAACAATGACCAGAAGTAATGTTCTGTAACTACTGTAAAGATGACAGTCTTTAGAGGGTTGAAGGAAAGTTATTCTGAAGTCTTCAAGACATCCACAGATGTCCCATTTATTCATTCCAAATCAGAGTGCCTGACCCTAGAAGTAGCACTTTAATTTTTTGTTTTAAATAGTGAAATACTAAAAACACACACACACTTCAGACTAATTTATAGTGTACATCTGCTTTTGTGACACCCACATTTTGTGACACAACACTAATAAATGTAGCTGTGCTGATTGTGTTTGTGTACAGCTGACTTGTGTTCAGACAGCACAGTTCCCATTAGGATTAGTTCCTATTAAAGTGCTTGATAGATTTATTCCATAGATTAGCCTAACATGGAATGTGAATCCCAAACAAGCTTCTTTACTTTGGAAAGGTTTTCGGCTTCCAAAAACAAATCAATTGACAAGACATCAACCTGCTGTTTTTCAATGTATGTGTGTGTGCGGTTCAGGTTCATCAGTGTGGTAATGAAGCACAGTTTGTGTATCTAAGCAAGGCATGAAGTGTGTGTAGTGTCGTTTTCCTGCTCTGGTTCCTCCTTCATCGGTTTAGAATTCAGGTTCAGAATTCATCATTTTATTGCACATAATGCTGAATTCATTTCATTTAATAGTGTAATTAAAGTTCCACGTACTAAAAATGAACTACATAATTTGCTGAACTTGTACTCAACACTGGAAGTTAACATTGTCCCAAATGATGTACTATACACTATGCACTTATTCTCTGTACTATGCACTCAGTGTAATGATGAATTTTAGAATGGTGTGTCATGCCAAATGGAACACTTAATATATTATTGTTTTACTGCACAGAAACAGTCACTGTTTTCTGTGTGAAAGTAATGAAAATTCATTTATATGTTTAGCTCCACCGTTCTTCAACAGAGGAATAGCAAATATATATCTATATATCTAAATATCTATATATCTATATACTGTATCTAAATGTATAGATTTGATTTGTCAAGACTTCATGTCTAAACAAAAGACATTAGTTTACCATGAAATGAACAGTCTTGGTTGATCCATATTTCCTAATGTTGGTTGTTTATATTTTTATGAAATCATTTATTAATCCTGCTGTAGCTCTAGTTGTACATGGTCACCCTTACAGTAAACTAAGCTTTGATAGTGCTGGAATGATCCCTGCTTTTACTCCACTAAATTCAAATGTGAGGGAAGATTCAGAGAAAGCAGGGATATGTCTGACAGGAATGTCGAAACACACGCTAACAATGGCTCAAATAGGTCAGGACAAAAACAAGCTGTCAGTTCTGACAAGTGCTGAGACACCTATATACATGGGCAAAAGCACATTTTTAACCAGCTTCTGCTGGTCTTAGCTAGTTTAAATTTATTTCGATTGTTAACTATGTGGTGTACCAGCCTGGTCAGCTGACAAAATCCTTGAAAGACCAGCAGACCAGGATAACTTTACATGATTCAGTTTGGCATAAACCATTGCTGGACAATCAGCTAGTTTGTTTAGGTGTAGAAAATAAAAATAATGATCAAATTTAGATGAGTTTGTGTTTGTAGAAAAGCAAAGAGATGCTTTGCATCCCATGAATGTTGAGAGACGGCAGCAGATCAATAGAAAAAAGTCTTACTGACCCATTTCTCCCTTTTCCTGTTTCTATGAGTTGCCATGGAAACATGTCAAAACCAAAAGGGCAGACATATGAGAAAAGCCCCCTGGGATATGAAGTCCTCCAGGAACCAAAAAGAATGTGTGTACTGAAACATTTGAGACCACAACCGCAAGCCACTGGACTGTCGTAGCTGGGAGTGAAATACATTTACTTATGATAATTTCAAAAGTGAGGCAATGGAAGAAGAGAACACTCAATTTTTCTTTATTTGTATCTTTTTTTTGGTTGTCAATTGTAGTTATTTGACTGAAATCTGCAGGCGACAACAACAAACAACCCCAACAGAAAACCCAAAAGTAAACATGAAAATTTAGTTTACAGTCAGTAGGATTTGCTGATGCTGATATGGGTTAACTAACGTGTGTTTACCATTTGTACTGTCATGTTTTTGTGAGGAACCCTGGTGGATTCTGCAGTTTTGCATTTATGTATCTAAAATTGATACGTAATGATTATGACAGAGTGATGCAAATGTTGCATTGTTACATAGATATAATATTACCAGTGGTAAATGCAGACCCCTATATCTTACAACTTCCTATTAACATGTGGTCACATTTCAGTTTGATTGGGATTATTATTATTAACAAACTATTATAAAGACCAAACTTATTGTGAAACTAAAATATAAACAGACAAAAATGACTAAACTGTTTAACTAAACTGTTAAACTCTAAATGTGCAATGTGATAAAATACAAACTTAAACTAAACAGAATTGTATAGGAGTGTCTGAATCTCCCAAGCCTGGCTTCTGACTCAAGATGTATTCTGTCAAAAGAAATCTGAGATGACATAGGGAGAGGGGGTCTGATTGACATGTTAAACAGCCAATCATAATTTACCTCTGTATGTACTGTTTCAGGACAGGAACTCTGGAATCAGCGCAATTACAAACCAGTGTTTAGCAATGTGGTTATGGCAGATAATGACACAGCTGTCTGGCTGTTTTTCATTAAGAACCTTGTAAACTGGCAAATTCTTTCTATTCTTGCTATTTAAGGATGAATGTAATGCTAAATGTAGCAGCATTTCACTTAATCTGCAAGTACAACAGAATGCTGTTGTTGTGCTTTTAAACTTGAAGTTAGTTTTATTCTGCGAGCTATTTCTGAAGTCTAGTGTAATGGAACAGTTTGTGGTGACAGGGTGTTCCTCTAGCTCAGCTGGCAGAGTGTTGTGTTAGCAGTGTAAAGGTTGTGGGTTCTATTCCCAGGGGCACATGTGTACTAATAAATTGTATGCTTTGAATACATTTGAGTGTCTTTCAATAAAAGCATCTGCCAAATGCATGAATGTAAACGTATGAAAATTAAATCTATTAAAAAACAACAACAATTAAACTAAATTATAATTGAAATCCAGAACACACATGTACACAAATAAGACTAAAAATAAAACTAACTTAACAACCTCCTGTCAACTTTCACAAGTTATTGCTGCTTCTGAAGTCTTTCCTATCTTCCTGTTTCTGCTTTCAGTCAGTTTTCTGAGTCACTAAACATTGCACTTTTTCACATCACTGTTACATCCTGACTGCAGTCCTACAGTCCAGTCCAGACCTGGAAATTAACTCTAAATAAACTTGTCTCATTTAATGATGTCACAAATACCCCACGTCCTGTGTATGTGAAACGTTTGGTTTGTAGCTTATCGTGACTGACTCGACTGTTATTTGTATGTCCATGTCCTCCAGTGTAGCTCAGTGTGACGTCTTTTGTTTTTCATTGTTGATAAACCACACAGAGAAGAGAAGCATGCGACTTCACAGCTGCACTCGGTCAACGGTCACACTTACAGTCATGTTCAGTTCGTGTTTTGCTAAATGTGCATTTTTCACTAGAAATCCGCCAAAACGATAATAATTAAATGAATAATTCACTTAAAATTCAGTTCTTTTCCTTTTACTCAAGCTATGTGTAATGCACTCACAGTATACATTTGATCACAACACGCATTCCTGTGGAATCGAACCCTTGACCGTGGCATTGCGAGTACTATTCTCCAGCAGTTTAGCTAAAGGAAAAATGTTTCACATACAGTTTATACTCTGTATTGCCAATTGAGTTGGACGACTGGATGAAAAGCTGCAGAGTTACAGTTCCTCTCAGATAATCTCAATGTCCTCAGTGGACTAAATCAGTTGAAAACCTTCTGCTTGTTACAGGATTTCCCATGAATGTTGAGAACAGACCTGCAGTAGCCAAAAACCTGTACATAATGCCACAGAGTCTCACTAAATCCAAGAAAGACAACCTCTAAAAGCAGGCTTGAGGAAAACGGCCGATCCCGCAACTTTACTGCCCCTTCCATCTCAGGTAGTGACGGCTTTCCTGCATTGGCTCTTAAACCCAAACAGCCTGAACAGAATGCTTTTTATCCGGTGCTGAGACCCGTCTTTGTGACCTGCGGTTACTGAGATGGTGTTCTGGTCCAAACAGACCCCATTTCTCAAAAAGCAGAAGGAGGTGTAATGGATGTCTGGGGTATCCCATAAGCTCTTAAGTGATTCAAACCCATCCACTGTAAATAAGCAAGCAAGACTACGACTAAACATAGCAAACATATTAAGACATGTTCTCTAATTGGGTCCCTAATTGATGCTTTTAGAGGGCAGGTATAAATAGGCAGCTAGTTTTATACTTTTGTTTGACATTTCTTTTTTCCAAGCTAAGGGTGGGGGGGTAGTCAGGGGCAGTCAGAAGTATGCATATAAAAATCTGGTCTGCAAGCCTGTGCCAGAATAAATTGGGTGGAATATGGTCAGAATATTTGCCTGTTTGAGAGAGAAGGCAGTGGTCTTATTTGGGATGGAACAGGCGGCTGAAGCCAGACGTTGCTCCTCAGAAGCTTCTTTGTGGGCCAGGCGTACGTTCACCAAACCACAAATTATCATTGGAGCTGAGGAGACTTCAGGCTGGGCATCCGACAGCACGCCACACACTCCTCCCATTGAATCTAAAAGACATACACAAACATACACTCAGGTACCTTTCTGAGATGTCCTACACATTCTAGATACACACACAGATGAAATGTACTTAACAACAACCCGGTTGCTTTGTTACCATCTTTTATACTTTCGTCCATTCTAAATCTGGTTTCTTTATGCTATCACTCTTCATTCACACTTTCTTCAACTCAATACAATATTTTCATGGTAAATGGACTAAAGTCTAAAGCAAACACCTCGAAACATCATCTCTGTATATTTTCCTTTCTGTCAAGAAGTCACACTTATGTGCTTGTACAGTGTGAATGTTTTTCTGTGTTTCGCAGTTATTTTTAGTCATCGTCCCCTAGTTGTTTTCTGTGGTTTGTTCCTTGTTCCATAAAATAGGTGCACAGAAAAATATTATGCACAGTCTAAATGTTACAGAACATTAAGCTGAAGTAGAAGCAGGCTAGTATTAAGTTGCAATATTTGTTCAAAATGTAACATAACTTTCAGAATGTCGTAGTGCTTTGAAGACTGTGTGTTCCTGAGCTCTGATGATCCACGTGATCCGTGTAGTTCATTAATTCTTTTAGTGCAGTTCTCTCTTTACATAAAATCTTATATTAAACTTTTTAAACTTTTGTAATTTATTTTCATTTAAAATGCATCCATATATATTTAAATACTGCAAATGCACATCAAATTGTCTAAATCTTATTTTTAAACAATCTTCCTGCTTTTCTTTCTTTATTTTTTAAAGGAGTCGTGATTTGTGGCACAAAAACATACAGTTTCTGATTAGTCTGCCTTTCAGTGTCTTTAGGCCTCTTTAAGCTTTGCTCCAAACAGATGACTTGTAATTTACACTCTGCTGTGATTAGTTGTGCGGTGCCTGGTTATACAGCTGCTGTTAGTCACCATGATATGTCATATTAAATCAGTCTGATTCTGCACATTTCTGCACAGCTGATCCACAGGCATCATGCTGGGACAGTATATAGGAGTCTCTGCTGAGGACACAGCTTCCTCACAGAAAGATTCCAGACATCTGACCTGGCAATCAGCATGTGCAAAGGTCTGTGAAAAATGAAACCCGTTTTTTAACGGTTTGGTCTTATTGGATTATAAAGAACTAATGTCTACTAATGCAATGATTTACAGAACTAATGCAATGATTTACTGGCCTTTTTTGTATGATAAATTGTTTTTGAGCAGTTTGGTTAACAAACCAGTTATTGGATAAGGAGTTCCTTTTGTAAGAGAAACCCGAGAAAATAACAGATGTTCACAAAGAGCAAGAGGCACTCACAGCATAAGTTGGGTCAGAAAGACAGAAAGATTTACCGCTTTGTGAGAGCATGGTACATGTGGCTGTTTAAAGAGTGCCATGTTTTTAATGATCTGTGTTTCCTCACATTTCATTTGACATTGCGGTGCACCATGGATTAGGGTGGCTGGAAAGCCCTCACCTCTACCGCTAATGAGTCTGAACTGACCTGGCATCAGCCCTGTTTCTCTGCTCAAGGGTTAAGAGTGGGCCTCTCTCAACGAAGAATCAGAAACCAATATTATCCATTTATTTCTCTACCTTCTGAGCCCTGCTGTAAAGTGTAGGACACTCTCCTGACTCCAACTGCAAGAAAGCTCAAGAATTGCTAGTGTAAAACATATGGTCTACACAGCAATGCACTCAGGAAAGCAATCTGTCAATTAAAAGCAGAACGTCTGAGGCCACTCTGTACCAAATATTACCTGTGTTTAAAACCCAAAGCGTGCTTCAGATTAAACAGTGCCCTGGCTGCTTTTGCCAAATGCAAATGTAGATTTTGGCTGCATGCTGGTCATTTTTCCCCTGCCTGTGCTCTCAGGGAGCTCCAGACGCACACCACGCTCGGATGTTGTAAAAAAGGCTTTATGTATTCAATAATTGCTTAACAGTTATATAAAATGTCATTAACCACTCGTGTTGTTTCAGTTACATCCACCAGCTTTCCACAGACTGCGTCCATCTACCCCACCCCTCTCTCCCCGTCTGCAGACCTAAACGGGGAACCTTTGACAGCACTGGCGCCAGCCAGGAGCGATTCTGCAGGCGGTGGCCCGTTTAGCTCCAGCCAATCAACCCGAGCCCTCAGGTACCATACCTGTCCATATAACCACAATCATGGATCACTCACATACAGCTCAGCACTCAGTCCAGAAGCAAGTCTTTCCTGATCTGGCCCCCATATACCAACAGCATGGTGGATTTATGTATTTCAGCTCCATTAGAACTAATTGGCAGATCAGTGCAGAATACATTTTTGGGAACTGTACAGAGGATTAGAATGACTTACCTGCCGTACAGTTGTAGCAGGGTGTCTAGAGAATCATGTCCTGCCATTTTGTCTTTCATTCAAGGGGGGAGATGTTTACCTGAGTGAGGCAAGTGATGAATACAAGTGATTATCTGCTCCACTGAAATTATATGGTCCCTTCGTTTCAACAGCGTGCTCACCACAGATGTGTGCGCATGTGTTGATGTTTCATATTTTCACTACCAGCACTACTGGTCCTTTCTTGACTTCTGGTCTTAACGATATATCTGGCAAATTTGTATAATTAAATCTCATCTTTCTCTCCATCCATCTCATCTTTTTCTCACTCACTCTCATTGAGCAGTGAGTTGGCATCAGATGCTGAAAAGCTGTGGCCATTTGTGGTTAATGCAACAGCAAGCGTTCTTAAGAAGTTAGCCAGATATGTCATGTCATCTCCCGCGGACTCTGGCTTGAAGCATGGACTCTTGATCATCGTCTCACAGAGTTCTAGTTCCTGGCTTATTCACTGTCAGTTTAAGGAGCATTGGTTTGTCCGCTGGAATCGTATGGATTTGGATTTATTCAGAGCTCTCCCAGCAGTAAATATGCAGTAAATTAGTGCCATTAAAAGTGATTGATTATTGGCTGGACCTCCTGCTCTACCACAGCTTAGGTTCATAGAGGCTGTGTGGCCCACCTGCTCATGTAATCAGAAATATTGACTGGCGCTCTGACTTCCTCCTGTGGTTTTCTTTAACCAAGGTGGGCTCATGCCCTCTGGGGTGAGCTGGCAAAAAGAGACCCCATTCTTTAGCTAAATCTTGGCCAGAGTAATGAACTTGCTGCATACACACGTAACTCATTGCTGGTAAACCCAGTGCTGGGTACAGTAAATTACTTTTGAAATGTTTTCTCATTGATTACAAATTACATGACAAAAATTGTAATTTGTACTAAACATCCTATTTTACTCTTTTTTGGTAATTTAATATGATTACATAGCAGTTTACCAGCAGTCTGAAGCATGCACACACACACACACACACACACACACACACACCTATTTACTTTATTAGCTAAATGGGGAAATACTATAAACATATATTCTATGTAAATAGAGCTAAATTAACTGATTAGTTAGGATGTTTACTAAGTTTAGTTAGTAAACTGATAAATTAACTGAAAAATGACTTTTTGCATTTTAGAAGTGATTAGTGATGATTTGCTTTATTCATACAGAATTTTTACAAATAAAGACATCCAAACACACACACACACACACACACACACACACACACACTGAGGTTCAGTAAAACCATATCAGAAGTGCAACAAATGAATTTTGCAATGTATATTTGAGCAGAGAGTCTAGCCATGTGTGGGCCACAGCAGAGAATAAACTTACACACACACACACACACACACACACTCACATGAGTCGTGCCGCTGAAATGCCATGTCTGTCAACCCAGTCTGCCTCCTGCCTGTCATCAGAGACCACTTTCACCCACACACACACACACACACACACACACACACACACACACACACACACACACACACACACACACCTTTTCCCCCAAAACCTGCTCCGGCTCATGCCATGGCTCTTTCTCAAAATATTATTGTTGATTTAACTGGCCCTAGAGTTTTGTGCCCCTTCTCACACGAGCCCCTGTCTATCTCAAATGAAAGATTAAAAATGGCTAAATGTCTCTGCTCTGTTTATATGGTTTTTATATAGTTTGATTTTGTTTTATAGCCTGGGTCCGAGCTCACTGCACCCCCAAGGAGGCTTAAACAAACTTAAGAGAAGCGGTCTGCAGAATCCAGTTACAGAGCTTTGCCTGTAATGTGATTGTGATGGAAACAGATGTTAAATGTATGGAACTGAAACGTCTGCTACATTTATTTCTTTACATTTCCATCTGCTATATTTTTCTCTGTGATACACTTGAGGGGGAACTTATAAAATAAAAAGGTTTTACTTTCAGGTTTGTAGCCTTGTCTGTCTGTCTGTGTGTCTTTGTCTGTCTGTCTGTCTGAATGTACACTGAGCAGATGTGTTTGTTATGATTGTGTGAGGTTGACTGCATCTGTTCATCAGTGTCAAATTTTTTGCACAGAGAAAAGTTAAACAGTTTTAGGATGGCAAATGTCTAGAAGTGGCAAATATATTCTAGAACATGAAATTCTGATTGTAGGAGTTCATTGTACACTTGCTGATATATTCACAGGTCTGACTTTCCATCAGTTGTATATTATTTTAGTGTGACAAATGCAAACAAAAGCTGTGAATTTTTGGACTTCATAAATAAGGTAAATTGCAGAGGTTTTAGGTTTAGTTGAAGGGTTATGTATGATTATGTCTACAGTAATTGTATTAAGCTTTATTGCAGTTGGCTTTGGTTAAAGGCAGAAGACATCTGTGGTAGAGTGGGTGGGTGGGTGGTCAGGCCTACTTTGTAACTTGTTAGTTTGGGCACAAAGATTTTTTCCAGAAGTTAAAAAATCTGCCAAACACTCCCTTTGGGGACATCCTTATTTGGAATTGCATATTTAGCTTTATATAATAACAATAGAAGTGTATAATATGTCCTCAGTTACACAGCTATGTAAGTGTGGGTGTGTGAGAGAGAGAGAGAGAGAGAGAGAGAGAGAAAGGTGTTAGGTCTTTCCTCACTGGGTCTCTCTTCTCTGCTGGCATTCTGTGTCCTGTTATTCTCATTCATTAATCATTGGGTTAATTTGTTTTCACATGGCCCTGTTGACAGAGCAGGGCTGTTATTACAGTACTGGTGCTCCAGGTCACCTAGCCAACACCCCCCACCCCCCCACTGACATATCTCCATTAGGCCAAACTGGTAATATTGTGTCAATATACACTAATATACACTGGTAATATCGTGTCAATATACACCAGTATACACTGGTAATATCGTGTCAATATACACTAATATACACTGGTAATATTGTGTCAATATACACCAATATACACTGGTAATATTGTGTCAATATTACCAAACTTTATTTGTATAATCACTATAAAAATATAGTAAATTTTTTAAAACTGTAAAAATGCATATTTTTTTGAGTTAGGGTATAGTGTGGTTTAGGTTATACTGTTTATAACTAGCTGTGTATAAACACAATAGAAGTCTATGGAATGTCCCCATTTAAACAGATAAGTAAATGTGTATGCACGCATGTATGTGTGTGTAAGGGGTGGTTTGTTCAGAGTGACTGACGGTCAGTCACAAGGCTTAGACCTGCTCTGTCAAACACATGGCTTAGTGTGAGGGCAGCTCTCATTTGATGCACAAGCTTCTAGCATTTACTCGGTTGTCACACACACACAGAATCAAATCTACCCTCAGTAGATTTGCAACTGCAACTGTGTGCAGAGGCCTAAAGCTGTTTTATAAGTGAATAGAGGGTTAATTAAATGTATACATGGCATTATCACTGAAAACATCCACACTTAACAGTTTTAAACTTTTCACAGCACTGCAGTTTTCAGGTAGGATGTTCTTATGACTGTCTCAGTGGATTCACTTTGATGGTCAGATTTGATCTCTGTGAGTCATACTACCTGTTCTAAGACTTCTTTCTTACACACATAACACACATGTAATTATACTTTATACTTTATTACTATATCTTTCATACGTTTCATATATTTTCATACATAAGCCCCAAATGTCCCCAAAAACAATTCATAGTTACCACACAATTCATGTACCAACATGCAACACCACAATACATAAACACCCAGAATCTATTCTGTTGTACTGTTAAACACATGTACACATGTTTCCTGTGTTTTTAAATTCATGTCAGGTCATCTCTGGAGAAAAAAAGGGCTTGTGATACAGTTCGTGTCATGGGGTGGGAGAGAGTGAGAGAGAACCCAGAAAAGATGAATTGGACACTGTGGCTGAGCATGAAAAGTGGAATAAATGTCTGCAATAACACATTGAGAGAACCAATCATGGCTTTGGCAACCCGTCCATGAAAAGAACAACTCCATTTGAACCTCTCCACTCTTCCCTCTTTCATATCCCGTTCTCTCATCATGCTTTTGTTTTCCTTCGGAATTTTTTCCTCTCCGTCTTGAATAAATTAATGAACTACACACGTCTTAGCGTCTGCCTTTTAACCCGCCGTGAATGATGGGATGTATTCTGGAGCAACTCAAAATCCAATCAAAATCCAATCTGTGCTTCAGTATTCTCTTTAGTTTTGCTTTTACATAAACAGAAATCTGTCTCTGAAAGCACAGATAGCCTACAAATAAATTTGTCAAAAAGAAATGCTTTCAATATGTATTTTACAATGGAAGTTTTCTTTGTGTGTTTGTGCATTTGTCAGTTACATTACATTTTTTCTCATTTTTGGTTAAGCTATTCTCTGTGCATGTGCGTGTCTGTAATCTATGGTTCTGTGTGAGGGTTATTTGTTTAAGTGCTAGAGTCTGGGTGACATAACGCACAGGCGATGTCTGCTGCAATTCCTGCCAGCTAATGAATGAGCTTTCGCTTTTAACAAAGTTTTTCCCAGGCAGGAGTTAAACCAAACCAAACATCATATATCAGGAGAGATGCTGGCATTTCGCCACACTAGATAGATGGTTAAAGGGAAGGGAGAGAGAAAGAGTGACACTTTCAGACTGACAGGTACAGAGAGCTAGCAAGGAAAATGATGGAGCAATGAGCAAATAAGAAAAGAAGAAAGAGAGACGAAGAAATGGTTTAAACAATCATTTTGGATGACTACCTTGTTATCTTGTTCCTTACACATATAAGTGTGTAATCAAAACGTCACTCTTTTTTCTAGAATGAAGATTCACAATGTTTTGCAATGTTGCTTTGCACATACATGTGTTTTGAGGTCATTTTTGTATTAATATTTTATATATTAACATAGAGTTTTCACTGGATTGAAAAGCAGAGAAGCAATAAGAAACAATAAGGAAAAGAAATGGTCCATATTAAAAATGTGTGCACACACACACTGAAATGAAATTGAAATACAAACAATTAAACAGTTTAATAAACAGGGCTTTTGTGTGACAGATAAACTTTGCTGGACATTGGAGAGGTTCAGCATAAAATGTCACAGAGTGCCTTAACACTACATTACAAGCTGGTCCAATATTATGGTGACAGGTTTAGTTCTACTGTTTTAAACAATTCTCAATATGGCAGTAATTGAATGCCTAGAAAAGGGTGTTCTAGTGTAGTCCTCTCAGTTAGTGTGAGCACAGAGCCACTCCGACTTTCTCTGCAGGATATTTCTCACACAAGAATACAGATTGCACAGAGGTTAGACATTTACCCTCATTCTGTCAGCTTAATACACTCTCATACAATGCAACTCTCATTGCATTGTGGGTAATTTCCTTCTTGGCTCGGTTTTATTAGTCTGTTTATGAACTATGTAACTTACAAAATTTAAAATTTTGACTTCGGTTTGTTACCGGTTTCAAATATAACCACAGCAAACGGTGTGCTTTCATAGATCTGTTTGCAAACTGAATTATGGATGCTATTTTGTTTCATGCAAATATTTAACCATATCTCTTACAGCAAAAATATGTAAATAAATACACAAAATGCACAAGACAGTGAAAATGTGTTTTTACTATTTATTATTTACAAAAAAAATAAAATAAATAGAAAAAAATAGATGCAAGTGCAAGTAAAAAATTATTGTAAAATGTGTCCTCATGGAAATAAAGGGCTTCTGGTTCCAATTTCTAAAGAAATCATTTGTTAAGGAAATTAACCAGGTGGTATTTCCAAAAAGTGTTGTAGTTAAAGTGACAGTATACTTTTCCAAACTTAAACTTTTCAATTTAGCCAAAGCAAAAAGAAAGAAGACTATACCTTTCAACCTTTAATTAATTAATAGAATAAATATGGATGCGATGGCTGATATATCACATCAGCACCATTTTTTTAAATAAACAAACACATTCTGACTCTTAGTGTAATGATAAAGTGTAACTTCAGTCTACGTTGTCTTCATTTCATAGTTTATTGCAAGCTACTGACGCCATTTGCGATTAATTCCAATCAATAAGAACATTCTAATTTGTTTTGTCGATTTTTTTTTTTCTTCCTTGAGGGGTGGAAATCCATCCAACGAACATAAACAGCTTAATTTCTTAGGCAGCACGTCAGACCTCTTGTGTACACCTTTAAAAGCGTGTTTTTCTAAATATCTTCCAGCGAAAGCTATCACAACCCTGTCACTTCATGGGTGGTTAGTAGGTGCCTTTACAAATTCTCAAAGATACCTCATGTAGAACTAAGATGTGAATGAATCACTGTAGTGACTTTAGCTTGAGGAATGAGAGATTGTTTGTATTTATAAATATGTCTGTGCTGGGTAATCAGTGTATGATTACAGAGTACCACACGGAAAGACATGCATTAACCTGCACTCAGAGAGCACGTCCAGTAATGGACCGGCACTGTGTGAATTTATATGAAATATGTTTATGCATGGAGTGTGTGTGTATTTATTGCTTCTTGGCCACCTATGACAAGCTTTTGGAAAGTCAAACACATTTGAAAGGCTGTGTTGTTTGGTTTCCAAAAAGTTGGTAGCAGATAAGCTCTGGGGTTGCCATGGTAACATACCCTACTGGAGCCAAGGCTCAATTTTAGAAACCACAAAATCAACAGAAGCATGATGGACAGAAAGGGAGTGGAGGAGAAAGAAAGCAAGGTGTGTTTTTGAAAGCCCTCGAACAGGGACAAGGAACAAGCGTAAATGGACTAAAAGATCAGGATCCATCAATAAATGACAGGAAACATTGATCATTTACACTATTTAAAGTCTAGAGACAAGTTCTGGATACATTACATTACCTTAATGGACACATACCTTAAAATACTTGAAAAATGTGTTCTGTAGGGAAGAGTCATGCAACATTTAGCAAACACTGTTGTGAATGTAGAATGTTCAAATGAATGAGTTTACATCTGTTTAATTCTCAAAACAACTTCAAAGTACTATTTGGTCATCATGTTGCATTTCCAGAATAAGTTTCACATTTGTTTAGGGTTACAGCAACGTCCAAAAGCCTTTGACCACATTGAAAATTTGGGATTTATTTTATTTAAACCTGTAATTAGTTTTGGTTTTAGAATTTAATAACAAAAAATTAACAAAAGGTTTTTTTACAGTAAATTGAACACATACAGGATGCTCTTGGGAATGTTTTTAATCATGCTGGGATAACATGGATAAGTAGGCTTTGCATATACACACAGACATCTGTGTGTGTGTTATATGTTTAGGTTACTTTTTGATCACTGATATAAAACATTACAGCTTTTCAGCACTTCTTGTAGACTTGTTTTTCTTAATAATTTACAGAATATAAAATTATGGTTTTGGCACTAAAATGCTCAGATCAATTTTGTACTAAGCAGTCTTGATCCAATTAAGGCTGAGGTGAATTTCAGCAATGAAAAGGAGAGCAAAAACTTGGCTGTGAGATTTATAGACAGAAAACAGACCCTCTGTGACACACACAAACCATCTAGTCAACGAAAATTCAACATATTTAAAAGTGGATCAGGGAGTTATAAACTCAAGGCTTACTCATAGTGTCTCCTCTCAGCGGGTGTGAGCAGTGCATTAGCCATCCCAATAGCAGCCCTGAAGCATGCCGTTTTATTTCCTCTGCAATACCCTTTCACTGTGATTAACTGACCCACTACCAGAAACCAAAAGGTCTCAAAGTGACTCGCTTCTTCAGCTGCAGAGTTACTAATTAGTTATTTTGCTTAAAATACACATTTATGTAAGATTAGCTGTTTGTGAGTCATATGATTTATTGCACCAGCAAGATGGCAAATAATCATGCAATTAAATGCCTTGGGCAAACTTCAGTAATGGTGCAGAACTATTGTTTTACTCTACACGCTAATGACTGTTTATGTGTCTTTTGGATGTAAACCATCACCTGTTGAATTTTGTTTAAAACACTTTTCCAAACACCAAAGTCAAACCCTAAGCAGTCTTAGCCAACCGACTTGTGCATATTACTCACAATAGGAACTTTCTCAGTCCCACATGCTCAGATCTGGCTGATTTTACACTGATTTTACACTTTGTCAAGGTGTAAGAACCCACAGAATGTTTGATCAGTCCACCTGGAAACACGTCATTTTTACAAGAGACTATTTCTACGCAAACAGTCAAATTATCATTTGAGAAAGTTTACTAGGTAAGTGGCATTAACTCTCAAGGAAGATATGAGTTCTGTTTGAGGCAGTTAGTAGTAAGTAAATTATATATGTAGATGTGTGAAAGTTTGCATTACGTTTGGACAGGCAGAAATTTGGGCCACAAAGTCTGTTCATATTTTCAGCTGTGTTTTGTGTAACCATATGCCCAGACTGGACATGTATTTCAGTAAACCCACACCTAAACAGCACATACAAATGAAAAATTCTGGTTAGTTTAGCATGTCAGTAAGACAGTCATTTCCGGTCTAAGTGGGTAGTTCTATAGGCCAAGACCTTGAACAAGATCTAGTGGAAGGACTGGCCACACAAGACTACTCCATCCCCACTTCTCCTTACATCCTCATGATGATCAGTGTCATCAGTTCTCCAACGTTTCCACAGTATTAAATCACTGGTACTCTTTATACAGCATCAATTAGATGTACTAAATCAGATGTGTTTGTTTAAGTTTCCTCCTCTAATTTAGAGAGACAAAATCAGTTACAACCTGATACTGCTCAGGTCTCTCTGGTCTCTTAATGAGTGTACCTCGGCAGTAATTATAGGTCTTGTTTACTTACAGAACTTACCCTCCATATGACTATGTGTGCTTGCTTGAATCTGGCTGTCAGTTTCAACAAACACACTGCCGCTTGTGAAATTTGACAAAATCCTTGCCACTCAGTGTTTTTTTTTTTGATGCAGCTATAAAGAAGAATCTTGTCAGGTTAGTCTTTGACTGCAAAATGTCTAATCAGAACAGCTTATTTTGGCTCAGAATCAGCAAATTACATAGGAAGAGACTGTCTGACTGACATGTGAAATGGTAAACAACATGTACATGCTGTTTAGAGGCTTACCTAAAATAGATTATGCCACAACAACAGACCAGCATAAAAATATGTTAAATAAAACAGTTGCATAGCAAAATAGCACAAATGCCTGTAGCCTATAGAATTAGCCTGTAGAAAGCCTGTCCAAAGATAAATTAAATCCAGACCTACTTTACAGACACATCCCTAAAATCAAAGCAGAATATAAAGTTCTGCTTGTGGATATATAATTAAATAAATAATAATCTGAATATCTTGTAAAGAACTGATGTCCCTAACCTGACAAACGTTCAGTTCAAAAGCAGTTTGTAACAACATGGATCCACACTAACATGGTTCCACACTAACATGGTTCCACACTAACATGGATCCACACTAACATGGTTCCACACTAACATGGTTCCACACTAACATGGATCCACACTAACATGGTTCCACACTAACATGGTTCCACACTAACATGGATCCACACTAACATGGTTCCACACTAACATGGTTCCACACTAACATGGTTCCACACTAATATGGTCCCAAACTTTATTTTCAGTCGGGCAGATAAAAAAGAAGTTGCACAAAAAGTCGACCAATCACATTAGAGCTTGCCAAAAAGTCCTCTCTATTTTTGTGTGCATTATGCCTTAGTTGGTCAGTGAAGAGACTGTGGGCAGTTTGTGGGCGGACCAAGTCTGAGACTGTGAGTGGTGAACAAGGCTGGAGATGGGGAGCAAACAGGGGTAAAGACCACATGTTGGCACTGCAGTCTCTGTTACATTTAAACATACAAACTTACAATCAAATGTTTCTAAGAAAAAAATAAATCAATTGTGCGTCACCTGGCAGCTCGGCGGTAATGCAGATCCCTGCCCTGATAAACTGCTTTTTGGGTTTGAAATCTGATTATCTGGGCTGTAGCTATTACTTCACATTTAGAGCACTTTATTTCTGAAGTACATTAGAGGTTGTCAGCTAATAGCCAGACGCTGAAGACTGACATACAGGTTAATGCTCGTGTCACTGTAAACAGAGAACGCCTGACCAATCCCTTTTCTGGGGCTCCAGGTCTCAAGTGTCCCTTTAATTCAATTTAAAACCACTCTTCATAAATAAGCATACCTACATGCAGACCCAAGAAACGTTATTCTCTCTGACACTTTGCCATGATGTGTTTACTGCACTTATCTGGCTAACACAGTCCAGAGTGGAGCGAGAGAGTCCATTTATATAATCTTGAAATCTGTTCAAGAAAAAACACCCACTTACTTTCTCACTTGTTTTTTCTCATAAAACTTTGGGTGTTCACCAAGAAGCGAATGTGTGCACAGATGGTTAGTTTTGTGTAAGACCTCAGTAACAGCAGTGCATGTATAATAGCACGATCATTTCGTGAATGCACATTTAGTGTGACACTAATGCTGCTATCCTGACGTTCTGTCTATATCATAATTAGAGATCTGTAGCTTGTCTTATATTGGGTCACACTGGCACTGTGTTTAACGCTGAATACAGTTATAACCCCTAATGCAATAAAGTGTTTTTTTGATTCACACCTTTCAAGCGGGGTGATTTATTACAATAAACTCCTTCCTGATCTTCCCAAAACAATCTTTAGATTGACAGTAGCTGTAGCTCATACAGAATGCTGTTTACAGAATCTGAATACATTCTGGATCTGTTTGTTGAATATAGTAGTAGAGCTCTTAAATCATTAACATGGAATGCTGGGAATACCTATCCGTGTTAGTTCAGTGTCTAGCTATTGTTTGTTCATTTATTTGTTACCTTTTCCTTATTTTATTCTCTTTTTTAACATAAAATTACCATTCTGTTTAAAATATGCTATATAAACATACTAGCCATCTCTCTAATTTATTCATAAGTAATTTAATAATCAGTCTACTATCTTTTATATAGCACTCTGCATTTTCTGTAAAGGAGACTCTGTTATATAGTGCTATTATATAGTGCTATCCTGTATTTCATACAGCACTTTTTATTTCTGTCACATCCACTATAGATTTGACTTTGCCTTCATCATTCACAGACAAGGTGTGTGTAATCAGTACATGTGTACACATGCATGTAAGCGTGTTCTTCATCTTAGACCAAATGACTCCCTCTCTCCACCCTTTACTGGCACTGTCTGCTCAGTGGCCAGGCAACCTTTCTCTGTTCCACACACAAAACAATAGAGACGGTGGGTAAGCTTACTCCCTCACAGACTTATGTAATCAGGTCACGGGCTGGCCCGCTGGAAAACAAAGAGTACAACAGGCCACCTGATTCCCTGCTGGAATGACCCAGTTAGCAGAACTCTGATTGCTGCTCACTTAAACTCAATGATCAGACTCAGTTCATTGAACTTAGATGAAAGGAGGTAGATCTGTCTGCTGATTTTTGATTCAAATCACCATGTAAAGTACAGACAGGGTTTCTTAATCATCTGAAGCATGCCTGTGTTGTCATCAGAACTAAGGTCCTTGGTTTTCCTGGAACTTCCAAGAACAGATTGACTGAGGAGAATTAGTTCCTTACTGACCTTCTAATGACTAAACAGAATCATGTAAATGTTAACCATGACACAGTGGAGAGTAATATCAGTCTTTAGTCAATATTTCTGTGTGTTTGGCATTGATAAAGTAGGTGCTCTTTAGACATGTGGTGTCTTGTGTTGCAATGTTACCGTGGCAATAAACAGGCCAAGCGTGGCCTACATCATAATGGACCTCCCAAATCCATGGCAGCCAAGTTTATTATAAAAACCTTGCCACCTTCAGCAGACCACATGCTCTGTTATTTGTTTTGATAGGTCTCAACCCCGTCCATCACAGCTGTGTTGAGTTCCCAGGAAGAAATGAAAAAGTCAAAGCTGTCAGTTAAAAACAGAACATTTGCAGGAGAAGACATTTTGTCGTAAAAGGGGCCTTAGCTGGATTTGTCAAGGGGATATCTCAGGTCAAAACCTGGCCAAGCTCTTCCACATTTTACCCCCTGTACCGTTTCTCTTTCCCTGGTTTTGTCTGAGTCCTAGCTGTGTTTTGGCACTACCTTTCCAGTGGGCAGCAAACATAACGGATTGTTCAGGGGAAATGGTTCTGGCTGCCAAGTAATTGGTTTCCTCTCCAACAAGGGATGAGAGTCCAGAGCAACATCAGGGCCACTAAAAGCCGTCACCTCACATCGTGCAGAATAACAGCACTAATGGTTTGAGTAATGCTCAGGGGTGGCTTTGTCTTAATTGAGAAGTAAGTGCTCTTAGTGTGGAGGTTTGTGCTTAGGGAGACAGGGAAGCAACAGAACACACACATTAAACTGTGCCAGGCATTATGGAACCTGCAAATATGAATTCATCCGGGAGGGAAAGGTTAACGAAAATGATCATTCATTTGGGGCAGATCAGTTTTGTCAGTGTAGTTGAATAGCAGATAAAGGCATACTGCTGTTATATGTGATCTGTGTGAGACACAGCCTATTCAATCTCAGAGTTTAAAAAAAACAGTAGTCTGTTTATCATACTATGAGCCAAATAAAACATGACCTGATATGATTTTCCCCCTTTTTTACAATGTTAATGTGGCATTTAATGAGATTTTCAGTGAACTTCAGCTGAACTTTTTTATCAAGGGTCTTCAACTCTCAAAACGGACCATCTTTGTTCGAATGTTTTGAGTGTGAATGGGTGTTTGGGTTGCATAAAGGGACAAATAAAGAACTGACAGAAATCTGACAAATCCTTACAAAGAAATACTGTGATATCAACTTTTCATGCTGAAATTTTCAGTGAAGTTTAAATGAAGTAAACTGTGTTTTACATACTATTTTACAAGATTATCTTTAGTAGTCTCAGACTTCGGACTCCTGCTGGGTACCTAAAGCGCTTCATTCACACAGACTCTCATTGCTGCTTATTTTGCACAAGTAAAATTATATTTTTGAAGATTTCTTGGTATAAATGCACTGTAGATATGCCGCATGTTGTTTACAGTCAGAATGATCATGTCAAGGGATTTTTAGGAGTAATCCATCAGTAGCATGAAGTAGGTGAAGAGAGATTGTTTGATAATTTAGTTTAGTTATAACCGCTACTTTCCAACGGCTAACAGACCTGCATTCATAAGCGTCTCATTTTCCCATATTTCTAAAGTGAGCCTCTAATACTGGCGCTGTGGCCAGGAAGAGCGCAGGGAAACTCCTGCTGCTGATCTGTATACTTTCCAATTTAGCCCTGAAATTTATGACCTCTTTCTGGATTTGAATCATTTGGACAGTTAATAACCCACATAATACTCTAATAATTTTTGTGTTAGAGTATTATCTGGCCCACCTGAATATCAAGTTATAAATACTTTTAATAATTTTCTACCACGCCACAGATATGATTACTCGAGAATAGCAATTATTGGTCATGCGCTGTTTCTTTTTTAAAATTATATTTTAAGAAGTATTATAACAGTTCATAATGTATTTTTGCTATATTAATTCCTCTGTATTTATGATCCTCAACACTGAATAGGTTGTGCTTTTGGCACACGTCTTTAGTGTGTTGCAGTGCACTGCATGTGGCAGTGTGTGAGTTGTCATGACGTGGTTTGTTCAGTTCACTGCACACATACTAAACCGTATTAGACACCCTATAAATCGTGCTGCTCCAAGAAAGCAAACAGTAATCATGATACATAGGTGACTGATGAATGAATGACTGAAGGTAAGAGAAGAGAGCAGCAAAGGATCATGGGTAAATAGGTGGAGGTGATTTGAAATGGTGGTGCATTACCATTTGAGCGCTGCATCACGTCAGGAACCCAGAGTTATGGGTGTGTTTTTAAAAGGCGCAAATAGGGAGAGATTGTGGGTGGAAAGAATTCTGTCTACCTGCTCTTTAATGAGCAAAAATTATTCTTTTGCCTTTGGGAACTTGAGAGGCGCTTCGTCACAGGTCTGAGCTGGAATGACTGTTTTTTTCTCAAAATAAAATAACAGAAGTGTAGCGCTCCAATGAAGGCAAATGTACATATCCTTGCTCCACTTTCCATCTGGGAGAAACATCCCTGGGACGTGATTGCAATTGCCTCCATTTGATTAGCTAATTAATAATTCCCTCTGTGCTGCAATTAATCTGAAATTAGCAAACAGATGGGCTGCACAAGAGTGAGGGCGCCCAACATTTTGAGAGTTCTTCTGCATTAAAGTTACCCCCAACACCACACACATACATCACACACATATGCACAACAAAACAGCACAGTGTTTTTTCTGGTGAGGTGTGTCTAGTTCTGCTACTTTTTCAGTCCTCTGTGACGCCCAGCAGTAAATACTGCCAGATTAGTGCAGTTTGTTTGTTTTTTGTGTCATTAACGCCGTCATCAGGGACCTGGCACCAGGGCTTTACAGTTTGTCACCTGCTCCATACTGTGTTTAAACCAAGAAAAATCATATGAAGTCATGGCTTAGCAAGGCTGGCAGTGTGTGTGCACCTTGTGACCTGGTGTGGGTGTAGACTTGAGCAGTTAACCTAAAGTAGTGAACTAAAAAAAGATTGCGTTTGCTTTGTTCAACAAAAATATAAATGGTGCAACCAAAAATTAAAAACCTGTTTTCATTTATACATTTCCATATGACTTTCTTTTTTCCATGGAACACAAGAGTAGTGTTAGAGAGTCCATTTCACTTTTTCTCCATACAATGACAGAAAAGGGTCTGAGGAAGTAAGAAAATTATATGGAACAACACAAGTGAGTAAATACTAACAGAATTTTCATTTTGAACCATGTCTTTACAGTACGACTGCTGCCAAAAGGTTAAAGAAAGTAATTCAATTGATCTCATGCTTCAACACATTCAGTTCCAACTAGACAGAAACTGATTGCAGGTTTGGTGCTGATGGGAAACACTTCCCTACAGCAGCACTGCATCTGTTAACTATAACAGAAACCAAAAGAACATCGATTTGGGATTTGGCACTGGAAATCAAATTTCAAGTCATCACCATCAGCTTTCTTGTGTGGGACAGGCCCTCAGTGCCAAGCAGACCTGCCCAAAGCCTCAATAACACAAACAATTCTTCTTCCTCCTCTGACAGTTTTAAATGGTGGAGTCACTTCATTTTGTTGCAAAACCATGAATGATTGCAGAATGCATTAGTCCACAATTACCCTGCTGCAATTAACACCAATCACAATTAAAGTTGGGGTGCAATTACACAAGCAGATGCCAGTGAGTCATACCGTTTTAGCAGGATGAGCGATGGAAGAGGGCCGACTGGATGAGGGTGGTAATGTTTACTGGGATAACCCAGAGCAGGATCTTGTGTGTGGTACTCGGCCCAGGTTGTCCTGGCGTGTGGGGTGTAATTGGTCTAATCCCTCCCTGCAGAAGCAGGAGGTCACATTCACAGCCACCCGAACACTATAGACACGGGTGCCTTCCAAATCCCTACTAGGGGCTTTATTTAGGGCTGTGTGTCACCACATGCAATCCTCTGCGACTCTCCACAGGCCCGTGTTAAGCTGAGTCGGCGCTGGTTGGTTGTTTGAATAAAGTCAAGGGTAAATATTGTCTGAGACCAAGTCAACACTTGTGTCATACATTTTCAATTTGGTGTTCAATTAAGTCCATTTATTTTTTCCCCTTTCCTAAGGGGGAAAGAAAAACAGGGGAGATTTGGTGAGGCTAATGAAGATGCCACAATTGCAGATCACTCGTTCATCCTGGAGAGAACTTGCTCTCAAGATGAAGAAAGTTCAAAATTAGTGAAAAAAGGAAGGACTTTTTAATACAGAGTTAATACAGAGCATGTAAACAATTTTCACAATAATAGATTTGCAAAAGAGAAAGAGAGCGAAAGCCTCTGACAATGATTATTGCCACAATTTACTATTGAGGTTTTAAAATAAAATCATCTATCAAGTCATTTTGACCTGGCTGTCAGTGTGCTGCAGAGGATACCAGCTCTGATTGGTTCAAGTTGGGCTGGTAGCCAGGTGCTGCATTATACCTGTAGTTCAACCTTACTTCCACAAGAGGGGGCCATTGTTGGATGCATTAAGAAGGTTTTGAGGTTGCCAAAGACCACAATACACAAAAACACACTTTCTGCATCGGTATAATACTACACCCCATGTGTTCATGTGTTTTTATGCATTTTCACATACTATTGTCATGGTGTCCTGTTGCATCAGTTGTATATAATACAGAGTAAAACACAATCCACATACATTGACTAACAGTGCAAGGACAATATTTTGTCAGTATTTGGACACCCTGCCAGTTCTCGCATACATTCAGATTTGATTTGCATCCAGTCATCAGTGTCTTTTTCACCATGCTTGACTTACATGTAAGCAACCATGACATTGCATTTATACATCACATACTATCAAGTCAAAACTAACCACTGTGCCAGTCAAAACAAGCTTCTGTGATTGATTAGTGCTGCCTGACTTGAAGTGCATGACGTATGTCGGTAAGCATGCCAGGATCATGACCACCTTCACAATCTGTCCCAACAACTAATTTACCAGACAAATTTGACTTTTAATTTGACTGATTTTATTTGCAAAGACATAGCAAATAGAATCTGAAAAATTACTAACAAAGGCATCTGGCAGACTGTTAGTGACACAACAGCTTTATATACTATATAGCTGCAAATAAGCAATGGTTGGAACTGCTGGTGTAGGGACAATTTGGGAGAATAGGTTGGGTCAATACACTGCTAAGTCTAAGTGTGTGCGTGTGTTTGTGGGGTGGGTGGGTTTCTAAATGCTGCATATAGTGTGCAGTGAGGTCTAGAGAAGTCTGGAAGCACTTGTAAATTTAATCAGCATAGATTCTGAGTGAGACGTTAAAATGAAAAAATACAAAAATATAACAAACAAAAAGTTTGTTATAAATAGTCAATGTGTAAAACCTACTGACATGGGTAAATGTTATCATTTTTAACCAGATTTAATGAGATTTTCAGTGTGTTTTTGTGGTTTTGATGAGTTTTCAGACAATTGTTGTTAAACAATTTTCACTACATATCACAATTTATGTCTGAGTTTCAGAGCAGCTCGATCTGTGAGTTAACTGTCATCTTTCACTCTTCTCTCTCATCATGGAAACTGCGGTGCTGATGTACTTTAATTCTGGGAGATACTGTAGCTTGAACAATCAGATTCCAGACTCAGGCTGTGTCTGGAATGCTACTTTGAGTGATCAGATTTCTGTTGGTTTTGAATTTTCTAATCAGATCCATTGGATCATTCTGCTTTCTCACTCCTCCTATATTGCCCTGATTCACCAACCTCTGTGTCTTCTAACTGACTATAATAATTCCAGTTTGATTTACTTTGGTCTGATGAGGATAATGAATTGGTCCTCGTGGATTATTATAATGAGGTTCTCAAACATGCCTCCCAAAGGAAAACATGCAGATTGGTGCTGTGAAAATAAACAGCAAGAATGTGAGATCACTACCACAGATGAATAATGAAATCAGGTTCTGCTTGGCATGTGTGTGTGAAAACAGAACCCACACTTTCTTTTTCCCAGCACCACAGAAACTCATCAAAGCTGCTTTCATAGTTTATTACAATTCCCCATGATTAAATATATAGCAAATGCAGAACTATCAGTGATGCTACTAACTTTACTAACAGTTTCTCTAACAAGTAGTGCTTTGCCGTTTTCGTCACACTGTATTGCATATACAACTTTACAGCTAGACATTAATCTAAACACCGGTCTCATGTTTGTAGTGTTAAAAAAAGAATGGTTTGTTTGAGTCAAGCCTTTTCTGTGTAGCTAACTACTTTTTCCAAAAGAGTAGCTTGACTGTACTTCAACTACTGTAATGAGACTACTGTAATTGGTGAATTACTTTAAAAAGAAAGCAAGCTACAGGTTTAACAGTAATTTCTCCAGAACTGAGTGTTAGCTTCAGAGGTATTTAGGGTGTAGGAACGTGCTCTGTAGAACACACATCATTGCTGATTCACCATGAAGACAAGAAACAGCTCATCCGAGGCTCTTTCTATTTGTACACTAACCGCTGTCTCTGCTCTCAGTGCCCACTGCTGAAACTTTCCACTTAATACAGTCTGACTGCTTCTGCCCGCTATGTATTAAGAAAGATCTAAAGAAAACTAAAAGGTTTATTTGTGGTAATATGTGGCATATTCAAATGTGTGTGTGTGTGTGTATGTTTTGTACCAATAATAGATGAAGTCACTGCTTAGCAACGCCCTACCACGTTCCATAATGCTTCAACCCTGATGACATTGATTTCTCTAATTGCAGAGCAAAATGGAATATATGAATATCATATTAGTTCAGCTAAATATTTATGTTTAAAGAGCGTTTCTTTGAAAATCTCTCTATGAATTACTTTGTTGTTGTTGTTGATGAGGTCTGTCTGTCTCTGTCTCTCTCTGTCTGTCTGTCTGTCTCTCTCACTCTCCGTCTGTCTCTGTCTCTCTCTGTCTGTCTCAGTAAGATATGATGGAGTTAGGCAGAGTGGCATGAGAATGGCACTATGTCAGTTAGAAACTGTATTTTGATTGGCGTCTCATTCCAGGTCAGTCTCCATACACGTCTGCCAAACTGTACACATTCAATCAAACACTGCTGTTGCCATGGATACTAAAATACAAGTGGGCACTATGATGTGTAAAGCATTTAATTTTTTTAGTATGAAACGATTAAATTGAAAAACAAATACATTAAAATTTTACAAAGAGATATACTAGTAAGCTTTATCAAAGGATTTTTTTCTCACGCACACACACACACACACACACAATACAATGTTTTAGATGTACACCAGTACAGCAGATAGCATACAAGCTAACACAAATGAGCTTGCAGCTACAAAACTCAAACACTTCAGATGCTCAGTTTTCCTCACTGACACAGATTCATTTTCCCATCAGGGCAGGTAGTTGTGTCATGCTTGGTAATTCCAATAAAGTAGTTTTCCCATGTAAAAATGAAAGCAAAGAAAACAAACACCTAACTCCAAAGCTAACGCAAGCTTTTTCCTGTGCGTCAGATGCTGTACGTAAAATCTGCGAGCACAGCCTGACTTCTCCTGATCCAGACTGATCCTAATCCAGAAACTAAACACTCTGAAAGCTCAGAGCTGGACTGAGATCAGTACTAATACTTCTTCCATCACTCACACAAACAGCGATGAGCAAATGCCTGTTGCATAAATGGCAGGATGGCTGGACTCCCAACACGTAGAGTGTCCAGCACTGTGAGGCCGTGAAGAACTCCAACATACAAACCGTAATGAGACTGAACCAGCCAAAACCCAGCAACAACAAACAAACCCACAAACACAAACAACGGATGATTATGTCATGCGTAATGGAGCCCCTTACATTTTTGCAGTTGTAGAATATGGCAGCCCATCTGCAAAATGCAAAACATGCTGTGATGAGGCCAGCAGGAGACAGATACTGAGGGAGGAATCTGCACGTACAGTATGGTTCATTCTCTGCAGTGCCTGTACACTGGTTATTTAACTTCTCACTAGTTTATTTAACTTGACACTTACTGGTGAATTTACAGTACAAGCATCACTAGATAACAATGTCACATCTTCAACAGTAGTTTTGGTCATCAGAACTGCAACATTAAAACTTGTGCCATTTGTGTGCTGTTTATTAATGCAAAACCTCTAATTTGCTAACCACTTGTAATGCAGTTTAACAAGACACTACCTGTGTCCTGACTGTGGTATTTCAATTATTTTGTCATTCTTTTCAGAATCATGGTATTCTGCAGCATTTTCCACAACATGTCCTGCAAAATGAAGATTGCACCATGCCAGTTGTCTTCAGCATGTGTGTGTTAGGGGGTGGGTTGGCTAGGAATGTGTGTAACTAAGCTGTATCCACACCTACAAAGGTGTATCTTGTATTAACACACGTAAATCTTCTCTGATCTCCAAATGGAAGCATTTACATTTTATTGCTGGCCACGGACCAGCAATTTCACTCCCTGAGAAAACAACTCGTACCAATTGCAATAATTGGTAGAGATGCTGGCCGTATGGCAGAGGGATTGAAAGGTTAGACTGTGGGCCGCTAGCCAGCTGCGCTTGAGTCTGCATTCATTAATAACCCAACTGCAGCCAGAGGCAGAGCTGTCACCAACACTAAAACGGCCAATGGTGCGATATAACATATTTCCATTGTTATTACCATTGTTAACTGTTTCTCGCCTATAAAGGTCACAGTGGATTTGCTAACACTGCCTTAGTTGCTAGCTGATGTTACAAATACACAGATGCTTTGTTTTTGGGAGAAAAGAAAATAACCCCATAAATTTTATGTTGCATATTGGAATTGACTGTGAGTAGCTCCAACTACTAATTCTAAATGGTGATAGTATACATTTCTCTGGCGCCAAATTACATTTCAGTGAGTTTAGTGATTGCTGTGAGGACACTAGACGGTTCCCACAGTAAGAGGAATCTGATCAAAGCTTTGATTTTCCCGCAGTTTTGAAATTACGGCTCTTCATAACTGCACATTACTCAATTAGACTGTCTCCACTACGGGTCAGAACCACAATCTTCATGACAGGAAAAATGGACCACTAATTGAGCTGCGCTAGTGTTTTCTGATTAGGGCGTCGGTGGGTGAAATGTTTAATTCCAGACTTTGTCTGAGAGTTTTGCCAATGTCATCAAGGGCTGTCATGTGAAAAAGTAATTACATTAGATACAGCAAACAAACAAGCAAACAAACGTCATAAATGTTATAAATAGCACAATGAGTCACTGAGCGCTAGCATAGCATAGCATTCCATGTTGCGCTGCTTCCAGGAGGCGGAATCTTCTGATTTTCCAGAAGTCTTTTTTATTGTTGAATGTCCCTGTCACTATAATTGATTGTAGAATCTCATTGTTCTTTCTCCTTTGCTATCTATTGTCATTTTTTTGTCAAGTATTAATTTTGAGTCATCTCCATTTTGTAATCATGACCATGGGCACCAGCCTCTTGGAGGCCCATTACCAGATTGACATGTCATGGTCCTTATATTCAGAAGGTACTGTCTGCACTCAGGAAGGGACCAGGAACCGCTAACATTTAGCATGCATTTAACCTCTGTCTGTTAAACTTTCATCAGTTAACCTTTCATCGGGCCTTTAGGCAATGTCCATAATTGAATACTTCTCTGTATTTTGTTATCTTTTACACTAAATTTATACATTTGGCAGATGCTTTAATCCAAAGCGACTTAGGGTACATTCAAGTTTTACAAATGTTCCCTGGGAATCAAACCCATGACCTTTGTGTTGCTGACGCAATGCTCTACCAGCTGAGCTACAGGAATATCATCTTTCTCTTGTTTTTTATTTTAAAAAATTGGTAGAAATATTTTACAGACAGTTTCTGAAATATATATATACAAATTAGCAAGCTTTATTGATGTTCTGTACGGCTAATTAAAGAGCAGCCAAGACAAACCAAGATAAATCTACTTTGATTTAACAAAGCAGCATACATTTCAAAATAAGGCCTTTTCAAATTGAACAGATTGATCAATACTTCTGATCAAATCCTCTGTTATATGGCTGAAGTCAAAGTCATAAGAAAATTTAATTTTTTGGCTGCAGATATTAGTTTTCATTGCGCTAACACTTGTTACATTATTGAAGCGATTTCTCTTCACTTACTGTTTTTCTGTGAGACTCCAGAAGCAGAAATACTGTTATTAAAGTAATGGGTTTCCCTGGCATGTTTTACTTTCCTGCTCTGGCTCTCTCCGCTTCGATCTCTGAACAAAGAGGAGAAACGTCTACTCCCAATCTACTCCGGCATGCTGCCAAAGGGGCAGACATCCACTGGATCTAATGCCACAGATGCAAACGATAGCGGTCTGACTGATTAGTCATTGACTGAGTCACTAACAGAGCTGAAAGGAAAATCACAGGCCAGATGCCTGCAGTTGCCCAGCCAGCATTGCACTGTGACTCCCAGGGGTCGGCCGCTCATGCCTTCCAACACAGAGATCCAGGAAGGTAATGGGTTACTCATGCTACTGCACTCCCAGCTGTCAGTTTTAGCTTTCTTGGCTCTAACGTTCATTACCTGCCCGTTTTACAGATGACCCCGCCCACATCAGAATTCGTCAGGTCAGGAGATCTCTCCAACTTTCCTCAGGCTACATCAACAGTGTCAGATTATTTTAGTCTGAGAGAGCTGGAAGAATCTTCACTTTCTTCTTTTGACTTTGTCCTTCCTGAGTTAACATTTTTGTGGTTTTAAAATTGTGTTGTTTGGAGAGAACAAACATGCTTATAAAAGATATTGAAACGTATTTGTGAGTCCATAAAAGTCAATTTAGCATCCAAATGATTCAAGATCCAACAGGAATGTTAATGCCCAGAAGAGAACAGTCACTGAGGTCTGTAGAAGAAATCTTATTTCCTTAAGCTATCTTGTCCATGGGGCAAACGTTCTGCAGTTTCCAGGGAAAATACTAGATAAACGCTTTTAACTCCCTTTAATACACATCAAAATCAGAGGGGAATATTATGAAGGAATAGCAACTCAGACGAAAAGATTAATTAAGAATGATTTTCAACCTTATTCTTAACAAATAAAGGCAAGGATCCACTCATCCCATTTTGTTTTAAGAGTTGTTGTTACAGTTTGTAGGGCAGCAAATTATGAGATTTGAAAACACATATGCATCGTTAAATTATTCCCATGAGATCAGGTTTAATTTGGAAATTAAGAGAATTTTTTAAAAGGCAAATACACAGTACAGTGTGTATGAACTAAAGAAATGTGGTAACAGAAACGTCTAGGACTCTAGAAATACTGACAAACTGGAAGCACCTGCTCAGAGTCTGCTGACTTCCCCTTGCTGTGCCTCTTAAAGGGGCAGGATTAATTCTCATCACAGTAACCATACATCATCCTACTGTGATTCAGGAACCATCTGAAGCCCTGCAGCACAGAGGTATAACCTCAAGTATCCACAGAATTTACTCTGTGTACATGACAAATGCCAAGAACCGCCCACAAAACAACTTTTGACTCTTGCACAGTCTAATTCATGAGAGGAGGTACAGTAAGATTCACAAAGGTGAGGTGAGTTAAAGTACTTCATTCATTCTCAAAAAATATTTCTGAATAGGCAGTCTTTTCCCCTAGACCTGTCTGCACCCCCTTCATATGGGAATTTGTTTTATTTTGGAGTTCTCTAATAGGATTCCCAGTTTACAGCTGCTGAAGTCATCAGTGCTTATAATGTGTTTAGAGGGACTCGTCCCTGGGCACTAAATCCACTTCCCGCCTATACTCAGCATCCCTAACCATGAAATACATTTGAAATGGTGGTCAGTCCAAACCTGCTGAATGCTGGTGTTGATAGAAGAACATTATGATACTGAAGAACAGAAATAAAGGCATGCTGTCTGTATTCACTTATCGGTTGTTTTTTAATGTCAATAAATACAATTGTTTTAAATTTTTTTAATAATATTATAATATAATATTATAGTAATATAATATTACCAATATTATTACTAATATGATTGTAATGTTAGTGATGTTTGTATTGTACAGTTTTTAATGGTTTTGTTAGTTTGACTTTTTAATATCTGCAAGACAGTGAGTTATTTTGTGGATGATTTGAAAAAATTTTAATTTAAAAGAAATTTTATTTAACTTTTAAATAAAAGAGAAACATATAGAGAGGCCGCATTAGGCTCCATTTGGAACAGGAGCATTTACTTAATGTCCTCTCTGTGGCTTGGCAGAGGTCTTCAAAAATCTCTTACCTGTCTGCAAGCATCATTTACTCAGAGGTAAAGATTCACAGGTCAGTGAATGATTTCTGAGGAAGAAACTGCTTTTTAAGAAGGCTTGAAAATATGCCTCCTAAAATACAAATCGAATTGCTGTTCACTTGTAGTGTTTGCTACAGGTAGGCTACAGATCACAGGCACAGAGGTGTAAGTTAGAAAAATAGAAGTATGTAATATATAATACCTAAAGCCATCAACATTACATTACAACACTACCTCTCCTGTTCATTCAACACTGTCTGTAACACTGTCATGTGTCATCACATTCTCTAGAGATTCACTTCTGCTCTCTGAGGAAATGCAAGTGTGCCATTCTCAAAGCCATGTAGAACCTTTCCAAAGTGCTATAATCTACTATAAATAACGATTAACGATTATTTACTTCAGCATTTCTAATAATTAAAAAAACATCAACAGTGGTGTGAGTTAATTCGAATTTTCATCCTAAATGTAGAAAAAGTTTAAGTGCAAACTTATCATGATTAGTCGTGATTTCTGGGTAGAAAAACATTCCCACTCAGGTTTTGTGCAGAGATATGTTGGATCCTCATTTAATGGCATGTTATGCTATTTAAAACATCCCTTCCTATGAATCTCTTGTTTACAGCTACGTTGAGCAATCCTGAAAAAAATGTTCCAGAATTTTTCAGTTCCTGAAAAATAAATCACACCCCCTGCAGAACCCACAGAGTTTGAGGCATTTTTTGTGTTAACTTATTACACCCGAGATCAGTGATTCAGTGAATGCTCCTGTGGCTTACAGATGAATGTTTTACCTGCCAATGATGATGTGTACTCTCCTAAATCATCCACACTTCCATGGGTCACAGTAGATTTGTAATACAATCCCCTTACCAGCCTTTTGAATTCATGCCCTGTATTAAATCAGGTATTATATGTCTAACAGCTGTTTTTGTATTAATCATTTATAAATATGAATTCCAGAGTCAGGCTGTAACTGGGTAGTCTGGGTGGACTCAATGATGATGTCATAAGGTCATCCCAAATCAGAAACATGACAACAACCAACAATGTTCAGAAAAATATTGAGGTGTCAGTGCCCCTTTGTGTATTTTCTTGAGCATGAGAAAACAAAACGGGCACCTGTTTAACAAATCAGAGTTTACAAATGACCTGTATGCCACACCATCAGTCATTCTGATTCGGTTTTAATGGACATTTGTTGCTGGTACTGATTGTACGGTCATGTGGAACTGCCTCTAGGTTTTTATTGGATAGAAGAAAAACAAAACTGGTTAAAAGACCTAAACCATTTATTTCTCTGACATATATTTTAAATCAGTCTGTGCCAATATAGTATTACACAAAGACAAGCATTAAATGTGTGTGAACATAATGTGTCAGCTCAGCTCTAGATAAGAATCTGACCACAAACTGCACGTCAGTAGCTAAGTCAAGCCACAACAGAAAATACACGGGTTAAATACTGTTTTCTGTAAGATATTTTGGATAGGATTTTATTATATATATATATATATATATATATATATATATATATATATATATATATATATATATATATATATATATATATATATATATATATATATATATATATTCTAAATCCAGATAGTTTCTGTCCAGATAGTTTTCCAAGAAAAACGTACCAGATCACAGCAATCCATAGAACTCATAAAACCCCAAAAAGCTGCACTGTACTGATTGTGTTTGTGTGGGTGTGTTTGAGCCACTACCTGATCTGTACAATTGCAGTAGTGAATCAAGCACTAAAACAACACAGACAGTGCATGCAGCTACACAGTGCTATACATGGGCTGGGAATTCAATTCAAGTGAATTTCCCTCAAGTTGTTTGTGACGTCACAGAAAGTTAAATAGAAGATTGTTCACAATGATTTAAAATTGCATTGAACATGCAGAGTAATAATTTATGTCTCTAAAGCTCTTTTTTGTGTTAAGGCTAATAAAGGTAAAGTTTCATTTGATAAAACTGTTAGTGTGTAGCATTTCTCAGAGTAGACAGTAGTATAGCATGACTGATGTAAATCTAGAGGCTTTGGGTTGATTGAGCCAGTGTGTAGCAGCCATCTCCAGGGAGGATCAGCCTGCCACTGCGAACCTGAGAGAGGCCGCTAGTGTGAGACACGAGAAGCGGCGCCAATTCTAATAAGAGAGCATGGGCCTTAAGAAACCACTAATAGTTCCTAAAGTTTCCCGTCCCATGAGCCTTAGCAGCAGGAGAGAGGGAACTGAGCGGACGACTGGTAATCAATGTCAGGTTTCTGGGCAGGGCCGTGTGTGTGTATTGAAGAAGGACTCTTGAGAGCGAGAGACTGTTCTGGGCTCTGAATATTAATGTCTATTTCCGGAATGAAATACAGTAGTCTTGTTGGCTTTAACTGGCCTCAGACAACTGCCGTTCATTCACTGAAGCTTTTATATTAGTAAATAGGTATGTCTGTAGAACAGTGTTCTCAGAGTAGGTGGGGCTTAACCCTAAGAGGGTTCATTTCCTAGTGCAGCTTGTTTGTGTGTGTGTGTGTATAGCATACTAAGTAATACTGTGTTAAAAAAGCCATTACATTATCATTCACCCCTAAAACTCTCAGCTCAATGTTTCATACCTATATGTTACAATATATAAAAAATAGGTAATGGTCAGTGTTCACCTGTAAGGTAGTCCTTCCACATTTCAGCTGCATTGTCTACAGGAATGATGGTCAGTACTGGAGAGATTTAAGTGTCTACAGGAATGATGGTCAGTACTGGAGAGATTTAAGTGTCTACAGGAATGATGGTCAGTATTGGAGAGATTTAAGTGTATACAGTGTCTTTATGGTCATTCTCATTCTTCTCACTGCTTCTTGCTAACTTGTACTTTTTTATGAAAGGAAGTCATCCATAAATGAACACAGAGAGTTTGCTTGATCCCCTGAGATCTGTTTTTGTGTAGCTGTGTTGTGCCACAAGCACTTGTGTAGGTCAAATTGCCCATGTCACCAGTGTGTTAAAAGCAGAGCATGAAGAGGAGAGCACCCATCGGGTCCAGTGGCATGTAAACATTACCACCACTCATGTTTATTTTGATCTGGGGAGGTGGCATCACGTCTACAGAAGGCCTTCTGAACACAGGAAATGTTTGGCCTTCATTACTAATCTAACTCTCAGTGTACTGTGCAGTGTTTATAACTGAAATGGCATCAAATTGTAAAGGTGGATTTTCAAAACAAAAACACAATGATCAGTTATTACTTGTTGTGTAAAAAGCTTTATAAATACAAACATTTTTTTTTGTTTTTCTGCAATAATTCTTACAATATTTGGCAAAACTGAATTGCAGTTTTACTGTACAGTAATAATGTTGTTAGAGAGGGAGACTTTACTATTGTTGCTGACATACATGAACATACTGAACATACTGACAACAGACTAACAAATGAGATGTTTAACATATGTCACAGGGTCAGTCCTTCTGAAGAAACTTAGGCTTGAAGACAATGATGTTGTCTTACAGGTTATTTCAAACAGGATCAGATAAGCAACCCTCTGCTGACCAGCCATAGGCCTTATCCACCACTCCAGCAATACAGAGACCAAGAAACACTCTTGGAAGGTTTTTACTTACATTCACACTGTAAGTCCACCATTAGCTTTACTGCATCATAATAATATTTCTTCAGTGTGTGACTTTGACATGAGAAGTTTCCATGTTTTCCCTGACCTCTGAGAAATGCCATTTGCCTCACTCTTCATTTATGATGGCAGCAGCAATGTGGTCTTCACGGCAAAACGGCTGTTTGCAATTTTCCAAAGTCCACTTGAGAAATAGAGGTCATTATTGGAATGAATTTAGAATGATGGGGTTTACATGCGCTGAGACATGTTTACGTTCACTGTGCTTTCCATGCCTCCCATTGTGACCAGTGATGCCTGGACTCAAATGAGACTGGACAGATCCAGGAACAGTCAGTTTCAGCAGCTCGGCTGAGTGATGGTAGAGGTCTACTTTCCAGTCCTGATGTTGGGCATGATACTGAAGGTGCTAGCTTAGGGAACTCCACTCAGTCTATAAGGTGGTTTGGTGGAGAGCAGACTTGAAGTCAGGCACTCCTGGTGGTGCGCTCTCTATGGTGGGGTCTGCTAGACCCATCCATCTTCTTGCCACTCTAGTGACGGCAAAGTAAACAGAGAGAACAAGCCCCCCATACAGTCAAGAACCCCCAAGATTTGTACGCCCTCCAAAACAGCAGCAGTGATAGTAAGGTGAGCCATAACGTGTGTAGAGTATTAAAAAAACATCAAAATCTCACTTTTTCCTCTGCATAGACATGCAGTCAAGCTTCATATGCAATTCAGAGATGATGTTCATCTTATTTGTGCTCCGTTCCCCATAATGCTTTAGGAGACTTGAAGACTAACACTTGAGGTCTTTGAGAAACATTACACATATTTTTCTTTCTATTTTTGTTGCTTATGAGGGTTACCATAGTAACGTAATGCTCTTTTCCACAAATTTGTCCAAAACACTTCATGCACTTCTAAAAACATTGAGGATGCTACTCATGAATGGACAGAGCACTTCAAAGACACAGTTCAATTCTATCATCATTAACATCAGAAACCTGTATGACGTTCTTCTGTGTAATGAGATATTTATAGAAGAATGTCAAGCAAGAGAGCAAGCTGCTCTTTCCACAGAATGAAAGTGAGCGTGACAGTGTTAAAGAACAATTTTTGTGTAAACACTGATTTAAGTTTTAGTTTGTTCATCAGTTGTACGGAGTACTTGTTTTAATTCTGTTGCGCGCTGTGAACCCAGTCCAGCGCATCACATATGAATGTATCAAAAACCAGCACGATCATAAATGTAATGTAAACACCAATGGAGGACAGCAAATTATTGTAAATTATATGTATAGAAATATAATAATAATATATAATCACAAAGATGAATGCTCTTTATTGTCACATCATTATTTTGTGCAACACTTTTGCTGTTTCTCTTCTTTGGTCCTGGGGCCGACTGGGTTTGTACCTTTATTTGACACGCATTACCACAGCCATAGAGAACACAGCTTCTTTTAGAACTGTTACCTGGAGCTAAAAGAGAGCTATATCGTTCAGCACTTGACGTGGCTATCATAATACTTACTCCCAGACAGAGCCCGTGCCCTGGCAGAAACCACAGACTGCTCTCTGACACAGTCGCTGTAGCTTTACCAGTGAAACTTGACCCGTGTTTCTCTCTCAAGCGGTTTTCAGAACAGTATTCTCTGTACCTGAACACACTGGCCTACAGTCAGCAGAGTGGCTGCAGAGGTGAAAGAGCCTCTGTGCACATCTGACTAGCCTGTTAGGCCGGTCTCCTCCTAAATATAGAACAACAACAATGGAAAGAGGAAGCACTTAGAATGTGTTGACTGATGCTGGAGATAGAGCTGTCACTTTTGTGTTTGCACTCAGACATGTATCGACATTCAGTGTGAAAAATAATGACTCGTGGATACACATGAGGCTGTAGTATAAATGATTACGTTTAATTCACCTGGTTGGAACTGATACTGGCATCTATAAGTTGATCACAAGTAATTAAAAAAATATAAGTTGTTGCACAGTAATCATGGTAAATACCTGCTTTTAAAGTGACAGCTCATTTATGAAGACCACTGACTGTCAGTTGTAAAAATAATTTAAAAAGTGTCACTCTAAAAGTGCCATTAAAGTAATCCACATTACATGTGGTTTGTCCATATGAAGCCATATGATCGTTTATATGATGAACAGACAGAAATGCAGGTTATTATTTACTGATGATAATCAAATACAGGGCAGGTCTGATGAAAGTAACAATTATGAGTGAATATACTTAAACAGCACACTGTCTGTTTCTCATTCTAAACTTTAGAGGATTTGATATACAGCATGCGTGTAAAAGTACCATAAAGTACTTCTCTACTGTTGTTTTGCCCTTTATTGAGCCTGACAGTCTGTGTCATTGTATGGAAACTCTCTGTAAAGATTCTTTAAAATATTTGTTTGTGTGTGTGTGTGTAATGACACAAATTCTAATGTTAAAATAGTTTTTTAACAGATAACCTTTGATGAAATGAAGGCAACAATTTACAAAATTGTGTGATAGTATTTGTAAACTGCCTTATAGTGATTTTTTAGTGAATTTTATTTGAGGTGATTATGATAATTGGAAAATAAAAACCAAACACAAGGGTTTTACACTTTACACCAACTGGTCATGCAGTACCATTATTACTGCCTGCTTATAATACAAACCAAAATGTACAAAACTACAAACCACAATGTTTGTATTTGGGGTCTCTTTTGAATCACTTCACACTTAAAATTGTTACTTTATTTTACTGGTTCATTTATTTTTTCACATATGTCTACATTCTTAAATAGGTGAAAAGTCTTGCTTATGTATTTTAAAAAGGTTGGAGAATACAAATGTCCCCTTATCTTTCCTTTAGTTATAAATTTTGAGTGTTTCATGCCAAGCCATACACCATATGGAAAAGAAAATGGACAGCAAAAACACTTGTGGATAATTACTGAAAATGAGCAGTAATGAGCAATATCCATGCACATTTAGGTCGGATCATAAATAGACCTGACAGAAAGGCAGAGAAATGGACCTGTGCATAAGCGTCATACTGCACATTAATGAAATCCATCTTATGACCAGGTTAATAGCAAATGCTGGCTTTTTCCATTTCTGTGTTCTCATTGGTTATTAGTAATATTGCTTTGTTACAAAGTGTTCACACCTATGTACCCTAAGAAATCTTTCAAATTTCTTATTCTGCATGGATTCATTGACGTCATAGGCTCTTGTTCCAAAAATAAACCTGGAGAAGAGAGGGAGGGCATGCATGAGGGAAACACAGGAAACCACTTGCATATTATTCTGCTTTTAAAATGTAAAATGTGCCCCATAACTTTTTATATTTTGTTAGGGATAGAAATGATCCCACTGTCCTTTGGTCAAGTATGAAAATCAAACTTGAAATTTGAGCTGTTGGTTGGGAACATACCTGAGGTGGGAAAGATGTGATCAATTTCTTGTAAATTTTAAAATGCGTCCTTACTTATAAGGCAAGAATTAATGTTCCCCGCAACACATAGTCAGTGCAGTTGCAATAGTCATTTCCCTTTAATTAAGCTCAAAACCAAAACCGCAAACTCTTCTCCAACTACCCACTTGCTAAGAACTTCAGAGTGTAACATTAGCCTTTCGTACCAAACTGTTCCGATCATATAGACTCCATCTGGCACAGTCACTGTTAACAAACTCTGGCAGGGTGACTGGCATGTTTGTAGGGTGAAAGTGGAAATTAATTTGATCCTGACCACATTTTGTTGTTGAATTCAGTCTTGGTTACTGCAGCACACTGTTCATGGAATTCATTATTAGGTGCCTCCTGTGTCTCATATTTGGAGGAGTTTTGGCTAGACTGTTTAGATTGTTGAAGTCTCTATGGAAAGTTACTCTTGCTTTCTTTGGTTTTTGGCAAATTGCAGGGTACCATTTGTTACAATCAAAGATGATTTGTTAACAGAGGTAGTTTTTGACATTTTTGGAATATGTCTATGAACTGCCACAAAATGTAAAGCAAGTCATGTCATGTACATTTACAGTTATGTCTTCTTACGCCTGCTTAACACATACTGCTGTGCACACAGCATTTGTTGCAGCGCCCTTATTAACAGGTAAACGCATTTGCATTAAATACGTGAGGTGATGCATCTAGAGTTTGAACTCACCAGAAAATATGCAAAATACACAATGACAGTAAAACAATTTATGAACAAAAGCTATTGCAATATTGGCTGTTATAATGCAGCATAAAATGTATGTCTTTGTATCCCTTACCCACTGTATAAAAAAGGTCTTGAATTTCACTCATAGCTATCAGCATTTTCTATTCAGCAAATGTGACTGAATTTAAGCATTTAACAGCTAAACTTTGGGTTTTGAGTTCCATGAGGATTAATTACTTTTTTGGTTGTAAATGTGGTCCCCTTCCACACGTAAATTAGACTTAATGACATCCAAGTTTGTAATAATTCTCAATGACCAACCCTGGATAATCATTTTGTGGCCATTAACACAGCAAATCCTCACTATATTAAGCTCACTTTATTCTGTAAAGTTTTTACTCTATAGTACAGTTGACATGCTGCACAGTTACTCTGTAGCACAGTTCACATGCTGCACAGTTACTCTATAGTACAGTTCATATGCTGCACAGTTACTCTACAGCACAGTTGACATGCTGCACAGTTACTCTATAGCACAGTTCACATACTGCACAGTTACTCTGTAGCACAGTTCACATGCTGCACAGTTACTCTATAGTACAGTTCATATGCTGCACAGTTACTCTATAGCACAGTTGACATGCTGCACAGTTACTCTATAGCACACTTCACATGCTGCACAGTTACTCTATAGCACAGTTCACTTGCAGCACAGTTACTCTATAGCACAGTTCACTTGCAGCACAGTTACTCTATAGCACAGTTCACGTGCTGCCCAGTTACTCTATAGCACAGTTCACGTGCTGCACAGTTACTCTATAGCACAGTTCACGTGCTGCACAGTTACTCTATAGCACAGTTCACGTGCTGCACAGTTACTCTATAGCACAGTTCACGTGCTGCACAGTTATTCTATAGCACAGTTCACGTGCTGCACAGTTATTCTATAGCACACTTCACGTGCTGCACAGTTACTCTATAGCACAGTTCACGTGCTGCACAGTTATTCTATAGCACAGTTCACGTGCTGCACAGTTACTCTATAGCACAGTTCACGTGCTGCACAGTTACTCTATAGCATAGTTCAGGTGCTGCACAGTTACTTTATAGCACAGTTCACGTGCTGCACAGTTACTCTATAGCACAGTTCACGTGCTGCACAGTTACTCTATAGCACAGTTCACGTGCTGCACAGTTACTCTATAGCACAGTTCACGTGCTGCACAGTTACTCTATAGCACAGTTCACGTGCTGCACAGTTATTCTATAGCACAGTTCACGTGCTGCACAGTTATTCTATAGCACAGTTCACGTGCTGCACAGTTACTCTATAGCACAGTTCAGGCCTAAGGCATAAAAATGTCGAAGCACAGCTTCTCTCTCTGTCATGCAACAGATATTTGTTTATTAAGGGGGTAATTATGAGCGTTTGGTGCCTGTATGAGTGGAGAGATGATGACAGGATCTGGTTGTTAACCTTTAAAAGCCAGATAGGAATCACATCTGAGTGGAAAGGTGAAAAGGTAAAATCAGCTTATGGAGTTTCTACCCTTTCCTTTCAATTAGACCAGCAGCTCAGACCGATACTGAATAGAGTTTATTGGCCTACAACACTCTCAACACGTCCAGGCTTGGCGACAGACTTTATTGCCATTTTTCTAATTAAAGAAGCCATAAAATCAGTGGGGGGTACCTTTAGTCTGTGTTGACATGAAGTGGTCACCATGGCTGCAGTCAGCTGCATGTATGTGTAAGTGAGACACAGGATGTCTTCCATAGCTTGGCATATATGTATGGAAACACAGATTGTGATGATTAAAGTTAACAGTTAGAACAACCAAAGGTGGTGACATTTCTTCATAGGTTATGAAGGTCATTCTGCTCACAGTCTACAGGAGAGACTGGGAATATTTGTCACATGCATGCGCTATATATCGATAGGCTATAATTATAAGGTTTTAGGTTTGTAATTAAATTATCACTTTAAGTAATGAACACCTAGTTCAAAACCTGATTAGAATTTTTTGTGACATATTTGAATTTGAAATTTGAAGCAGAGCTTGAAACGTGTTGTCAGAGCAAAGGGTATTTTGGGATACACACACATTGCCAAACTGATTTGATCAAAACAATTATTTCATTGCTTCATTTATCTGAACAGGATGGGCTGTTTAAATGCTTTGTCAGTTGTCACAACTCTACCTTATTCCTTCTTCTACTCATTAAGCTTGGGCCAGAGGGGGCCATCCAGACATATGTTGTCCTTGGCCCACATTTTTTGTTCCATTTGTTGAAAAGTTCCATTTGTTAAAAAAAAAATTATATTTTCTTTTTTTGTAATTTCTCATGAGAGGCCAGGAATTCTTTACTAATCTGTGAGATTCCCTGTAGAATAAAGAGGCTTTTCAGTATTATGTAGAATTTATGTGTGTGTCAAGCAGGAAACTGATGACAGGGTGGCAACGAGACAGTGGGTAAATGTGTCATCTTTCGGAAAAGCACAAAAAAACATGGATAAATAGCCTGACGTTTGTCAATGTCGGAAAAAAACTTTACTTCTTATTATACTTCTTGTTTATATATTTTTTACAAACAATGCTTATAATGGAAAAAAGACAAAAAGCTTAACATATATGCCAAATGCAACATGTAGAACATTTTTAAACTGTTGTTTTTGAAAGAAGAGTTGTAAATTGTCTCCTGACCATAATGAGATGAATTAATAGGCCAGGCTGTTTCTGTGATGTCATCAGACCAGAGACCTGAGCAGTTAACTGAGGTGTCTGTGGCACTGCCTGAGTCAGTCTAGGTAATGACAAGCTCCATCACTTTTTCCAGCCCAAGCCTCACCCCACAGACCTGTCCGTCCACCAAGCAGTAATAGACTAGGACAGGCCTCTCCTGAGACCCCATAGTGCCCTGGGGCGAGGTACCAAACACCTTTTGCCATGATACTCTTGATGTCTTTCAACTGTGCCACCAAACACTGGCCTATCTGAACCCCTAAACTAACAAATGTCACCCTGTGTTTCCCTTTGCTGTAGCGTCCACTCTCTAGGGGCACAGTGCAGAGGTAAAGGAATTTTTGTGCACAGTTTTCTAATTAACAAGCTGGGTTTCACCACCCTGAGCTCCTGCTATTGGTTTTATTGTGTTTTGGGATGTGAGTGCCCCACTGGGTGACTCAAATGGTAATGATGACTGTTCAAAGAATTGTTACCTGTTTGAAATATCTACATGGAGATCTTCACAATGTGAAGTAAGTTGTTGTGATACTGTTATGATGTGGAAATTATGAATAACAAAAAAAAAATATGACTATTGCTTCCTGATCATTCAGGAATTTCAGGCATGTTAACATAAAAACAGTAAGCCAAGGATATCTTTTACATGGAACTTGTTTTTTGCATACAAAGACTGTGTTCTGAATGAAAATTACTGTTGTACCTATTTATAAACAGATCCACAACTGGTCCAAAAGCAGAATTTAGATATACTGTAAGACATGCTCAGCTGAATAGTGAAGACCAATTCTTGGATAGGGTTTCAACATGTTAACAAAAACCAAGTAAGATGACTGTGTCTGGCTATATAGGCTGAAGGTTTAATGCATGTTTACTTTTCTGCTAGTTCATTTTTCCTCTTTTGTTAATCAAAATATTGATTTCTACACGACCTTTCCACCAGGTGGTTTCCCGAGACATTGAAGAAGAGGTGTACATGCACAGTAACACTGGGGTACATGGTAAAGTATTATATCTTTACATGACCTTGTACAATGTCAGCTTTTAAAGCGTAGTCATCATCAGATCACTACTAGTGTAAGCACGTTCTTTATGCCACATAAATGACAGGATTTTGCAAGTGTGCTGTGGCCCAATTTGCAGATAATTTGTCGAGTCTAATCTCATAATTTTTCTGATAAAAAAGTGAAAGAGATGCCAAAGAGATGCAATCAAATTCTAAAACATTTGTGGTAGCAGAAACGGAATAATTTTTCCACAGTTAGTTTAATTACAACCGTAATTATGTTAAGAAATGTGTAGAAGGACTGTAATCTGGATTTCATGCCTTAAATAATAAGAAACCATTTCCTTTAAAAAATGATGATTATCCTTATATCATTCGTCATATATGCAGTCACACCCTGAACCCCTTTGAGGCTTAAATCTTTGCTCAGAAAAACCAACTTTGTTAGTGCTGTTGTGTTTAGCTACTATGTCAGGGAAGTCTTTAAATACAAGGAAACTGCACATTACTTTATTTAGCTGTTGGTAGCCACAAAGTAAATGTAACATACTGTACCAGCCTGTGGTACAGCATCAAAACCTCATTGGTGTGCACATATTGAACCTGACTGGTGAAATTGTGGTCTGCCCACGTGTGTAGCTGGGTAACGTTTCTGAAGTTCTAAACCCACACTGCAGACTCCACACTCTGTGGTTTCAGATTCGGTCCAGATCTGCAGTTGTCTAACTTACGTGTATACACACAATGTTGAATGATAGGGGGCGCACTACGATGACTCAGCTCTTTTTCCATCATGCTGTTTAACTTTGTTCTTGGGTTGTAACCACAAGGCCTGGACTCTGTCTGTGCCCTGGGCAGATTGATTCCCTTAAAGTTTTTAAAACTGGCAGAACAGGTGATGAACATTTGCTTTCTCTTTATTTTTGCCATTTGTTTCACACAGCATATAAATATTGAACATTGCTCACTATTTACATACATAAAATGTCTTGGGGAAGCTGTATTGCTACCCATAATGGTATACAAGTCTCAAACCCTAAGCCTAAACCTAACAATGACCTAAACCTAATCCTACAATCTGATTGGTTGTTCCATGAAAAACTTCCATGACCTCCAGCCTCCATGTCCTGGAAAAAACAGCTCATAAGCAGGTAGCAGCAGTGTTTAAACAGGGAAGTAGATCTGCCCAACTGAATTCAAGTCTGGCTTCATCCTGGTATGTATCACCCACTTTATAATCTAATAAATTCCTAATAAAAATAGGATAAAATCCTATTCTCTGCAATTCCTAATAGAGTCAAGTCCTGACTTAGAGCTTTTCTGTTAAAAATCCTGTTTAATTCAGAAATATGTTGCATTATGAAGTAAAATGGGCTGTGAATGCCATTTCATGTTGACCATGAAATTCTGTGTGAAGTTGTGCCTTTAGTTCTGTGTAAATGCAATGCTGCATAGGAGCTGCCCTACCTTGATGTTGTCAGGACAATTAGTGTACTTGTGTATGAGAGGTTTTAAGTATAATATATTTGTAATTGTAACAACTACTGCTATCTGTTCATCCGGCCAGCAGAGGGCACAATCTCCTGAACTCGTCTTCTTCTTCTTCATGCCTCACTTCCTGTTTGTTTCCCCATTTAAGCGTCATAGTTTCACCAGTCTGTTGTAAAGTACTGTCAACTGCAATGTTTTGAGTGATTTTCATTGCATTTACATATTTTAATGGGTATGATTTTTCTGCCTGGTTTTGGATTGTTTTTTTTAACTGGATTTTAACTATATTTAGCCCTCGGGTTTTGGCCCTGTTTATTGTGTATTTTTTTAATAAAACTGCAAAAGGACATTCTTTGGTGGCTTCTAATATGAATGTTTTAAAACTTGGTCAGCTGCTTATGGAGGCAACATTTCACACTATAGCTTAGACCCAGAAGTCAGGATGCCTCCATGCACCTTTTGTGTTGCCATCTTCCTTCTTGGCTGTTTGATGCATCTAAATCAACCACTGAACGCAAAACAAATTTTCCAATTAGTTCATTTAAGTACTAAGAACATAAGTGTAATATGGCTTAATATCAGTAGAAACATTTTAAAACTTGTACGTTTTTATAGCTTCAAAAGTTCACCATATGTTTTATAAAATCTCTGGAACATGACAGTGTTTTATAGTATAACACTCAGAATCCTAGAGATGTCCTCAGAAGACTTACAAATAGACCAGACAACCCTAAACCACAGGAACTAGACTGCTACAGTGTGTGTGTGTGCTGGGGAATGTTGCTTACCGGGCATCATCAAAGTGACGGTGAAGTGTTACAGTGCCGGTTATTGCACACAAACAGGTGTGTGTCATCAGCCCAACCCATCAACACGCGGTCAGCTGACGTCTGAGTTATTTTTAGTCCAAGCTACTTCCAGCATATGATGTCACTGACACAGAAACAGAGACACAATAACAGATCACCGTTCATTTCTGGGTGTGAGCAAGACAGACAAGGTGATGTGGGAAAGAAATGAATGTCCACTGACATCTCTTCCTCATGTTACTGGGTAATTATTCTTTAAACATAAGTGTCATCAGCTCAGTTCTTTTCACAGTCATCTTTCAAATCTTAGTACTTAATGCATTGTCAAGTTTCAGTGCATGGTGTGGAGAATTTTACAGTTTTTAGAGCATTTTAAAGCTTTTTTTGGCTTTGAACCAAAGCAGCAGACTGTGTGTTTGTCATGTGGTGAGTTTGGAGGAGGCGGGTTGCTGTGCGCTCTGAAAAAGTGGCTCACTGCCAGAACTGTGTGAAATCTACTGATCAGTGTTACATTAAGTCTGTACAGCGTAGGACTGAGCTACTGGAGACGTGACTTTGGGTACGACACAGCATATGTATATCAGTTGTGTTTTCCATTATACACAGTCACAAAAACAGTGCAACAATGTCAACAAACACTCCTCGTCTCTTTACTTTAAAGGGGTCATATCATACATTGTTTTTAATTATTACATTTTTCCCCTTAGGTCTACTGAAAATGTTTTGCAAAGTTTTTGTTGTGCCATAATTTAGTTTTGAATACATATTTTAGTTTAAATGACCATGTGCTGCAGAACGTGTTCTTTCTGAAGTTAACCGGAATATACAGACACACATTTCAGTTTAATCATTTTAAGAATTATAGTATCTGTCCAACTTCCTCTTTATTATCAACATCGGAAAAATATCACTGACAAGTAAATGTACTATGAAAAGTTTTAGAACACAATACATTTTAGGGGAAAAGATCAAGGAAATTTCAATTCCCTGTAATGTGCTTCCTATTAACATACCACACAACTGTAAATTAGCCTTTACATAACTTCAGTATATGCAGTGGTTAACAAACGGCTGATCAGCAGTCGATCAGACCTAAAACGTGACTTCTTCCAGGACGAAACCTCAAGAACCTGTTGAGTATCAGACAAATGGCTATTTTTTCCTTTGGAACTTGTGACATGACACACTCTTCCCACATGAGCAGCAAGTGGCCATTCCCGCTGGTTTATTTACACGATCATTAGACAGCAGGGAGAGGTTCTCTCTGACCAGCTCCATCAGAACACCCTCTGTCTCTCTCACTACCATTCACCTGACACTGATCCTGTGGAAAAATAAACACACACACAGTTAAACACGCATCTGCGATTTATTTTTTGTTTCTGCCACTCTTAAATGTGTTAAGCTGTACCAAAGTAAAGTGGACTACTGAACAAACAGTTAGCTTTTATAGCAATTGTTTGTTTGTAACAAACAATTGATAATACAGTTTTACTTATTAGGATGAAACTAGTACTAGTTAATGCTAGTGGAAAAAAGTGATATGGATTAGTGGGTGTAGGAGAGCTCGGTGGTTTGTGGTGAATGCAGTATAAAGGAATGTCTTTAGTCTACACCAGCCTGCTGAGTCAGTCTTCACACCTGCACACGGATAGCCAGACAATGGCTGCATCTGAATTCCTGCAGTCATAGTGTTTACTAAATGAGATGAACTAATCTCTTGACCGTTGATGAAGTGTGTTCTATAGGTATGCAGGTGTGTAGTATAAATACATACCTGGACATGTTTCATCTCCCATGACCTTATGTGGGAGAGCAAAGTGTCCATTGGTCACACACTTTTGAATCTCAACAGATTCACTGATGTCATTTGGATATTTTTTGCCTACTATATTACAAATACTGGTTATGTTGACATCCTAAAGCATGCTGTTTTTTATATACACTGTAGCTTGTAAATGGATTATAGATTAATTGAGTGAGGTGTTGAGTAACGGAAAGAGTGTTCGGATGGGAAGGATGTGCGGATGAAAGAGCGGGTTGTTTTCTTTTTTCTGGTGCCATGTCTCGTCTTGTGAGGCCCTGTGAGTCAGATACCAAATCCTTCAGCTGGAACTGACAGATGTACTGAGGTGAGGAAGGGCCTTTTTTCCGTCATAAAGAAATTTAAACATCCCCTGTTTATTCCACACATCTGATTTCACAAGTTTTCCTTTTGTCTGTTTTGCTGCAGAGGAATTCAGCTAGTTAAACAGAAAGTCATTTGCGATGCGGCTGGTTTCTACCACCCAAAAGCCACACATAAACAATACATTCTTCGAAGATGTTTTTTTGTTATCCAGTGTAAAATCCTAACGCAAGAATGGTGCACCACTTTGTGTTTGGTTGTTTTCTCTAAGCCTAATGTGTATGTGTACAAATCACCCCTAGATATATTACCATCAATTAAATAAACCACAGGATACTTCCAGGATTATCATAGATAATGCACATGCCTCAGACATTCTATGAAAGATTTAAATCAACGTGATTTAACACAATATTGTATCATCAAAACAAAATAGCATCAGGCGAAGAGAAAATAACTCAATCAAGGGACATTCAAAATCAGTCTGTGAAGGTTTGATGTCAATGGCACTGACCTCAGCAAAGCACAGTGTGAGTTTGGCAAATATACAGGATTGAGTATACATTTGTGTTATGATAAAAGGAAGACACATGCAGACGTTTTTTTACACCAGATCCATTGGGCTCACTATACACATATAACATTTATTTTATTAAAACTGGTGATATAGGGAAACTGTTCTTGTGTCCCAGGCTAGTTTAAGCTGATCTTTATGGAGAAGTTTGCCTCAGACACTGATGTAATATTTTCAGTGGTTGACTGTGTTTTGTGTTTATGACAGTCTGGCACAGGTGCTGTTTATTTGTACCTTCCAGTTGCAAGGGCCTACAATTAACAGTAATTTGAGAGAGGAAAGAAATGCAAATAATTCATCTAATTATGTTCCATTTGAATTCACAAATGTTTATACAAACTCCTGTTTTTTCGTTATTTTCCTCAGAACTTTATGCTGTTGCAGCTGCATGCTTAAATCTCGATTCTGATTTTCAAATGTGTTTTGGCAAGTGAAAATGCATGAATGGTCAAATGATTTTATTTCATAATCTGCAAATATTGATGAGGCAACATATCCATACAAAAATGCTATTGCTGCTTAGTTTCAGTAAATGGCCATTTTTGAGTTCTGAAAGTAACAATATTTTCATAATACAATAATATTATCATGATATAATCCCTTTAGGATTGCATCTGATAAAAAAATCTCTAATTAAATCCCTTTAAAACCACACAGAATGCATTCATGCTAAATTCAAATCTGCACAAACCATGAACAGGTGCATGTTTAGACAATATCTAAGGATTAAGTGCACATTCGTATTTGTATATTGTCATAAAAGAAGAGGCGAACAATCTCCGCATCAGACTGAATCCAAGTCATCTCTCCCAGACTCCTGACCAGCTGACACGGCAGGAAATCTTGCCAGTTTCCCTTCAGCTCAGTAAAACAATATGTTAATTGCTTTGGGACTCAGAAGTCGTCCCATTTAACAGGTTGAAGTTTAATCATGTGGGAGCGTTCCTTCATCTGCTCAACGTGTCATGTAACTTTTCCAAGGCTACAGGAGCAGATTGGAAACGTCCAGAATTCCAGGGGCTAATTATTAAATATCTTAGAGTTTATTGTTAGTGTCACTGATTGCAGCCAAAACGTGTTCTTTGGCATGTTACTTGGGCTCAAAAAACTGAACTTTTTGTTCTGAAATACTTTTTTTTATTTTTCCACTGACCTTGGAATAATGTGAAATGAATGTTGTGGGTGTATGAAAGAGCTGAACTGGCATTTATAAGTATTTTTAATACTCACGCTTAATATGATACATCTCTGTCAGAATTTCGTAACGTGTTCCTCGTTCCAAGAGTGAGATGAACTACCTGACTGGAATCATGAAATATGATGAAGTTTGAATTCTGACACGCACACATATCCTGAAACTCTCTATTGACAATGACAACAGACGTGAATCCTTCAGTGCATATTTCAAAACTGTATTATCATGATTTTCTTGTTAATACTAATTTTCTTTGCTTTTTCTGACATTCAGATTACTGTTTTCTAAAGACATAAAAGGCTAAAAAAATGTTTTGAAGACATTTTAACATTTAACAATTAACACAATTTCACATTTTAAACTGCCCTTTTTCAGACAACAATTGTTGGTGCTTGTGACTTTTAAAAGCAGAATTTTCAATCAATTGAATTCAATTCTGAATTCTAATAATGTATATACAAGCTGAATTTTGTCCTTTTGGGATCTCCATGCACATTTATTGTTGCCTGTGTGTTCAACAGAAGGAAAAAAGTACATGTTTGAGATAACATGAGGCTGAGGAAAGGACGGGTATTTTGACTTTTGGGTAAACTTTTCCTTGTAATTTCCTTTTCCACAAGTCAAACTGCATTTATGCATGGGTACAACATTATTTTTACAAAAACTGTAGGCATATATGTAAAGCGAAATTTTAAAAGGTCTTTAAATTATTGTGTTTTAGATTTAGCATGCAGCACGAAACAACAACATTTCAAACATATCAAAAGTGTTAGAATGTGAACTGGAGTTATAAACATTTGGAATGGTGGAGCTCATGTCAAATGCTCTCACGACTCCAGCACACTGCAGCATATAAAAGCATAAATATACTGCAGCTGTTTTAGCTCAACACTGTATTCTACTCCAGCAGTTAGTGGGGGGGACAAACCACATTTAAGAAGTTGTGATTTCTACATTGTCCCTGCTGCAAAACAACGCATTCACAAAAACGTCACACTCCTTAACTTCAAGACTGGCGACAAATCCAGACAGAGCTTGATTAAACCCTCCCGTTTGGCCTGCAATTTATGGTGAAGGATTGAGTTTCAGCTAAAATTAGGCATCACTCTTAATTTATTACCTCTATTGAGAATCTAGAGAAATGCCTGTAATGGTCTCCATTCCTAACAGCGTATAACCCCAGTGTCAAGCGATATAATGTTGCATTTTAATTCGCTGTGAGCCCAGCCTATTATAACATAAACCTCCAGCTATTACCCTCCTCTTTCTCATGTAGACTGAAATGAGGGAAAGTGTTAAACGTGCACAAGAGTGCTAAAAAAACACTAAAATCCAAAATAATTTTATGAGGTAGGGAAACAGTTTCTCCCTGTCGGGCAGTTGACATTTTAAACTTATTTGTGGTTCCCGGTTTGGAGACTGCAGAAGAGGCGAGCTGGCACAGACTCCATCTTTAGTGTTGTCTGGGCTGGGCAAAATCCCTCTGGACTCACTTAAACCCTGTCAAGGGGAAATGAAAGTCAGACAGAATTTACACCTGACCTTATGGGCGCAGGTAAATTGTGTGATTTTATCTGGGTCGAGGGGATTTTGACGCAAATCAGGCTGAAGCTCATTACTGGGATGACCCATCTCTTTTCCAGGGTGTGGCTGGTGATTGGATCTTCTGAATAAAGTCTTCTGAAGTCTTGGTGGAACAGTTCCAAAATCTAGTACATTGCCTTGCCATCTACTGCTTACATTACCATCTGCCTTTAAGCTAGCATCATGCACGCACATGCAGTCCACAAAATAGCACTAGAGTCAACTCAATCTATTACAATAGAATTCAATAGATATTCAATTTTTCATTCAAATTTTTCAGTCTATTTAGAGTTTGGTGTTAACGTTGCTTAGATAATTATGCAATATTTGAATAAGCATAATATTAATATTAACATGGCACACACAAATATGGGTTAAATTACTTTAATTACACTGAACATTTTTATATACTTCTCAGTACTTTGTAGCATATTTATAATTGACATCATACATTATGGATTGTCTTCTCTGAACAGAATACATATAGTTGATGCTGCCTTTCAGTTCGGCCAAAAGAAGTGATGTAAGCTTAACTGTGCCCTTGAATCAAGAGCAGGCCTATAAGAGCAGGCCTATAAGAGCGGGCCTATAAGAGCAGGCCTATAAGGGTGTTGTCTAAATAGGCAGCTCTCTAGCCTTTAGAATAGAACTAAGATTACAGTTTTATAAAAGTTTAATTATGAATGTTAGGGTTATGTTTGGGTAATGTATACATTGCATTCAAAATAGTTTGATTTTGAATTAGGAGAACAACAAAGTAAAAAACTATCCATCTAAAAAAGCATATCGCTGTAATCGTAATTTTAAGTGACTTTCAAGAGTACAAACTGTCTAGGTAAATCTAGGTAAACTTGTCATGTATACTATCAACACGTTAGTTGTTGGATGACCTCTCAAATTGTACCTGATTATTGTTCAGGAACAAGAAAATACTGTATACAGATACCCAACTTAGAGGTGGTTAAATATACATGCTCGTGAAGTGAAGGTGGTGATTTCACTGAGTCAGTTCTAAACCTGAACAATGCTTTTACCTTTACACTCTCTCTGGCCTATTCTTAGCAAGTGTTGTGGCCACTCTTGTAATATTTTTAAAGATTATTACAGTATTCTGTAACTCCTTCGGCAGTTGGCCAGAGGCTTCACTCTTTTTCTCCTGGTCTGTCTCTCTCCTCTACCTTTCTCTCGACAACGATCTCTGGTTGTAAAATAATACACCGTCAGCCAGCAATAATTTGCCATCCAAACAGTGCAGACACTCCTTGACGTTTACTGAAACCTCACCCCCCCACCCTCTCCACCGCTCTGTGTTTGTGCAGACAGAATCTCAGCAGAGCCCTGGACATCGTTTTTAATAATGAGGAGGCAGTGGCAAGCCATGGACTGGCCTCTTGTGCTTATGTTGGCCTGGTGTCAGTAGAGCTGGCAGGCAGTGCCAGCCAAACATGCTGAGGAGATTGTTCCCTCAACGGCCTTAGATCAGCTGCAGATGTGTTGTATTTCTAAGGAGCGTAGACATATAGAAATGTACTAAAACTGTATCCAGTGAGAACATAAGAGTCTATGGGACCTACTGTAGCGATTATGAAGAGATTATCTTTGCAAAAATGCTTAGGTTTTATCTTTCTATATTTGATATCCCTGGTTGAAAAGACCAGGTTATTTCTGGTTTGGTGCTGGTGAACCATGCTGTAGAGCAAAATTCTGTCCAGCTAGTATGGTCTTTCTGGGGAAGCTGATTTTGATGTGTTGATGGTTAGGTTATTTAGGAAGTTTGGTTGAGACACTAGCATACCAGTGTCCCAGTCTGAAGACCAAAAACAGAACCTACTCCATACTGGTTATCAGTGTTGCTGGTTCTCTCAACATGGATATAATTGGTATTTAAAAATCACTGGTGCCTCAAGATCAGAATCTAGTTTTCTTATGGTTGCAACAGTTGTAACAACTGCGTGCTGTTTGATTCTTACCAAGCAGAACAGCGAAGGACAAACCCATGTGAGAGAAGCAATTACGTCCACTTGTGCTTTCATTATGTTCAATATAAATTAATTATAACAAATTTGGACAAAAATACTCCATGTACCAAACAGTAATTGGACACCACTGGAAACACAAATCTGTACATTTCAGTAGATGCATTAAATGTGGGCTTGTGTTTCCTAAAACAGGACTTTACAGGCCAAAAATAATCTTAAAGGGAGCAGTCTCAGTGTTTTCATTGTGTTTCTTCTGCTGAGTTGGGGTGAGTGGTGTTTTGCTTTCTGGCCAACACCCCAGCGTTGGTTAGGTGCGCTGATTCTGTGGCACATGAACACATACACAAAGTTCTGCCACAGTCTGGACCCACAGACTGCTGACTGGACCGTACAAAATATTTAGCTGCAGCAGGGAACTGCGGAACACATGCACTACACACATGCAGACACAAACATTTGTACATTAGCTGATAACACTGTTATTATTATTAGCCCTCACATTTATGCAGACCCTGTTTGAGACACCAACCTATTCCAGTCCCTCCCACAATAATCTGCTCCACAGGGAGCAGATTATGATCAAGGTGAAAACATCATTTACAAGCTTTTTCAGATGGAAAACATTTCTATGAGCTTGTAACACTGCAAGTACATGCGGCTTATGTCATTTCAGAAACTCACAAGAATTCGTGACTTCATAATCATGATGTCTGGAGCATGATAGATGGGTTTCATACCTTGTAGGTCATTGCAGTGACCATGGCTATCAAGTTTTAAAAAAGGAAACCATAGAAGTATTCATTACAAATTCTGCTATATAATTGCATGTAATGAATCCTTTTTTGGCATGAATGGCATCAAGAACAACACAACACGTCATTCACACGTTTTTAAATCTAAATGCAATTGCAAATAAGGGGAAGGGGGGAAGATTATCAATAGCTATTTCCATACAAAGTTTTAATGTTTATCACCCAGTATTTTTTAATATTCCAAAATGCACTCAGGTGGATGGAAACATGGCTAATGAACAAGAGTTGAATATTGTATTGCCTGACTTCGCCTCACACGCAGGCAGCACAGCAGCCGAGCACACGTACAGCACACTGAAACACATCTCACACTGTTATCTGTGTGGAGCCTGTGTGGAGTCATTACACCTTCTCTGATTCTCTGAGGAACCTGTCATGAAGTAATAGTTATGTGTCCTGATTACCAGAATTACACAATTAACACACAGACTGAATGAGCTGAATGAAGATAAAACTCCCCTCAGCAGACAGCTACAGGTGGCTGAAGTCATTACCCAACTACCAAAACCCTGCCTCCAAACACACTAAAGGTAAAGATTTACAGTGGACATGAGCACACACACAGAAATGATGGAAGGAAGCAAAAGTTTGTGTGTGTGCATGTGAAGCAGTGAAGTGAGAATCAGAGAGAGTGTCTAACTGCTGTTTCTCTCATTAGATCTGCTTTAGCCTCCTCTGCCCTCACTTTCACCTTCTCTGCTGAATGTTTGGAAGTCTTCAGACATGAATTAAGAATGTGGGGATTTTAGGATCAGAACAATGTTGGGATGTGGTTGTTGCAATACCCTGTAGGTATATATATTTCAGTGCACTTTTTCACCATTGCAGTTTAATTTATCATGACTTGAGCAAACAAAAAATGTATTAAAAAGATTGTTAGTTGATATTTGAAAAATATTACCAATTACTCTAAAAACATACAGTCATTCAGTCCAAGACCTAATGTCACATTAAATTAAAAAGATGTGAAATGATCATGAAATATTTAAGAAATCTGCATGTATAGCTTATTATTTCCATCAACATGCCCACTGATTTAAAAAATTCTTAAATAGTGTTGGGAGAACACGGCTCATCAGGTTCTGCACAAACTGCCATGCCAGCTCAAATGCAGACTGTCAACAAAGCCAAAGAAGGACATACCAAATACTAGAAATTTCTGAAATGTAATTTTCAGGGTTGACATGTTATGTTCTGTTGAATATTATGTTATGCTGATAATGCAGTAGAATATGGATTTTTTTTTGTATTTAATAGTTTTTTTGTTTACTGTAAATGGATATCTGTAAGTGTAAGTTAATAAGTAAGTTAATGCCAAATGATACATTATTATGCACTCTTTATCCCCACCATTGTGTTCTGTCAATGTAGTTTGCATACGGCTTAGACACAGTCCTAACTCAAAATCTCTCTCTCTGTCTTTTAATGGAATCTAAACACACGTTCATTTTCATCTGCTTTTATCATCCAGACACTGAGGATCTGCTCTTGTTGACTTTTTCGGAGCAGACCGTGTCTTCTGGCTCCTTGAACTCTCTCATGTTTCCTCCATTTGTCCACAGGTGGATGAGACTCACTTAACAGACACAGTGTTGATGGGTTTTAAAAAACTAAACTTAACTTTGATTGACAAGGATCATTTCTATGTACCTTCAATTCTGTAGTAATTCACAAAAACGTTCTCTCTGACTTTCCAACCATGTAGTGTGTAAATAGATCTGTAAGTACGAACTCATCTTCCTGTGCAAGTTTTTGAAGTCTTCATGCCCATCTTTTCGCTACAGTGGAAAGTTCATAGTGGGACAGTTTTGTACAAACAGACAACTGAAGCTGAAACATTAAATAACAATTTAGCAGTTACTAAAGCTTTTAAAATGTATTCTCGTTTCTGCATACTAAAATGGCTGTTTGTTTACATATACATGAATGTCAGTTCAGAACTTCAACATTATGTCTGCATATATACTGTAATATATATATGTATATGTGTGTGTATTATTTATATGTAAATCTTTATATTATATATAATATGTATATATTACAGTATATATATACTACATTCAGTGTTATGCGTGGAAAACAGTTTGCAAAGATTTTTCAAAATTTCTCTTTGTGTTTCACTGCTACATTATTATTTTGCTACACTACCCTTATTTGGAACAACATGAGTGCACAAATACTGACAGAACTGTGATTTCTTTTATAAGCTATTCCTGTAGGTCAGTTGCATTAGTATGATCAAACATTAACACAATGATGCAGCATTGCCTTCATTATGATATTCTCTTTAATATATGTTTGTGATTAGCGCTCAAAGAATTCCTCAGAGGAAATTACACTGTCACTGGAGCATGCGGAAGTTTCCCATGATAGCAGGGGATTTCTGAATGTGTCAGATACATCCTCTGATACTACAGTTAATGACCTCACACTCACCAGAGAAAAATCCCAATGCGTCTCTACGTATTCATGCATCCAGCTCAGGTGAATGTGCCTCATCTATCACATACTTTAAAAGCATTTTCACTGACGCGAACAGTACAAATCCCTTTTATTTTTGTAGTTTGCTCATTGTTGCTTATTTCATTTTGTAGTTTGTTGAGCATTGTAGTTTGCTCATTGAGCCTTGAGTATCCCAAATGAAAGATACATTTATGCAATGCAACATTCATTTGTTTTCCCATAAATTAGCTCATTTGTTTGTTTTTAGCGCTGTTAATATTATTTGTTTCATTTCCCAAGAGTCTTGAGTTTGATCTTGAGTTTTCATCTCTATCGTCTGGACTGACCAAATCCATCTCTCTACTGTCTTTTTGGCCAGATGTACTCACATCCCTCAACATACCTCCTGATGTCCTCCATCATCCTGATGCTATTTGTCTATAATTTCATACTTCCAGAAGTTTCTTTTCATCCCAAATGATGAATGATTCTCAATCTTATTGAAACTGTTAAAGGAAGGCTGCACTATAAACAGTGCGCTGACAAGAGAAAATATAGGGTGATTTATGTCGGACATCATACCTAGAACACAGAGCAAACGAGGTTTTCCGTTCACTGAGAATTTATTTTCTCTTTTCTCCGCAGTCTGCGCTCTCTATTGCCTTCACTCCATCTGTCACATGATCCAGTTGTTGTAAATTTTGGTGTGTCGTCAGCAGGTATGAGAGAACAGAAGGGAAGTTCCAGGGACTGAAACGAAAATATTTTGCTATCTCATTGCACTTGCAATACCACTGGCAAAACAATTTATCTCTGGAAAATAAAGGAAAACTGGAGGTATTGAGTTACTCAGACAGAAACCGAGAGACAAATGGGGAAAACTATGCAGCTACGTTCAGACCTGGCAGAGGAGCTTGAGGGTGTAGAAACCAAAATTGGACTCTGGGGTGGGGCCATCAAAGGGTCAATAGACGCAGTCAAAAGCATTGTTGATCCTGGCAGCATACAGGAGCAATGTCACTACAGGGGAGTCTTCCTTACTGAAGTGGATCTGCAGAGAATTCAACAAAACAGAATTGATGGTTTTTATGGCCCCTGTCGGAGCAACATTTCTTGCCGAGCTCACCAGTGAGTGGCGGTTTGATGACAGAACAGAGCGAGAAGATCAGTAATGATCTGTAGCTCATAGACTCTGAATGCTAAATGATTGCACACTTGCTCCTCATTCAGATTTCATCTGGTGTTAGATGTGTCTTCATGTGTGTTTTTCTGTTCACAGGTCTGATAAATATTTGGGAAGGCCTGACATAGGTGCTGCTATAGCACAGTGAACTCTTATGGGGAATTCTGCCTGTTAACATTAAATTAACATGAAATCATGGTCATCCGTTAGCTTATGGGTGTTACTGTTTCATTGCTCTTGCTGTCAACAAAGAAATCTCTTGATTCAGAACTCTTGTTGTACCAAAACTTATAGAAAGCACATTTTTAAAATGGCGTCAAAGGCCAAATGCTTTTTTACTTCAATAAAAACCAGCTTGGGAGTGTAGCGACCATTACAAGTCTCTCTCACTTCTAGAAGTTACGAAATTTGCATTCCCCAATTTTTGGAAAATATTAATCATAAATTTAGATTTTGATGCCCAAACAAAGAAAGAAAATTAATAACTTTAAAAACCAAACAGAGACCTCTGATGAACTCTTGCACCAGCAGAGCACAATGTTGTAGTCCTATTGTGGCTTATGACCATTTTCCATCATTTTTGGCCTAAGCCAAGCTGGTATGTTTTATAATTCTTTCACAATTTTTTTAGATTGTTCCCTCAGCCTTAAGTAAATTCAGTCAAATTTATCCATGCAGGGACTACAATACTCTGTGCAAAACTGAACCCACTTCTCTTCTGCAGAGGTGACTGGTAGTGACGGCTCGGTCTGCAAGACCATTGTGCTGTTATTGAGAGTGACGACTTCCCCTGGACAGCAGTCACATGTGATCCCGGTTGATCAAACCCGTGCCGTGGAGGGCTGCCATCATTAGCTGGACAGCTTTGATTTATGCTCTCAAACTCCCGACCTTGACCCCAGAATGCTGGAGTCTTGTGACCCCTGCACCCCGTCTAACACCTCCCCTACATTTCTCCAACCATAACACTTAGTCCCACTCTTCACAAGTCCCAGAATATCATGTGTGCCTCTTACCAGCTGTTTGTTTTTCTCTCAAGCTGCTTTAGCTTACAAAAATATTTTCCATTACTTCTAAAAAACGGTATCTGTGTAGATGCTGCTAGTTCTCTGAGGTACGGACAGGGGTCCCCGGCGTAAACATAAATACTGGGCCCGGGTGTTTGGCTGTGCCGTTTTGAGTGAAGAGGAAACTCGTGCCCCTCGTGAAGACTGACATGTAAATATTGCCACAGCTCTACGGCACCCCTGAGGTTTTGGAGAGTGTCTGTTAGACTAACTGGTGTTGATGCTCATCAATGTCCATTGCACTGAAACTGAGATTTTCTTTTTTTTTTGAGAATGACCGAACCGCTTCCTTGTGACGGCTGACTTTAATGAAGTGTTGCATGTTGATCGTTCTAAATGCACTTCAATGCATTCATGTGACTTGACTGGACACACTGGACTGGTCATTTTCATCTGACACTATAGGTGAATCGGTTACATACAGCAAATAGTGGAATAATCCTTTAAACAAACTTGATTCCATGCATCAAGTAAACAAGCTAAATAAACTGCTGCCAAAGATGGATGAGGTGTGTTGAGACTTTTGTACAATAATGCAAAATTAATTTTCACTGTGTCAGGGATGTCTCTGGGTTTACAGTTTGCAATGTGTAGAAAACTGAAAATAATGAGAAGTCAGTGGAGTAAGAAGAAAAAAAGAGAGAGTGGGCAGCAATAACAAGAAGTCTGTTAATTGGATTGCTGGTATGGTTAACTGGATCACCATTCTGTCCTATTGTGGAGATATAGACTGATGTCAAAATATATATTGCTTCTATATACAATACCAAATACATGCAATGTTACTATGCAAAATATGTAAAAAAATCCTTTTAGACAAGTATTCAAATAAATTTCAAATAAACTTCAAATAAACTGAGAAAGACATTGAATATGCATGAATCTGGCATTTTTAAACAAGTTACATTTTTGTTTACTTGTGTTACATGAATGCTTTTATAAGACAAACCCGTTGTAAAACAGTCAAAAAAGACTGCATGATTTTTTTGTTTTCACAGTTGATATTGTTCAGTATGATTTTCTAAGCATTAGATTTACATACAATGACCGACTTGAGCTGTATTGTCACTGAACTCCTGATTTGGGCCATTAAGGAACTAGCTAACAGACATGCAATGAGTAACGTCTCAGAACATCTCAGCTGCTGCACAGCAATGGCCTGGCAACCTTCCACATCATCCTAGCATGACAAGAGCAAGCAGCACTCCAGACAATGTATACATCTAGTCAGTTATTCTTGGTGTAGGAAGAATGGTGTAGTTATAACTAAACAAATATATCTGATGTCCTCAAATTAGATACCATTTTGGCATTGTTTTGCTTTTTACATATATATTCTTTGCATCTTCACATGCCACAAGCACCTTAAATCTCTTATAATGTCACATATTTTATAATAATATCATGTATTTTCTAAAATATGTTCTGTAAAGCTGCTTTGCAGTTTAATTGAAAACTTAACTGTAATTTCTGTATTCTGATACACACTGTGAGGCACATGTGTAGGAACAAATATGCTAGAATAAGTGACATGAAAACTAACATTTGACTGCAATAACACAACAGCCTTTAATTTGAGGAGAATATTTGTTTGTGGGTCTGAAGCATTCACTGCACTGTGGGGTGTTGAAAACACTTGTTGTTCAGAGTGTGATTCTGGATTCCCGAGCAAGAATCCTGAAACAGAAAATAGCATCAAAAAAGAAATATTTTATTTTACCAAGCAACATTAAAATAGTTCAGCCAGAAATAAAAATTGCCATCATTTACTCTACCTCGTGTTGTTCCAAACACGCAGGGCTTTCTTTCTGGAGATTTAAAAGATTTGAAGATTTAATGACTGATTATCTGGTTGAGTGGATTTAATACCATTATGACTCAATTTAAAGCCCCAAAGAGTGTCAGCAAGAGAATAGTTGAGAACAGACAATATGTGCAGCTTGCAGATTCATTTACATCCACAAAAAACAGTTTGGGTAAAAAGAAAAGACCCAGTGCTGCTAGTACTGACCCAGTACTAATATGACAGCAGCCCTTCCAGAGGTTATATAATGCAGTTTGTTTTGTGTCATGGCTGCTGTCAGGATTTTATTGTTACACGGTACACCAAAAAGACACTTGAATATTGCTTGAATATTTCAGCTAATGGGCCTGTACAGGGAAAGGGGGAGTTCATTTGTTTTTTCATTTTGATCTAGGTTCAGTGTGAGTCTGTGGTTGAGAAAGACGGCATTAAGGGGTTACCAAAACAAAACCCTTCAAAGGACAAACTGAGATTTGTCTGTGCTTTTTAAATTAAGTACCTGGATGTGTATGTGACGTTACTGCTTCAGTAAAGATGGTGACACCATCAGATAATTTGCTTGGTGTTTGAGTATGAGGAAAGTATAAGGATTAATCTCACAAGGGGCAGTTGTGGTCTACTTGTTAGTAAGTCAGGCTTGTAATCAGAAGGTTGCTGGTTCAGTTCCAATGCTGACAGGTAGCAACTAAAGTGCCTTAAAGCAAGACACCTAACCCCTGACTGCTCTCCAGGCGCAGCAGTGCTGCCCACTGCCCCTCACCAGTGATGGGTTAAATGCAGAGCTATGGGCCACCATATCTGACACATATATCACTTTCACTTCAAATAATTTCAGCAATGTATTTTGTCTTCACCACACCATATATCTCCCAGTTGATGAAGTTTGACCCTCAGGTACTGAGTGTTAGGTAGTGTAATGTTAGGAAACTCTGAAAAAAACAAACAGGTGATTGGTTGCTTTACATGCCAGTCAGACAGCATCCTCTTGGGCGGTCCCTGGCCAGTGAAAGCTGCTCTGGAGTCAAGACCTTCTGCTGTCAGTCTGAGGGTCTGGCTGCATGAGACTAAGTGTCAGGTGGAGTATTGTGGGAAATTCACTGTGTAATCCTACTAATCAGTTTGTATGTGTGGGACTGAAAACCTGCACAGAACAACTAATCCCTTATTAAACATGCAATTAGTAAGAAATATTTTGGTAAACTGTTAGGTGGGATCAGGCATTGGCATTGACTGCTTCCCAGGAGGTAAACTAAAGAGAGGATTTTAGGATATGTTTTTTTTTAGATTTTTACAATAAACATTTACACTACCTTATGTATATCTACTTCCAAAATCCATAAACAAGACTCTAAAAGTGCCGGACATTACTGCATTCTCTAGCACATAAAAAGAGATCTCTAAAGAGATGCTTTAGTCTAAGATTAAGATTAAGAGATGCTTAGTCCACTGGTGCTAGCCCAGAAAATTTGAATTATATATTTAATATATATTGCAAAATCAGTACATGTAATAAATGAAAAGAGGTTGTTGCAGTCCAGCAGGGTCAAATTTCCCTTGACAACAGACTTGCTGTCCTGCTGTATGTCTGAAAATGACTATAATAATCCAAACATTTGTTCTTTATGTGCACAGGATTGGCAGAAACCTTTACCCATTTGTCAAGGGACAAATATTAAACCTGTCAAACACTCACTTAATAATAAAAAGAAATCAGGGGTTTTGATCTGTCATTTCTGGTGGTTTCAGAATCTGCAAAAAGTATTTCAGCTCTGTTTTTATTTCATGTTTTTACAAATGCATTTATTGTGGACTATATGCACCATTTTGCTTTAAAGAATATTAAGCAGAAATGCCTGCCAAGGTAAAGAACCACAGGCAAAAGAATGCTGGCTCAAAAAAAAAAAACTTTTGTTTTATTTCCCCACAGGTGTTGTGACTCTACGAGCTATTCATTACTTTACAATACGAACAAGTTCTGGTGCTGCTGTTTGTCTATAAACGAATGCACATTACACCAAGGCAGTGTGCATACCACGTGTTCACAGCACGTCCATTCATGTGGAGAAAGCTTTTCATATCCAGATGCTTAGAAAAGTGACTAATGCTGTGCTCTTCACATGTTTCACATTTCCCTTTCTGACTGAAGTGAACCGAAGCCATGGAGCTGAACTCCACACCTCCCGAAAGTTTACCAACGTGTGGTCAGAATCCCCAATTATCATCTAAACAGGCATAATGGTAGCCATTAACTGGTGAAAAGATCTGCTGTCTATTTCTCATCCCCCTCAAATTCTCAATTCTGCTGCTCGGTTTTTATTTTCTGTGTGATGTCTTCCAAAATTACAGAAATTTCCCAAAAAAAGCAAAGTATGTGAAGCATGACTCAACAGGGGTTGACAAAATATTGACAAACATTACAAAATTAACAATAGTACTTTGAGACTTAAAAACAGAAACTGACATGCACAGTACAGTGACACCCTGTAAGTCCATGCAAACACATATACATCCTTCCATCAATGTTCTACATAAATATTTGATCACCATTTGTTTTATGCACAACCATTTCAAATGGTTATGCTTGATTATTTTATCTTGTTTGCAGTCTCTTTTGCTGCACACACACACAGACTTTCAAAACCTTTTGGATTGATTCTTGTATAATTTAATTTAATCTTGTAAAATAATCTTGTATAATTTATTTTGTCTTAACAGCAACTGTAGTATTATGGCTGAAGGAGAAAATTTGACAATTTTCTTTGTTATTTTCCAACAGCTGAACCACGTTTACGTGTTTAGTCAATTAGACATAGTAACATGCGTGTGAATTTATATAGCTGAATTGATGTACAGACCTGTAAACAGGATAATTAAAGACTGCTCAGTGACTGAGTGAAATGTGCTGATGTCTAGGTTGGTAATTTAAGGTTGTATTTGTGTTGTATACACAAACACAAACTTTCAACAAGAACAAACAGGTGCTGGAGTTTTTTTAATTAACACAAAGGAGTGGAGGAACGTGCCTCCACCCACCCAACAACTCTTTCTCTACCCCTCTAAAGACGTGCAAAAGGTCTGGAAAAATGAGCGGACTATTTTGAAAGTCATTTAGGGGAATCCCCGTAATTGCTCCTAATAGGTCTGTCTGCAGTACCTGTCATTCTTGGGCTCAGTCCTGGCTGAGTTCTGGGTAATACTGCATGGGCCAAGGCCTGCCTCAGAAATGCACATAATGTCTGTATCATTACAGGCATGCAAGAGCATAATGGATCTTTTTTTATCTTGGTACATTCATATTTCATAGCTTGGTTTACTTAAAGCACAACCATTGTCACTTCTTATATACAAATTCGGTTTACTCCAAGATCTATTCAACTTTTGCAACAGCTTTTGTACTAGTTTACTCTTGTAACTAATCATTTTTGACTCTTCTATAATAAGTTGCTTGTAATGTACATTTGTATGTCACTTTGGATAAAACTAAATGATTGCATATTAATGAAAAGGCAATATGTAAGCCAAAAAATGAATGTGAATTAATTTAATAGGAATTAATTATTATAAATAAGTTAAAAAGTTTCAGAAAGTTAAATCATTAAAAGATGAACTGAGGAAACTGCAACAACAAAATTAATAGGCAGTCATGCTATATATTGAATATATATTTTATAATATACTGTATTTTTACAGTAGGTGGAAGAAATTGCAATGTATTTGTTAGATTGTGGTTTAATTAACTATTACAAGATTATCATTGAAAGTTCTGTCTTTCGATGCCAGAGAATTAGGGAAGCATTACGTTCAGGTTTTGTTCATCACACAGCACTGTGGCAAACAGGTTTATGGTTGCAGAACATACAGTCATGGAACTTGTCAGAATGTTTTTGGCCCACCAATAAAGAGTGCGGTATTGAAAACAATCTTGTCTTTATTTATGTTTTCCTTCTTCCTATACGTAAATGCAGGCTATACGTGATATATATTTATGGATTGAGAAAGATGGAAAATGTACCTCATCCATACAACAACTTGTAATAAAAACATCATGCTGACGTTTAGACCAACAATATTCAGTGAAGTGAAAGGTTCGGCTGTTCTTTTGTTGGCATGACACGATAGTGGTTCATTTCATGGAGCTGAGGTCTCTATAGACCCATGTCTGCTGAATGTCTCTTGAAATTTCATGTTCTATGTCAGCATTCATTATACTGCAACAGGAAAACGTTTTGTGGTCATCTGATTGTTTTAAAAGTAAACCGCTCTGGAATTATTGTCTGTCTTGGGCAGCTGATAACACACTATAAATGAAAGTCAAATCATGGCTTTAATGTCTAGAGGCTATAATGATATTTGGAGTATTCTTCTTTAAAATTATTCATGGACAGACTTAGTCTTGAATACTTCAAGTACAGTGATGAACTGTAATCATTTCCTTCCAAATCCTAAAAAAAGCAATTGTATTATTACTACAATATACCTGTTTTTATAGGGAAATAAAAATGATAAATTTCTGTTTTATGTTGAACCTGTCAAACATGCTTTACTCAGAAATATGTCCGTCGACGCAATTAAAACGCGTTTAGTTAGCTGGTTGATGTTGACATAAAACTCCAGTAGATTTGGAATGTAACTGTCAAACAAGGTTTTATAAATGCATAAAAATGAATACAAATTAAATGAATAAAATAAAATGTAAAATCTCGGGGTTACACCATATCCCAGTGTCTGGCTCCTGGGCTCCAGACTTTTGTACTAGCTTTTGATAAATGGGGGTTTTTACACAGCTCATTTGTGCTGGCACTGCTACACTCACTACAGCCACAATGAAACCCACCTCATGCACAATCCCTGACTGGAGCATTCAGTGCCAAGATAGAAGAAGATGAAGATACATTAAATAACAATACTGTTCCTAATTTACTGTATATTCAATGAAACCACTGTGTGTTGGTATTTAGATGCAGGTAGTATGACCCTACAGCATGACTTCATATAGACTCTGTCAGTTACCGACAGTCTCTCCATATCCGCAGAATTAGGGCAATTTCCCTTAGCAACAGTCATGCTGGTCAAATGGAGAGATTAAAGGAGAAAGAGAAAACTGAAGGAGTAATTGCAAATAAAAGGGAATGGTTCCTGGATGAAGCAGATCTGTCTGGTGTAGGTATTTAGACTGCAGTCGAATTAAAGCTGTTTTCTCTCCCTTCAGACATAATTTACCTCCAACACCACCTTGCTGCAGCTGCCCATGATCAGGAAACTTTTTTGAGGAAGTTTCTTTGGCTCTCATTGGCTGCTGCTCTCTGACTGATCCACGGTAAGTTTTATTGTAGTTGGTTCGAGATCAATATGAAAGAGTTGCTGCTGACAAGCAAAATTTAGTGCAGTTAAAAGGCAGAGAAAATCTCTCTCTATAGAGTACAATATGGTACTGGAGTTGTTTTTCAAGTGTAAAGTAACCTTGATTTGTTGAGCCAATGCTGGTTGAGTCAATGTGTCGGGCTGGTCAAGATCATAAGTTTCGGATTTGGCTGGTTAGCATGGTCCCATGAGCCCCTCCTGAAAGATGCTGTGACTACATCATGTGCTTCCAAAAATCATCTTTTTACTGTAGGGGCCATTTAAAACTGTATCAACAAAATCAACAAAAAGAAGTGTTCAGTTGAATTTATTTTATATTGTTAACTGTTGTTCAGAGCTTAGACATGTATGACTTCAGTCAGCATTGGCATGACGTTTTTCTGTGGTACACAGGACGTAGCTGATTTTCTCGGAAAAGTTCTGGGAATACTAATTAGGTTTTGTTAGTTATTTTCTGAAGGATCCTTAACCAGCAAATAGCTTTAAGTTGTCTGTAAAAAAACAATTGCACACTTCAGTTTTAATGAGTAAAACAGCACAGAAATGTTTAGGATTCCACAGTATTTTAAACTGAGCTTGTGCTTTATTTGTGCTCTTCTAGTTTTAATGTTTAGTCACTGAGGAACTACAGAATCAGTAACAGCAGTAGATCTTCAGATATAACAGTCTTTCAGATGCCTTTTCAGGCATGATGTGGTATAGAATAGGAATTAAGAAAAATGTAAGTTCACAAACCCCATCCCACATCTCACACCTGACCTCCCTACTTCCTGTTCCTTTCACACCCTCCCATGCATTTGACCTTTGATCTTTGACCTCAGGTTCTCTATAATGAGTTCATTTATACTACAATACTGGGGCCCCATCCAAAAGTGACAGAAACCAATGAGAAAAAGAAACTTTTGTCTCTTTTTCCCCACAGCTTTCTGAATAATGTTCTAGAACTTGCCATGTTTTGTTTCTATTCAGTTTTATTCCCCTCATAAGTCACACTTGGAAAAAACAAAAGAATAAAGTAAAAGGGATAATATCCAAGATCGGCACTTAAATTGTAGTAAATCACAAGGGACTGTGGGCAACGGCAGTTTTTGAAAGACTGATCTCCATGTACAGGATATGCTGACACACATAAGCTATACTTACAGGACAGAAAGATGTTATCAACTTGAAAATGATGGGTTGGAAATGTACATGCCCAATTTTGTTAGGTGGGCATTATTAGCAATGAAGCCATTGAGTTGCTACATAATGAAACCACAGTGATACTGTATAATTGGTAACAGAAAGAGAGCTGTGGAAACCGCAGAACCATGTACCCAGACACCGCTGAACACTTTTAATGAAAATAAATGGGAAGTTTGATTTGGGAGCCAGTGAGAAGAAGAAAAACGTGTGCTTTTCCTCCAAGCCCATTTGCTGCTAATTAGAAAACATGTCACTGATTTGAACTGGTGTAAACACTGGTACATCTGACTTTAATTACAATAAAGAAATCAAATAAACTCTCAGCTAGAAGGAACAGTAGTAACTCCATGCTTCATTACAATGCAACACGGCTCACTCTACATCATGAAGTACTTAGTACTTCTAATTACCAAGCTGGACTCTTTAGTTTTTGCCACCATAAATATACAAATTGGAAAAATATTTCCACTTGTGTTGATGCATGTCCCTGCTACACTGAGAGCATGTCCCAAAAAGCACAGATCCACATAGACAGTCTGGATGTTTAACTTGCTGCTGAAAGCCTCTGATTATGTTAAAAAAACAAAAAAGCCTGTATATATTCAAGAGGCCTGTACATTTGTGTTTGATGCACAATATCAGAGTGAACTGCAATGATCAGTGAACCTGACATCTGGTCAGCCAGTTCCATCCTATCCAATCAGCGAAATCAATACAAGAACATGCATTTTACATTTTAATATCTGTCCTATGTACATCATTTTTGTAATCATCTACTATTCAACATGAATTACTTTTCTGTTTTATTAACTTCTGCTGTGCTGAAGTGCTTTGTCAGAGTTTTCTGATTTGATTAGATTGAATGAATGTCATGAGGCTCTTCACATCGGTGTATTGATGGCAAAGGTCTGTGGTTACTGCTTCACTGTAAAAACACTGAGAAACATCTTTGGTGTCCAGTGATGGAAGTGTGGAAGTAAGAACTTGTTGTTATACTGTATCTAAGATTTTTCTCATTCAACATCCCTCAGTGTTATGTACTTGACTGTGTAATTGCATTTATTCCCAAAACAATGACTTCATTGAGTAGTTCTTTGTTTCTAATTGCAGGGGATAGTGGCTGGCTTTTAAATGGTAATGTTTTGGTTCTGTTTTTTAGCAAATAATTGCAAATTTTGTAATGACAGCCAGTCATTACAAAATGTAATACATACTCAAATTAGTCAATCAAATCTGGCACAGATTAGAGATACACATCACAAGCAAATACAGCCTGTCCATATGAGGCCAAAGTGCATTCTGCAATGTCCACTTAATGTTCAGAACAAATCAGCTGTATAAGTGGCGACTGATATTGGTTTAGTATATAAATTGTATAGCTGTGATTTGTTAATACAGTGGCCAAAAAAACAGTTTAAATCAAACCTTAAACATGTGTCTTTGCATTAGGACATATCAAACCAGGCTGTTTTTACTTTTAACCAGCTAGTTCTCTGGTCATTTTAGGGAGGTCTAAAATTAGTTCAACTCGTTTTAATACAACTTGTGTCCTAGCAGATTAGCCACACATGGTTCATCACATTAAATATGTTAAAATGATGTCTTGAGTGTACATATTTTATGCCTACTGAACCTTTCAAACTTCTCTTTGTTTGTTGAGTGTATTTGTGCTAAATTTCTTTAAAATGTCATGATATTGATATATCTCTTATAGCAATGCATTTTTGAGTGTTGTCTACCTGTTTCCATATGTAGTAAGTGATGTTTGGGTAAAAGATCTTGGAATTCAGTTATATTGCAGACTTAATTCTGACTGTGAAGGACTGATAAATACATTTTTGGTCATTTGAATGTGGCCATCACAAAATGAACGGTAAAGTGTCTGTAAAAATAGACGATGGTAACGTTAAATAAAAGTAACATTGATCCCTTTGTTCCACCGACCACAAACGTGCAAAAATTGTAAATATTTTGTTAAAAACCAGTGCAAGTTAATGCCTGACATTTGTTAGAACACACGTGAACCCCCCATAGCAACAGCTCAGTGCTCATGGAGCACTGCTTGCTATTTTCACCCGCCTGTCAGAGAAAAGTGAAGGTGTCAGTCTCCAAACCTGTCAAAGTCTAGTCACTCACAGGCCTTAAATTCAACAAACCCCCCATTAGAAAAATATGAGCCCCCCTCATGCCCATAGCCTCGCTTTCACAGTCAATGCTCACATTCTGAAGCAAAACCCCCTGGTACTGATTGATACCATTTCTCCACCTTCACCCCAACAAATTGTGATGGTTAAGGGCTTACAGGCATTATGTTTGTGGGGATCTTACTGGTATCAAACCCAGGTCATCTGTATTGCTTGCAGGCCTGCAGTATTGCTGTTGTTTCTCTAGCTCAGGATACTGTAACATTGAGCCAGTGTGGGATTGAAGTTGAGAGAGGTGCAGTCATGAATGATCAGTCTCAAAGCTGATCATGGCAGTTATTCATTACCATTCCCCAAAATGAGACATTGGTACGTCTAGGTTTTAAGCTGCTGGTTATGGCCTCAATGCCCCATATTTATTATTGCAAGAAATGTAAAAGGCATTTTTGGTAGATCTCATCAGATTAAAGACACTTGCAATTTTGTTCAATTTTCTGTTTGATTCTTCCCTGAATCTCCATCTCCATTTGTACATATTGGCTTCAATAATGTATTAGACTCAGTAATACTGTAATATCCAGACTATGCTCAGTTGTGCCAGATACAAATATTCTCCAATCTGTGAAAAAAAGTACAAAATAATGCCCCTCTGGTGTAGCTGAGGTGTCATGTATCGATGAAAACAGAAGCACTTGAACACAACACTAGAATGCTGTGGCTTGTTTCTATCACATGATCTCTCTCCACACGTCAGCGTACAAACGTCTGCCCAGACATTCTGGACACACACTGCGTGCACAGAGAAAACCCAGTCCATGAATGACCCTCCCACACCTGCAGTCAAAACAGCCAATCAAGTTCCATTTGATGAGCGCAGAACTCAACTCAGAGTGACAGCTGTAGCAGAATCTGTGGAAAAGGAGTTCCTGTAGCTCAACTGGTAAAGCTTTGCATTAGCAGCTTAACGGTTGTGGGTTTGATTCCCAGGAAACACGTACTGATAAACTGTATACCTTGAATGTACTGTAAGACACTTTGGCTAAAAGCATAAATGAAAAAGAATTTATAAAAAGTCATTTGAATCATGTCAAGAAGCCATGCACTAGAATTTAAGCAGTGCACTGAAAATCAAATGTTATTAAGGGAAAGCGTCAGTTATTGTTTAATAATACAAACATATTAACTAAATATTAAAATATTTCCTTTAATTGTGCCTGTTTTGTAATGTACAATAGGCCCATCTTTACATAATGTTGAATATTACTATTACAACAGTACAAACAGTTATAAGTAAATAGTGTTAATCTAAAAGCATCATATGGCAAAACATTGTTCTGATTAAAGACGTTTTTGTATCCACGCTGGTCAAAAATACTCAAATCTATCAGTATATTTATTATTGAGCTAAATATTCTTTCAGTATGATTCACAAAAATTAAAAATTTCATGCCCTGGACAATGGAGGTAATTTTAATATCACTGTGTAAGATGTTAGATTTTTAAATAACATGCCCACACATTCCCTTGGCGTATAAAAGATCTCTCACAACCTACAGTAACCACGTGTTATTCTCTCCATAAGATGTTTTTGTTTAGTTTGTATAAACGGAGACCTTTTCCAGCTCTTGCGACGGGCCCTATCAGCTTTCATGCTGGGCAGCTCTTTTAGCACCTAGCATGCATACTCAATTTAAGGTGACTAGAACAAGCTGCTCTTCACTTCACTGATTCTCTGCTCAATTTCCTTATTCTGGAACATTTCAGGCCTGGAAACTCAATGCTTCATCATGAAGACTAAATGAATTCCAAATGTGTCTTACACTATTATTTTGGATTCTTCATTTTCTTTTTGTTAGTAGGATACAGCAGGGGGAATTGTAACACTCGATAAATGTAACAGGTAGTAACTGAATGCACCCTGTCATTTTCAGAAATTATTTCAGATAAATGCCTAAACTGTTTTTAACAAGTTTCTTGTAATTCCTATGTCATTGTTTTCATACAATAAATGAAAACTTCCATTGTCATAATCCTTTAAAAAAATTATGTTTTGTTGTTAACAAATAAGGCCAAAAACAATGAAACTAGAACAATAAATAAAAAACAATTAAAAAGTTTATCCATAATTGATATTACATATCCTGTGTTTACATCAATGTTGAGCTTTTGATGATATATTGTGTATTGATTAACTTGACTTAATATGCAGTCAAAGTAATATTTATGTGGCATGAGAAAATTTGTCACAACATGAATAACACAATTTACATTTAATACAATACTCATCAATAAGCGTCCTAAAACTAAATGAAAGAACAATTAGACTAGAGAAATATTACAGGATCCCTCCTCATGTTTGTCTAAACTGTGTGAACTAAGCCGGCCTCCTGAGAAAACGACTTGCCTACTGTCAAACTGGTCCAAAATATGACTGATTACCTTTCATTCCGTCCATTTCGGCTTTGGCATACACTTCTGAATTGTGTATTCTTTCCATGGCGCCAAACTAACCACCCTACCTTTAATTAATTTCCTTATATTTATACTGCTTAGACTCACAGCCTGCTTGTGCACAGTGCCCCTATAGTCAAGAGACCAAGAAACTGAGTTTTCTTATTTAATCATAATGCAGTGTCACCTTATTTTGACCGTTTAGTTGTGTCGCAAAGTCCCTGTTTAAAAGGTGCACTGGAATTAAAGTGAGAACAGAGATTTAAAGGCTGAAATTACACTCATCAAGTGCTATTGGAGGGTAATGTTGGTGAAAGACCATAGAGAGGGAGGAACATGTAGAAACGGCTTTATTTTGAAGGCTGTCCAATTCCCTGTTCAGTTTATTTTTTGCATGACAGATTTGTCACAATCAGACGAGTGTTGAAAATAAAGGCTTGAATGAGAAAGAGTCACATTACTGTTTAAATGTAGCATGTTAATGGGTTTCTGGTAGCGTTTCATGCTCTGTGAGCTATCAAAACAGCTGATATCAAACTCCAATAGAAATCTTTCCATCTCGCGCATTATTGTGCAGCAAACCAATATACACATAGTGAAGTAAATAAATAAATACTGGTCAAATTACCAAATGGGTAGATGACGCAATGGCCTTTTATCAGCATCAAGATGAGCTTAAACTTTAATACTGAATGTGAAAGTGATGTCTAGGTCCTGTGAATGGTCACCATGATTCATGCTGTCACTATTTTAAATGTTTTCTAAAGTACATGTTGTCTCTATTATTATGAGGACATAAAATCTACATTCATGATTATAGACAACTTGTAATAGCTTATACCGTTAATTGTAAACAATTATATCAACTTTTAACAATATTTAATGTCAAACTACACAAACTACACAAAAGCACTAGAAAGAATGATCTAAAATCTAAAAAAATCTAAAAGCTAAAAATCTAGCATTTTGCTGTGATAACAAATCTTGTTTTCCACTTCAGGAAAAGCCTTGAAGACAAACTGTTGCTGTTCTACACTTGTTTACTTCAAACTAACGTCTGTTCCACTCACAGCACCATCAATCTATCATCTGCATAGTAGGTAAGTAACATGGGTGGAGGCTGAACCCAGAATGAGGAGGTGAGGTCTAGGACTCTGAGCCAGTGGCTGTGTGTGTGTGTCTGTGTGACAGTTCACAGACGCTGTCTGGCCACCACACGCAAGGGAACATCTGATCAGAGAGCAGCTGTGTGTTTGGTACAGTGTTATTCCAGTGTGTCGGCCTGAAACAGCAGTATGGCAGGTCATTTATTACAGTCAATGTTCCTCTAACTCTTTCTGTGTGTGTTCATCTACAATCATATGATAGTTGAAAAGATGTACTGCTGTAAGTTTTCATTGGCTTTATGCCCTTTAATCTGTCTATCCATCTCTATGTGATTTGTTTACTGTTAACCAACTTACGTAACGCAAGGCAAACTTGTGTTAGCATTTTTGAGTTTCAAGAAACTTTCCTGCAGTGAACATTTCCTACAGGTTAAAATATATTCTTCCTAAGAAAGTAGGATATTTCCCAATTTTAGATTACTTTGTGGTACAGAAGTCAAACAGAAGTCTTTCCAAAGGACGGAATATGTATGTAGCCATGATGACTTTTCCGTGGGGTTGGGGGGTGTTAAGACAGCTCTGAGTGCCTTTGCCTTTCTGCTATTGGTTTTGTATGGCTGATGTCTGTAGCATGCATGGATGCATCTCACTGGAGTCTGTTCAGTGTATCTGATCCCTATAGACCGACCAGGCCTGTGGATCTGGCTGCAAGTAGACTGCCAAAATAGTGAGTTTCTTAGAAATCAGTTACAGTTATTGATGAACTGAGGGCAGGAGCTATTGATCATATGAAACCCATGCGCTTGTGTACAGAAGGGTGACAACATAAACACACAAACTGAGTTTAGCAAGAGTTACATGAAGAACTGTACCCAGCACGCATTGAAAGGGTCCCTGTGAAATTACAATTTTTTGTTAATTTATCTGATATTCTATATTTACTATAATATATATACTATATATACTATATATATATATATATTTTTCTCTTTGAAGTCTAAATGTAAAGACTTTATGAAACTTGTTAGAATAAGGGCATGTTTACCGAGTTGATACAAAGTTTTGATATATAAGTTTTGTTTGAGGCACTTGGTAGCAAGTATATCAACCAATAAAACTGGACTTTCTGTATATCTGCATTATATGTAAAATAATCAGTATTTATTACTCACATGCGGACAGAACTTCTTATCAAACCCTGTACAGAAGGTTTCTGTACAAGCACTCATGGAGACTGCCACACTATTATGAATTCATTTGAATTTGGTATATTATTGTAGTATTATATATTCAGATAAATCACCACATAAAATCTAACAAACTGTGGCTGGCCATCTTACATGTAGGTCAGATGGTCTCAAGTGGGCGGTTCTTGGCCAAAATAAGCTGCAATGTGGACCAGACTTTACGCCAATAGTTTAACGTTTGCTACATGAGACTACCACTCATGCACAATTTGCAACTGTGGGTGATTTTTTGATTAGAGCTGTAAATCTTCCTCCCTGGACAGCGTCTGTGTAAAGGTGTCAGACGCTAAGATCTGTCTCCCACTGTCTCTCTTGAAATGATTCAACTTTGTCTTGGATAGCTCCATGCTGTAACTCTGCTGTCTGACCAGACCCAGATGGAACAAAGATTATCTTTCATTCAGCACTGGTAGCAGAAACTTGGGGCAAGTGCATTATTGTTACAGTATAGCAGTAATGTGATTTATGTTATCAATATAAATGTTTCTAGTCTACATTGCCTTTCAGGTGAGATTTTATTTTAATATGGCTTTTAGGAACACTTTACCGTATGTATTCAGGGTTATTTCTGTACTAACAGAGGAGACTCCTATTAATCTCTGAAATATAAGGGAAGATTTTGATTACATCATTGTGAAATGCAAGTTTTGCTTTTTTGGCACTGACATAAAGGTTTAATTATATTTTTGTATGATGGTGTGGGAAGTGTAATTCCTAATATATATGATATTGCTTCCTGTTTCTTTTTGTAGAGACATATAGTAGGTCTTATAAGGTCTTCATATAGATCTTTAAATTATTAACACTATACCAACAACTTTACATTTTAACATTTTGAAAGCCATGTGTCCATGTTTGTTATAAGGATGTCTGTTTTAAGGATATCTGCAGTATATGCCTGCCTACTCCCAAAAGCAGAGTAGGTTAAGCATTCTATATTTACAGTCTTTCTCAACCAGGAAAACAGATCACAGATAACTTATCTTCTGCTCATGGGCATGTTCAGCTTTTTGTCCAATGCTATCTAGAATGAGAATGCAAAACTCAATATATACCACCAGGGTCTGATGAGCAAATCATGGTTTTGAGCTGTAACAAGCCCTTCAATATGTCCCAACCCAACTTCCTGCTTTGATAGGAAATATGTCACCACAGGAAAGAAAGCTTTTCTTAGAGTTGTTATGGGTCCTTTAAAGCCACGATAACAACAACATTTACACAAACACTTTTCACGTTCTGTTAATTTACATGCCTCTTGATCAACTTTCAGATAGATGATGATATTTAACACATTTGGCAAACACTGAGAACATTAACATTTGTACTGGCAGTTTTCTGTGGAGGGGGAACAATCTTCTTGGTCTGGCTCTATTTCTGGTCAAATATAAACAGTTCAGAGAACAGGTGGTTGGAGGATTTTCGGCTTTCCTCATCTCCATTTGGTTGCAATTAAGTGTAATATGGGATGTCAGGCACATCTTAGCTTTTCTGGATATCTAGCTTTTAAATGTTTGTTTTGGAGATTCACTTTGCAGATGGTTTTAACTGTGTGGCTTATGGCAAATTAGGGAAAGTCATTATGGCAATAGTTTCTACACTGCACAGAAACATTTTATTTGCAGCATTTTAAAGAGAAACACCCAACATTAGTTAGTTTACATTATTTAGCAAGGTAAGTGTCTTTTGCAAATTGTGCCTGCAATGTCAAATCCAAAACATTTCTATTTACAAAATGCTCAGAAAATTTTCAGAACATGTACATTCAAAAATATTTCCTCCCATAAAAACACCACAAATGAGAGAAATATGTCAGTTGCATCTCCTAGTTGAGTTTAGATAGAAAGCAAATGTAAGTTTACGCAGTCTGAAATGCAGTCTGAACTGGAGAGAAGCAGTCTGAACGGAGACGCCCGCAGTCTGAACGGGAGAGAAGCAGTCTGAACGGGAGAGAAGCAGTCTGAACGGAGACGCCCGCAGTCTGAACGGGAGAGAAGCAGTCTGAACGGGAGAGAAGCAGTCTGAACGGGAGAGAAGCAGTCTGAACGGGAGAGAAGCAGTCTGAACAGGAGATGCCCGCAGTCTGAACGGGAGAGAAGCAGTCTGAACGGGAGAGAAGCAGTCTGAACGGGAGAGAAGCAGTCTGAACGGGAGAGAAGCAGTCTGAACAGGAGATGCCCGCAGTCTGAACGGGAGAGAAGCAGTCTGAACAGGAGATGCCCGCAGTCTGAACGGGAGAGAAGCAGTATGAACGGGAGAGAAGCAGTCTGAACAGGAGAGAAGCAGTCTGAACGGGAGAGAAGCAGTCTGAACGGGAGAGAAGCAGTCTGAACGGGAGAGAAGCAGTCTGAACGGGAGAGAAGCAGTCTGAATGGGAGAGAAGCAGTCTGAACAGGAGAGAAGCAGTCTGAACAGGAGAGAAGCAGTCTGAACGGAGACGCCCACAGTCTGAACGGGAGAGAAGCAGTCTGAACGGGAGAGAAGCAGTCTGAACAGGAGAGAAGCAGTCTGAACGGGAGAGAAGCAGTCTGAACGGGAGAGAAGCAGTCTGAACGGAGACGCCCACAGTCTGAACGGGAGAGAAGCAGTCTGAACGGGAGAGACAGCAGTCTGAACGGGAGAGAAGCAGTCTGAACGGGAGATACCCGCAGTCTGAACGGGAGAGAAGCAGTCTGAACGGGAGATACCCGCAGTCTGAACGGGAGAGAAGCAGTCTGAACGGGAGAGAAGCAGTCTGAACGGGAGAGAAGCAGTCTGAACGGGAGAGAAGCAGTCTGAACGGGAGAGAAGCAGTCTGAACTGGAGAGAAGCAGTCTGAACGGGAGAGAAGCAGTCTGAACAGGAGATGCCCGTAGTCAGCCCCCTAGAGCGCTGAACCGGACATGCTCTGCTCCGCTGAGACAGGGCGGCACACAAAACGCCTTCAGAACTAGTTTTTCACAGTTCTTTACCAAACTAACCGGCTAACTAGTTTCTTCCACTCACACAACTACACATGGCTTCCTGAAGACAAAGCAGCAAATGACGCTGAATTCAGGCGCCTTTAAGAATCTCTGGTGCGTATTGCGATGTCACATGACGTTGACCTAGCCTGGAAACCATAACCTAACGCCGTGTTGAGTTGCCTCGATCACAGTCCGTATCAAAGTTTCTGGAAGTACCTAAACAATATTTATGTGATATTCACTACATGCTTTCTATGGCATGTGCTGATAATCATATCTTAACCCCATCATACTGATTTCCTCGGAGCTTTCTCTCTTTATTGGTCGAGATGCCACAGTTCCACAATTTCTTAAAGCTGCAATTCATAACTTTTTTGTTAAAAATGAACAAAAATCAGTTGAGCAAGTACATGATAGATCAGTGTTCAATACAATCTTCTAAGCTTACCTCAATTCACAACACTAAGTTTATAATAATGATTTATCATTTGAGCAGTCAGGTCAGATTTGTGAGAAATGTCCATCTTTAAACAGAAAGAAGATATGTCTGCTATATCATGTTTCTCGGGTACTGTAGATGGTGCAGCATTTGTAGCTTGTTCTTACAGCAGTTTTTTTGACATCTTACTTACATTTACATCTTACAATTTACATTTACTTGTCATCCATGTTAAAAGATCTTTGCAGGTACCCCACAGTTTTATGTTTCAAACAGAGATGGTGGTAGAGAGGCGTAGAGAGAAGTTATGGATTGTGGCTTTAAAGGGACTTTTGATTAATGTGTTCTAATAGCATTCCAGCCTGTGTAATGTCAGCCCATTGTAATTTAAATAGCACAGTAAAGCATGCATTGATTACAATGTGGTGCAATGCCAATCATAATGGCAATGCCTATATGCATAACATATGACATACAGTTACAAAGTAATGAAAATTCATTCACATGTAGTTGCAAAGTTACTTACAGTTAATAAAATGTCTAAAGTTATGGCTAACTTATGGCTAAAGTAATGGCTAAAGTGTAACCCATCTGTGTTGTTTAAATCTTCAGCACCACCAAGCAAAGTGCCCTTTCACTGACAGATCTTACCCAACCCGCTGTATGCTGAATGAGGTTTCACTAGCCCAGGATCATATCACACATTTGTATATGCCTGGTTTCAACTATGTAATAAATATAAAAATAAAATACATGGACTACAGTTTGTGGCGTTGCGATGCCATGGTCTCTGGAGGTGTGGCATTGCGATGCCATGTTCTCTGAACCAATAGCCTGCTGTCTGGGCTCATATGATCTTCATCAGCCCCCCACATGAGCAGGATATCTACGAATGCATGTTTGCCATTAGTGTAGAGGCGTCTCAAAGCACAGCAGGAGAAGTAAGCACCTGTTCCTTATCACCTCACATCTTCAGCCAAGTAGAGCTAATCTCAAACACATGACTTAAGCGGATGTCCTTGTGACAGAGCTGTTTCAGTCTGAGAACACTGACATTTCTCAGTTGTACATGTAACTTTACCTGTAATAAAATACAATCAATACATGCCAGAGGATAAATGCAAAAATGCTTAGGTTGCTTTTTATGGCTCAGGAGATGGAGAAGATGCAGATTTAATATCTTGGCAAAACTGAGCACAGTTTGTGATGTTGAAACTTTTCTGAAAGTCTAGGGAAGGTGAATATGAGTTTATTAGGGTTTTTCTCTCAAGAGAAATATCTGAAACCCAGGAGACTTGAGCAAAAGTCTTTATTTGCAATTTCATTGCAGCTCAGAAAACATTATAAATATTTTGTAGACTTCAATCATACAAGAGTTTGTCCAATAATAAGCATCATTAGCTTACCGTGGTGAATTCTTTCTGCCGACAGATGGTTTAGCTTTACAGTAAGGTTTATTTGTTCCAAAATTTGAAACCCCCTGAAATGTTTTACCACACACCTTATATACAATAAAACTCTGCTATGTTTATGACAGCAGTAACATTGTCCAAATGCTAACTGGAGTTTGCTTATTGAGAGCAGAAGCGAGTCTCTGTTGGGACATCCAGTTAGAATGTAGCAAGTTAATGACAACCTGCAAACAGACAGAAAGCAGTATTCTTTTTGTTGTGTTCCTACAGGCCAGCATGACAAGACCTCCTGCCCTCTGCTAGGAAGTGAGAGACTGTCGACTGGCTGGGGAACCGCGAGGTTACACTACACAGAACAAAGGTGAGAAACACTAGGGCTTTACGTTTGTGTTCATACATGTAAACAAAGGAACTTTGCGTTAAAGAAGGCTTGCATCAGTAAAACCCACTGCATGTTTGAGTTTAAGTAAAGAGTGATATCAGGGTGGTGTTGTTGGCACGCTATCACATCTTTTAAAGATTTTTGATTGTAGTTTTTAGTGTCTGAGCACAGTCTGAGACATTGTTGAGATCTCTACTAAAATTACATGAGAACTGGTGTCTTATACTCGAGAAATACATGTGAAATGTGATACTTAAAAGTCTCCATTTGCCCTCCATTTGATCACATTGCATTCCAAGAGAAACAATGGAGATATTAGGGAGATCTTATTTTTGATTTTTTTTCTTTCACGAATTCTGCTGAGGGTTTTAAGACCATGTTGCACTTATGTAAAGTTGTGTTAAGTATCGACTCTTTCTCAGATGTTTCTTTTAAATTATCTTTGAAGAAACATAAATAGATACAAACAATGAGATGATATCTGATTGATAATAAATGTTGAAATATATTGGTGGTATGGACCTGTAAGACAGTCTGGTTTTGGATACAAAAGTTCACAATAAAATCTTTAATAATATTGGTCTCTGACTGCAGACTTGGCCAGTTTAGTTTGTTGCATTTCTTCTTAAACTCTAATAGAGATGTGACGGTTTGTTTTTCATATATTTTAGGGTTTACTTTTACTTAAACCTGAGCTTAAGTAAAAGTAAAGAGCTTTCATTTTTGACAGTAAAGGCAATGTTGTTTTGTTTAATATTGCTGACCTAACATATCAATTCATGAGTCTCCTAAACTGTAAACGAATCAAGATGAAATTGCATCTCATTAAAAATGATGCATTGGTGTCGGGAGTCATGAAAACAGGAAGTGAAAGAGACCATATGGTAGAACTGATCTGCAGCACACAAGCATGTTGTCAGTGGTTCATCCAAACAATCTGTTTTCATGACTGTGAGTGTATGTGTGGCCATAGTGACTGATGATGCTCTTCATAAGCCATCTGATGTTGGCTGAAAACTAAACAGATGTTGTTTCTAATGATTCTCCAGAGAGGCATTCTGGGTCATGTGAGGAAGTGTTAAAAGAGGCTGTAATGAGCGGACATCTCTCTCATCCATATATTGGAGAGTTTGTTACCGAATATAAAAAACAGATTTAAGAGACCAAGTTTAAGATCTTCAGTCAAAGCAATAATTTTGATAACAGTATTTCTTCTGTGTCATTTCTCTGGATTACTCTGCCTCTATCATGAGTAACATAAAGTGTAGTATACTAAGCTACTATTATTATTATCATCAACAATATTCTTAGCATGGGGAAACTTTTTCTGGTAGGGTGATTAACATGTAATAATAAAAATCTCTAAAAACTACCCTGGTGAATAACAGGGTAGACCAATGTGAATTTCAATGCTGGGTTATGCTGATTTAGTGTTAGTTCAGGTGGAGGACCAGCATAGCCATGTTATTAATAAGCAAACCTTAGCTATTTAATCTGACTGACCAACACTGTTCACCTTTCTGGTGAAACTGGTTGAGGGAGTTCTTGCTGGCTAAGCTAGTTAAAACACTAGTTAAACACTTGTGGCCAGCCGTGCTACTCTTTCCAACAGGTAGAGAAATATGTAACATACACACACTGTGTATGTATAGTACAGTTTAAATTACTGCCAGATTAATTATATTTTCCAAATTATTAACTCTAATTGGCCCTTATTGATTTATTTTCTCATTTTATTTCTTCTGTCGCCCCATGCAAGTTTTGTCTCTGGTCCAAGAGTCTGCAGACATAGTGTTTCCTATAGCAGTGCAATGTGTTTAAAACTGTGTCCCATCGAGTTTCTGAGCCAGAAAAATGACCCGTCTGAGTACCGAAGTCTGGATTTAGTCTAGATGAAATGTATATAATTATAAAAGCTGGAACAAATATTAGCCCTTACGTAGAATTACACTTATTCAAATTAAAGCCTGCAAATTCTGAGCTGGAGCAGTTCAGCGTGCATTAGAAGGGCTCAAATTAAACACCTCCAACAGCCCTGGAGATTTATAGTTTTATTGTTTATATACAAATGCACCAATACACTGAAATCATTGATTTTGGTTTCTCCAGGCTTTGTTCCAAACAACAAATGCATACTTCCACATAACTAGAGAGACCCAGACAGCACGCCCACGAACCGTCTGATGCACATTTCACTGAGATTTTGCACATGCAGAATCTACTTCTAGTCTAGTGTAGTTCTAGGATTGGTTCCGTAAACATTTCAATCACTTCATCAGGTAATTGATTGCTACTGATATGCATGTGATAGTGTTCTCTGTCACATGAAGGCTAGAGGCCACGTTCATACACTTTTTAATTGGTTTGGTATAATCAAACATTTCATTTAAAAGGGGGCATCAGATGTCTTTATTCTTTAAAAGCAAGTAATGTTTACTGGTCCCACCTTTCAGTCAAGCTTCATATCCACCTCTTAAAACTAACTAGATCCCCGTGACATTACATATGATTATGTAACAAGCATATCCATCATCTTAGCGAGTTCATGTGAACCATTTAGCTGTGGCTGAGGTATTTAATCATATTTAATTAATCATATTTTTGTGTAATCATATTTAAACAGACTATAGGATAATTGAAACATCTATAACTATAAAACTTTGCACGTGATGTCTCAGCTCCAGGGCTTCCTGTTTAACCCCACAGCTACCCACACAGGCCTGGAAAAGCTCTGTTTTCTTATTCTGAATGGATGAGCTTAACCAGATCACTGTGCTGTGAGACAGAATCATCACAAGTAAACGGATAATCATTATATTTCACCAGCTGACTCTAGTGGGGTCCTGTCATTGTAAAACAACCCTCTAATAATGATTAGAATTTGCAGTGTTCAAGCACAAAAAAGACAAAGTACAATCAGTTCAAGATCTGCGGCACACGCTGTTTCATCTGTGTGTGAGGTGTGTTGAAAGCTCTGATCCTTTCTCCAGCACTGCCTCTATTAGTAGCTTTTCATTTGGAAGGTGAGATGCTGGACTTTGTCAGCATAAAGAAAAAGAAAACTGCATAAATGGTGCTTGCGGGATTGGTTGCCTATTTCAGCTTGTTTTCTGCCTCTAACCATTGCCACATGTTTAATATCATACAGCAAAAAATATTTCTAATATTGTTCTGCAGTCTGCTTCAGAACGTGTATATACACAAATAATGTGTGATATATACAAATACACACATACAGTATGGTATAGAATTAGAATTGAGACCACATTAAAAATATGTCATTCGTTTTTTCATTTAAAGCTGGAAATAAACAGGACATTTAAAAAAGGAAAAACAAACATAATATATTATGAAATATTTCAGATTCTGCGGAGTTCTAGGTCACTTATCACATGTGAGCAAATTTGCTTTGTACAAGATTTACAGAGAGGCTATTTGGGGCATTCTTAAATCATACTGAATCAACATGGAAAATGAGGTTTTGCAAATGCAAAGCAAAAGCCGTTCCAAATAAGAAATTCCAAAGTTCATTCAAATTTTCATATAAAATATGTAATAAAACCAATACATTAAAAATGTGTTAATGGAATGTGTAAACAGTGAAATGACTTCACTGTGACCATTACATGCACACTTCACTAATGGCCTTGTGGAGAGCCCTTAATGAAAAGATTCAAACCAATATCTGCTAGTGTTTTTAGAAAGAGTGATGGAAGCTCGTCTTTCAGTACAAAACAACAGCTGAGTTCCCAAAACACGCAAGCTCCACACATTTGTACACAGCTGGTTGGCCCTGATTTCAGGCGGATATAAAGAGCTCTTTCTTGGGATGCAGAGAAGGAGCACAATCACTGTTTTTGCCTTTCACTGAAGCTCTGACTCTTGGCCACATGAATACCCATGGAGGCTGGACGCCCACGCAGCTGGGGTGAATCTGTGGAGGGGGACAATGGGCTGGAGAGGGCACCTCCAAGCCAAAGAAGAGTGCATCTTTGTTGGTCACAGGTGGGCCATTGTGCACACTGGTTCATTATGCATGCATCCCAACAACTGAAGCCATCAGCTTCCTGTCCAGACCCTGACAAATGAAGAAAACACAGACAGCCGTCTGCAGGCATTACAGAGCCACGGCTGTGAGGTTAAAACACTAAATTACCATAGATGGGTGACAGATAACAATGGGCTGATCAAACTGAAAAATGTTGCTTAGACGTAAGTTTTGCATAGATGTGCCATGATTGAACAATATAGTTACATTTGTTTTGTCTGTGTCTCATAAAACCTCTTTATTCTTGATTCGCACTCACAAAAGCAACTTCACAACTTTTGTAATTTGCAATACCAAACTTTCTCCTTCATTGCTTTATTTTTTCTCTGCAGCATAAAAGGAAATGTAGATGATGTTCACAAATGGTAAACAGTGATTGTCAAGCCCTATAAAACAAAAGCCCCATAAACAGTGTTCCTGCAGCGCAGCTGTATTAGCAGTGCAAAGGCTATGGATAAATCTTGCATTGCAAATCTTGCATTGCAAATCAATGCATTTTAGGTCGCTTTGGATAAAAGTGACTGTATCCAATGTAAAAGTATTAATGTAACCCAAATAATTGCTGCACTCCACCAAAGATATCAAATATCATTCACAAATTTGCATATTAAGTCATGCATTGTGCCAGATTTGACATAATGATAGTCCATTAGTTCATAATATCCTGATTGCATTAATTTGTGGAAGAGCTGAGGGGAAGATTATCAGGGTAATCAAAATTAGTCATCACTCCTGCCTGCTTAAAGTTTATATCCGTGTAAAGTTGGTGCTGTCTCGAGACTCATCCTCCAGGCATATCGCAAGATAAAGGCTCTGTCTTTCTGCTAACTAAACTAAATAATAGATTAGCGAAAATAGTTTTAACGAAATATTTACTTCCTTAATGCACATTACAAGAGCTTCAGGTTTCCTAAAAGACAAATGTTGAGAGCTGTTACCTGGTCTAAAGATAATCTTCAGTGGCTTATTTTTTCACACTGCCAGTGTGGTTTAGCTGGTCTGTTGGCTGTAACTGAAAAGTTCTTCTCTCAGCAGAGAATTTTGTAATTTAACTAGATTAAAATGTATTAATGTATTACTAGATTAAAATCTGTTAATCATTTCATCTCAAACTGCAAAAATACACCTGAACGTACACCTGAAAACTAGAGGGAAACAATAGACTAATGGTGTACAGTACAAATCCAGTCTTAAGCCTTTTCCTAAAATCGGACTGGCTGTCAGGAATGTTCCAGGACCAACAAAGATGTTAAACCAGAAACACGTGAACTCAGTAAACTCATATTCACTGACAGTTGCAATATAGAAATGTAGGATTTCTCATTACAGCATATGTAGTAAAATGACATGCTGCACAATGTTGTTGCTTGTTACCAACAAGAGGTGCATAAAAGAAAACCTACATTTCTGAATGTTACCAGCCACAAAATGACAAATGCTGAGTCAGTCGTTTTCAGCATATTGGAGGAAATGAAAAAATCAAGTCTTAATAAATAAATTCATTTCCAACTGAACAGTGTTTGTCTCCCTCTTGGCTCTGCGGTTTAACATTTAAGAGGTTTTTTTGCAGATGATGTACCACACACACACGTGTCAATGGTCTTATTCATCAGGTGTGATGGCTTCTCAAAGCAGGGTTTTGCTGAAGTTGGTTTTTATTCTATATACCTGAAGCACCTATGTGCAGTAGATATATGTGCAGAACACTTCTATCCCTTCTCCGTGCACAAATACACACACACATTTGGGCCACCAGCTCTACCTTTGGCTGACGATTAAAGCTGTGGAATCTTTCCTGTGACAGTTTAAATTTCACAAGAATTCCTCCATCCAGGTACTGCATAACACCGCCTCACCCTCCATCAGACCACTGGACTTTCTCTGCCAAGCCTATTTGTTTGCTGAGGGTCAGTGGAGGTTTACTCAGGAGGGTGGTGCTACCATGTTTAAACTACTCATGAAATAAATAGGACCATGACTGAAATAGTAAGCAGTTCATTTAAAAGACCATAAAATAATGGATGTGGAAGTTTTGCATCTTCAGACAATCAATGAACACAAAACATAAGCATCACAAACAGAAGGTCACAGAAGATCTATTAAAGCTTGACATGCTCTTCACTGGTTGATAGTTTTCAGCAACACTTCAAGGTGGCCTGCTGATGATGTCAGAGCGGTCAGTGGGTTTGTTGACCTTAGTTTGTGTGGGTTTGACAGAAGGAAAAAATGTTGCTGTTTTGCATAGGAAATCAAGGTAATCACCTCCAGAGTTGGGAGCCTAACTGACCAAGCTTCTTACCCTACTCCTTTTTTACAGGCTTTAACTCAGAAGATATAAATATGACTTCTGAAATCTGCAGTTGTATAACATGTTAATCGTGCAACCGTGGTGTCTCCAGGCTCACCGCTGGGGAACCACGTGAACCATCGTGTACAGAAATGTAGTGCAGAGGAGTACAAAGCAGACGTTCTTCGATGGAGCCCTCCTGGAAGGCAGCAGATCAGGGGACTTGGGCACCGCATGCTCTCTGCAGTGGTAACGGAGGCTATTGTTGGGGCAGTTGCTGGGGAGAGGGAACAGGAGCTGTCCATACATCTTCACCTTAAATACAGCCAGACACAGTCACACCCCATTTCCCCCAGACATTAATGAGCAGACCCCACTAGAGAGAGAGAGAGAGAGAGAGAGAGCGTGAGCGTGCGCGCGTGTGTCTTTGCGTCTGTGCATGTGATAGAGTTGGAGGTGAATGAGTGCATGAAATGTTCTCTCTTTAGTTCCAAAACTAAGGTCTGCTCTAAATTGAATCAATTAAATGAACCGAAAGCCATGCTGAGAGTCAGAGTCCACCCAGCAGATCAGTATCACTGGAGAGATGAGAGAGAAGACCATTCAGCATGCTGTCTCATAAGACTCGACCCCTGACCTACTAAACCCACAGAGCTCCTCCACTGGGAGCATTCAGGCCTCAGAACCTCTTGGACCAAGATCCTTCAAACGCTGCAGCCACAAAGATGATTGAAGCACCAGTAACATCTACAGAAGCTGTTACCAGATCAACATAAATTGGTCTATCAGGATGGTATTATTTAGCCCAAACCAGACAAATGGCACATATATATCTGGGCAGTTAGTTAATAGTTAAATAGTTAATAAAATCCATTAGTTCTATGACAGATCATTGCTTAGGGTCTGTGCAGACTAGTCGCAGATTAAATTATTTTAATTGCGCTTCCTTTGTTGCACTGGTGAGAGCTGGAGGAAAATTTCCACAAACACATGTATGGTTATCATGTAACAGGCAACATGTATTTGGAATTACAAGGATGTGACTATAAAGTGAAACTAGAGTGCTTTGCTGTTACAAAGTACTTTATAAGCAAACTGAACCACAGACTTCTAGGATGGTTTGAGTTTATTAGAATGTTCACATGCAAGCCAAATTTTTACAAACCACTCTAAGCTAATCAAGTGTCATCCAGAGAGTGATAGAAATGATAAGCTGGAAATGTGTGTTCTCAAACTGTTCATAACACAACTAGCATTAACACAAACATGCAATGGATTGTTAAGGATAAGCAGAGCTCAGAAACAATGTGCACATTTTGTTATATCATTCCTAATTTATATTTTTAAATGTCATTAATGTAAAATACAGAATGTAAAAGTTTCAAGTCGTCAAGTCATCTTATTTAGTTTACTGAAGGTGAATATAATGATTGAAATATTAGTAAAAGACAGAGCAACAGATAAATACATTTTTAATAACATATTTTGCTTTATGTATGTTTTGTTATAAGGGCTATGTTTATCATTCTGAAAACTGTACTTTTCCACATAAAATAGTAAATGTGCATTTCCACTTCCTCCAAACTAAACATAGAATTGTGCTCAGATGCCTCAGGGAAAGTCCCAGGGCATGACTCCATTGTTAGGGGCATTACATCTTATTATGTTAAAACAGAGATAACATGGATAACTGAAGGTGATTCCCACAGAATTACACAACAGAATACATTTGAGAATGAAATCTGTACACTGCAAAAGGAATTAGAACAAAATGTGTTAAGAGAGCTGACAGTGTCAGCTCTAGCTCTTCTAAAAATGTGCTAAGTTCTGTGGAGGTTTGGTGTGGGTCTGCAGATTACACATGCTGTGTAAAAGAGACACAGCATGTGTGTACACACACGCTGTACTATTACACCTAACCAACATAAAATTGCCCTATTTACAGCAAAAGCAAACCATAAACACTTAAGTGATCCCTAAACAAAAAGCCATTGCTAAACAAGCTTCTTGTAGATATGTGTTTGTCACCCATCATCTGAAGTGAGGCAATAGCACCTCAAAGTGCTGCCAGCAGCTGTATGACTCAATGGAAGCAAAACATGTCAGTGCCAGGGCCCAGGAACAATAGTGACCAGTCATGGCAGATTCTATCTGATCCCAGGGGCCAGTTAACAGCACTGCAAGTGTGAATGCTTGAGCTACAGTCACAATAACGCATTGGGATAAAACAGCCGCAGCTCGGTGAAATGACACACTGTATCCTCTCAGGCCAGTCAGTAATCTAATCTGTGATCTGCTGCATTTTGCCCCTAAAGTAGACCCTATGCTTGCGTGGTTGTGGTCACGGGTGGGGAGTTGATTTGTTTTGGGGGGCTGAAGTGGAAAGCATGTCCAGTGTGTATGCATGCATGTGTGAATTTTTTTCTTTTGCTGGTGGGCAGGTTGGGTGGCGCTGTGTGCGTGTGTTAGTAGTTATGAAATAGATCTGGCAGTTGGCCCGCACAGGACATTTGACCTTGATTTCTTTTTTCAAACTCAGTCTTTTCCCTTCGCAGAGGCTAAAAGGCTCAAAAGGGTGGAAAGCAAAATATTTATTTAAGGCTCCTGGACGCCAGGTTGCATAAAAGGTTCCACAGGCTTTTGCATCAAACCTCAACCCTTGAAACCACAAATTCTGTTTTTGTAGCCATAAAACTGCCCCCACCAAAGAGAAAAAAAGATTTCCATTCCGTTGATTCTTATAAATTTAAATGAACTGAAAAAATCTGGTTTACTCCCAAAAGGAAAATATTGTCTTAAATATATTTTGTAATATGTGGATGACAGACTGTTTATGAGCAACAGTTTATCTAGAAAGTATATAAACTGTATCATCAATGAGGATTATTTTTTGTGCTTTGTAAAAGATTTCTTAATCTTGATTGAACATGATTGATTTCATATGACAATACTAGTTTGATTAATGTAGGAAACTTTCCAAAGTCATTATAGCCCACCATATGTTAAAACTTGCATCAACCAATGATATAACACCAAACAAGACACAAATACTCAGGTGTTTCCTGGACAAGATGAACACGTGTTTAAAGATCTGAGGCTTTGGCATCAGTTCGTGCTGTGATCACTTCCTCTGTAGAAATGACCTTGGGGTGAAAGGTCACTGTGAGGGGTCAGGATCACTTGTAGCTGCAGGCCGTCTCCACCCCCTCTTAAAGCTGGACTCAAGACAATGGCAGGGGCCAGGTCAACCTGAACGAGCAGTTCTGGGGGCCAACACAAAAGGTCCTTGTTTACAGACTCTTACCAACTTGACCAAAGTCTTTCATCTAGTCTTGGTTGATATCATGGAGATGTAAGGGGGTGCTCAGCTCCTTAAAGTTTGAAAGAGCTACAGATCATTGATTAAATAACTTATGCAGCCAGATGCTATCTGCATTATCTATGTTATCTACTACACCTATATAGCAATTAAAATAAGATTTACACTTCATTTTATTTTTTGATTCAAGTTTAGTTGTACTTTTAAGTACTGAGTAATCTTAAGTTTTACATTGTACCCTTTGCAAACCATTATATTTTTATTCAGACTCAGTTATTGTACCTAGACAATGTGAAAACATTTGCCAGAGTGCTAGAATAAGTCTCTGTGTGAACATGCCCTAAGCATAAACCAAAAACCATAAGTCTTCCAGTCACCCAGCCAGCTAGTTTTACACTGAGTATGGTCTAACTAAGCCCCGCTGAAAACCAGGCAGTAAGAGGATTAAATCTAAGCCTGAGAATTTTTTGAGATACCTGACTCATTACCACAGGTCTAGCATACCTCTTTACTGCCATCAGGTAAACCACACTGCTGGAAATATTAATACAGTAACACAGTCTTTAACCGTGTTGTAGTTGAATTACAAAGGTGTCTATCAGAGTTACTGTTTTTTTGTAATATATTTTTATTTAGTGTATGAGACTAATGGGACGCTGGTGAGTTAAGTGAGATATTCAGTATTTACAATGATTTTTCTGTCTACAATTATATTGTATATATTGTAGCTATTGTGTATAATATTGTGATTACTTTTTTATTTGGCCTTCTTTTTGTCTGAGAATATTAAGAAGATAGATGATCTGATCTAGTGTGAAACCCATTCAATAATTCAGCACAAAAGTCCCAAAATACCATTTACCCTGTATTAACATGTCTTGTAAATCATGTAGGTAAATTTTCATCATTTAAGAATAAATACTTTTCTTTCAAATTAAAGAAACAGTGTGGAAAGCATGCCTTATTTTTACTGTATGTTTAAAACCATTTCAGATCTAATAAATATCAAAGCATCAAAGGTCTTTCTGTAGCTCAACTGATAGAGCATAGTACGCCAAGGACATGGGTTCAATTCCTAGGGAACACACAGCCTAAAAATATGACTGTAAGTTGTTTTAGATTTAAGCTTCTGCTAAATATAATGGTGAAACACAAAGTTTTTGCCTGATTTTAGAAATTAGCTCCTTTTAACTCTTGAAGAGATGCATATTGAATGATCAAACGACACAGTACAACCATTTCAAAATTTAAACATTGCTTACAATATTGGAAAAGTTCTCATCTTAGCTGGATGGCATCATCTGGTGCTACCACTGCTGTTGGGTACACTTTATGCACACACAGCGTTCAATGCTGACATGTTTAGAGAGAGACCACACGTGTGTGTGTTTGTGCTGGAGCACGAGCTGATGAAACGCCCTGCTACAAGTGTGTCAACACACCCTATGGAAAACCACAGCACCCTTGAAGCCCACTCTCAATCTGTTGCTGTTTTTCTGACCCTGTCGTTCTAAGATTGCACATTAAATCTTGTTTGTCAACAAACTATTCTGGGCCAACTTTTTCCTCTAATGTCCAGTAGAATTTATGTCCTTCTGCTATGAACACGTTCTGTGGGTCTTAATAAGCCAATTTCACAGCAGTTGTTTTGTTTAAAAGTTTTTTGCAAGTGAAGCCAAAGACATATTGAAAATGGGATGTAATAAAGCATTCAACAGCAGAGAGGAAATGGTTTACCTACCATTCCACAAAGCACTTTTAATCAGTTCTGCCAATGACACTGCAATATAAACCCACAATCAGATCCAGCAATTAACTCTGCTGAAAGTACAGCTTCCACCCACAAAAGAAATGACATTTAGATTGGTCACGACCTTTTGGCCCTTCGAGATGTAATAAAGCTTCTCATGACAACGTTTTTCTGTCAACACGTTTCTGTGTGTGACCTCTGGAAGTGAACAGGGAGGTTTCCTGATGGAGCAGACTGCAGATGTGCAGCTGTTGATGTGAACTCATGTGTCAGTATGTGCCTAATCTCTTCTCTTGATGACAATTCTGTCATCATTGTCAGTCATTTATTGTTTGCATCTATGCCAGGAATGTTTTAAGGCAAACAAATATTACACAAAATGCATGGCAATAAAACATCCCGTAATGATAGTAGCACATTAGACAATGATTTACAATGGTTTGTATTACAGTGGAAAATACCCCATTACATAGCAAGTAAAATATTATAGAAGCACCACATAGCAAGTAAAATATTAAACATCATTATGTCTGGGTAATTGTTTAAATTGTTGGTCAATAAAAAGCGGTTTTAGTAATTACGCCCCATCTTGCTGTGTATTTCATTATTAAGATGCTTGAAAACCTCTGTGAAAACCTCTGTGAAAACCTCTGTGAAAACTTGTGATGATCATTAGGGGAGGCTGGGGGCAATTGTAACATTTTTACATTTTCCTTCATAGCTCACAGACTACTTGAAATAATACTAGTTGTTTGTATTTGTTTCTTGTATCTGTTGATACAAGAAACAAATATAGGTCCACTAATTAATAATACAGCTGATATATTTTCACTAATAAGGATAAGACTATACTATTTAATTAAAAGCAAGAAGTCAGAGTGTTACATTTGCCCCCGATGTTGCAGCCAGGATAAAATCTTGTGTGCTAGCTAGCCACACCTATATCAGCATAGGTTATTCATGTTCCTTTTTTATCATTAACTTAGAGATAAAATGTATGTAAGTTTAAAATGACATCTAAACTTTAGACAGCAAAAGAAAAATACAGGAAAACATCAAAAAAGTAACTTCATACCTCAAAATCAGTATTTTGTTAAACTTCTGCTGAGGTGAAATGATTGTGCTCGTTTCTCACAGGCAGAGAGAAAATCCCACTGAGCATGTGCAGAAGTGTCACTCCAGCTTGTTTCTGAGTGGAGGAATTGCCCCCGGTTTCCTCTACTTCTGTTGCATACACAACATTAGACCTGCGCAATTCTACAATCACTTCTAATAACACTTGTCTCACAATGTACAACTTCCATTTAGTGTAAAGCAGCTTAAAACTATATGCATTGTAAAAAGCGTTTCATAAGTAAATGTGAATTGAATAAAAACAGTTAAAATAGTTGCATAGTATCAGTGTCAGTTTTTTTAAATGACATAATGGTGTTTATATTAGCAAGCAGAAGTAAACAGTAAATTAGACAGAACCTTTTGTTTTTCTGAAACACACAAGAGAATTAGGAGTCTGTGAAAAAACACTCAATGATCAGCTCAAGGCAAAGAAACAAGGATCATCAACTCTTGAGACTACATATCAAAGAAAACAATGATGTGAAACAAGAGCAAATCCAAACAAAAGTAGATTCCAGTGGCCATGCTCTGTTGAGTGGCCTGAAGAGGGGAATGATGGATCAGGATTGAGTATTGTACAGGAACAGGACAGGCCTGTCAGGGCTTTGATTGATCTGAGAGCTGAGCCTTTGTCAAAGCAATGCTGCTGCCCCCAGCACTTCCTACAGTCAAAGCCTGGCCATTCTGCTGTAATTAAGCACTGAGACAGACGGTAGACCTCTTGAGGTAAAGCAGGGCTAAACACACACAAACACACACACACACTGTACTGCTGAAAAATGTTTTGCCAGGCTTCTTAACCAGCTTGACCAGCAACATGAACCTGCTTGACCGGAAAGACGTACTAGGTTAAATGCTGAACTAGCTAAAAAAATGGTCTGGTGCTGATTTAGATGTTCACCAGGAAATCACCTGGTGAACATCTAGATCAGCACCAGACCAGCTCTAACCAGTCCTGAGCAGCATGTGGAACAGAGTGGTCATTTATGATGCAGGGTTAACCTGGTCTCTTCAGCTGGGCAGTGTGCAACCATACACAGACATTGTATCCAATCGTTTTACCCTTAACAGCCGTGCAGCCTTTTCAATGCCAGATCCTCACTGCAAACCCAGTGCTTTGAAACCACACAGGCTGGCCTGAAGACTGAAACATCAATAACAAGCACTAAAACTCAGAGCTAAATGAGAGCAGCTCTTATGCTTTAGCTGAGCTTCAGCTGCTGATCCCTGAAACACTGGATGCTTCACCACCAGCACTGAAAGATCAGAAACCAGCACAAAGTATCCTAAAAACAGAAACATAATAGCAATTCAAAAGAGCAAAAAAGAGAGAAACTCAGACGCGCTATTAAGAGCAGCATCACAGGCCATTATCAGTTTCATGTTTGGCTGATGATGACCAGCACATGCTGACCTGTAAATATCTGTCCTGACCTTAAGTGTGTTGGACAAGTTCAGAAATGAGCTTTTCCCACAGATGCCAACAGTAAGTTGAGAAAAGCTACTGTATGATATTTTTATAAAAATATCCTTATGACTATTATTTAACAGATTTTTTCTTGCCTATCTGTGACGCTGCACAGATTCCAGTTTTTCCGAGAAAAATTCCATGTGTTGCCACATTGAGTTTTGAACATATAAGATTGATATAATTTGATTATTTTAGTATTAGCTTATTGTAGTATTAGTATTGTAGTCTTAGTATTATTTTTAGTATTAGATTATTGTAGTATTTTAGCTAGTATTTTCCAGTTATTTGAATGCCTGTGACCCATGACAGAGATTTTTTTCGTAGATGTTTGTTTCTTCAGTTTGAATTTTGCATGTTACATCATCACAGATCAGATTATTCTTCTTACAATTCGACTTGTATGTAGTATGATGTAAGTTCCTAATAAAATTAGCAACCAGCTGGCGAGTAACTACATTTTATTTGTTACATTTTGCTTGTGTTTGGCTCTCAGAGGGTGTTAGCTTTGGACCCTGACATTGGACAAACACTCAGGCTGAAATAGTGGAAAATATGTTTCCTCTCACCTGTAAGATTCAATCAATCACTATTTGATTTATTTCTCTCTCATCTGCTTTAATGTCATATTGTGCAAAAGATGCATTTCAGTATACCAAGCCTTTGAAAACAGTACTCTGCTCGGTGCATTCATATTAATAACTGATCACTCTATAATGTTATGATCTCTATCAACTTTGCAACCAGTTTCCAGCATTAAGTGGACAACATATGTTAAACAGCAGCACAGTGACGCCAGCCTATCCACATTACCTTACAATCTCAACACTGTTTTGGACATATACAATAATAAACTTCTCAGCAACCCAATATTCACCCAACACGGGCTCTGGCTTACTTCGCAGCCGTGGTTTGTTCGCTTTGGCCTGTTATTAAACAGCTGGAGAAGAGTAGAGTCTTTCAGTTCTCACCTACCTCTATTACTCTAACCCCTCGAAAAAGGACAATTACACATCATTTAAGACTTAAGCAATTAGAGGCCATTTCTGAAAATAACCCTGTTCAACTTAAAGTTGTCTTCTCTCACACAGACCGAAGGGGAAAAGAGGGAAGAGTGGGGGTGTGCTGATAGGTTCTGTGCCGGTGTCGGCTGAAATTTGTGAGGCAGGTTTGGAGAGAGCGGGGTTAATCAGGGTCAGGGCATGAGCAGCTACAGATTGCCAAAGAGGAGATTGGGGTGAAATAGAATCTAACAGTGCTCCAATTACTTCTACATAAACATCAGTAGTGCTGCCACATGCGTGCACACGTTCTGGGTAAGAAAAAACAACATTCGAATGACCTAAACAGTCAAAAGAAATCCATGAATACTATGGCCACTGATCCATTGAAAATGATCATTAGTTTATATGTGAGCTTGGCGTATGAAGTGGGGCTGCAGTGTCAGGAGGATTATATAGAGCTGTGTGTGATTTTATTGTTTTGCAAAGTCATGACAGTAAAAGCCTACATGAGATTACAGTTTAAACAGTTGGTTTGGAAATGAGAGAAACATTTACTTTACAGCATGAGTAATACATTATGAATCATTTTAGGGTTTAACTGAGGAAATCCTGAGATTTGTGACAAAGTGAAGGCCTTAACGTTAGCGCAACGACAGACTCGGCCCAGAGTTCAGTGTGTTGAGGTAGGAGGTAAACGCTCAACACTATTTATGGACACACTATGGGCCACAAATCTTAGGTGAGGTCACTCTAAATTACACCAACAGAAACTGACAACAAGCTGCTCACTCGTTACCTAAAACAAGTCCATCTTCAAATGTGCTCACCCACGTTACCAAATGCCACTGCCTCCCTGCAGGGAAGTCGTCATTTCTGCAGTGAATAAACTGCATGTCAGCTTGTCAGTGGCAGAGAAGAAGCAGATGAGACCAGCAGCCCTTTGCCCCTCAGCTGCAGGTCTGAATGAGGCTAATCACTGCACTGTCACAGACGACTGTGGGTGCAATCTGTCACCATGCTAGCAAAGCCTGCCACAACACCACGATGAAGAGCATGCTAATCTGATGTACGAAACGAACGGAACCAGCATTATATTCATGCAAAATATTCATTCTATATCAAATATTCATCTATCATGCAGTTTGGGGTTTTTAATTGTGTTATTTTTGTTGTCATTTATGGTTGAGGGCCAAGGTGTGATTCTTAAAACTACATTTATAAGCACAAACTCAAAAATGAAAACATATGAACAAAATAATATATATATATTTTAAAAATATTCAAGTTTATTTAAAATTACATATTCAAATTTAAAATGTAAATAAGTCTAGTTTACATCCATAACCTAACCCTAAACACAAACTTATTAAGAAAAATTCAAAATTTAAAAAATTGACACAATGAAATTTGGTTGTGACAACAGCGCAGCATCTTAAGGGTCACAATTACATTTGTATATTTGACAGATGCTTTTATCCAAAGTGACTTACAGTACATTCAAGCACACTTTGGTCAGTACATGTGCTCTTTTGGGAATCAAACACACAACCTTTGCACTGCTAATACAATGCTCTACCAGTGAGATACAGGAACTACAATTGTTGCTTGATGCAACGTTCTGTCTAAACCTAATCACCAGAATCAACACATGTAGTATGTAATATAACAGCAACCTGACTAAAGGAACTCAGTGTCTGAATCAAATGTCTTCCTATTAACCTCTCTCACCCTGTGAGATTTACCACTAAACCAGCCTATGATTACTGATTACCTCATAGATGGTACCTCTTTGTACAAAATAGGGACATTATAGGAAGGTGTTGGGCATTATTTTGTGGCTGAAGAGAGCTCATGGTAATACAACAGGAGAAGGTGAGAAGGTGTGTTTGTCATGTTGTAGGTGTCAAAAGATCCTAACAAGATTAGTTGTTAGAAATACTGTGTGAAAGCCTGTTCTTTATTAAACAAAATTAAAATAGATTAATCAGAAATTATGATCTTTTATTCTAACAATGTGTGATTGCATAATTTTTTTTACACTGCATTATATTGTAAAATGTGATAACTATGATGTATTGGTATAGCTGATGCATAACATGGGGACACTGTACAACAACCCTTTAAATACGTTGCGTCACTGTCAATTGTCTTAATCAAAATGTTCATATGACCTAATAGCAAGATGTTTGAAACACAAAGGTGTTTATCAGTATAACTTTTTTAACATTAACGTTTCTTTTAATTCAATATGTGGGGGACAAAAATGGCAGTTTTATATAGAAACCATGGTAACATTGGTAGATTTTTTAAAACACTGCTATGCTCATTTGATTGTGCATTCATTTAAAATGGAAATCACATATTTCTGCTAAATGTTAAAGTTACAACATTTGAACAGGTTGCAAAGTAACAAAAAACTGGCTTGAGTTTCTGCAACTTTTCCATTACTTTTGAATATGTTATGCTGTACATTTAAGGTTGATGAATCAGGAACACATATGGCCGGAACACTGTCTGTATATTCCACCATATGATCAGAAACTAAAACAGATGTGAACGCAGCACAGCAGGTTGGCTGGTGGAAGCCTTTGACTGCAGTGGGAGAGAGAATCTTTACAGTGTTTTCTAAGATGATGTTCAATGCAAAACTGAAACAAGTCAAACAGGTGAGAACGCTTGAAAAAACTGAGAAGGTTGCCTTAGACTTCCTGGAAACAGAATGTATGGACAGTGTGTGAAGAGAAAGGAAAAAAACTGTGTGTGTGTGTGTGGTAGTTCAGCTTATAAGCATTGTTATGTATGCTGTCCAATAAGACATGCCAACACATGTGAGCCAAGGATTTATTCCTAAATCCAGACCCAAATCCTCTTGGGCTTCCCCTCCTTTTTCTGTATCACTCTATTTCCCCTCCATCATCAGTGGGCGTGGCGGCATGCCGGCAACATCACCATTAGTCCCACATCAGTGGGCTGTGGTTGGTTAATGACAGAGTGGGTTGAGCCGAGACTTTGGTTCCCGAGCCAGACAGCTGCAGTGGAACCATCCTGGTTCCTATTACACCAGCTGCTCAAAACCCAACTGATCCCAGCCAAGCAGAACCCATTCTGCTCGGTCCCTCCGCAACAGAGAAAATATATTTACCCAAAATTCCTCTGACAATATGTGTGCTGCGCAAAATCCTAATGAAGAAGGATAATGTTTTTTATTTACAGATTGGCAGTAAACTTGGAAACACACCCCTGAAGTGGATGAGGAACAATTAGGAAGAATTCCAGGATGTCTGTTAGTTTTGGAAAAGCAGGGATGGTAGCACTGCCCAGTGCTAAATGCTATAAACAATATATTCTCAATTTTACACTTATGTATTATCTGAATGATAATAATACATTAGGTAAGTTTGGCAAATGGAGAGGCAGGGCAGTCTGGCAGGAAGGGGGTGCAACAACCTTTTCAGACCAAAAAATGGACTGTAATATACCAAACAATGTGGAAACAATTATCTCTTGGCAAGGCTGAATTTGGCAAAGCTGTGCTGATCTGCGAAGCCAAACTGCCAGACGGGGTGTGTGTGTGTGTGTGTGAGAGAGAGAGAGAGAGAGAGAGAGAGAGAGAGAGAACGTCACTGCTAAGAATATGTGAAAGGGAGGAAGATGAGCAGACATATCTGAACAAATATAAAAGAATTTATAAACTGCAGCCCTGATCAAAACCCTGATCACCTGTAATTTAACATATAAAGTAATTTTTCTTACTGTTACAAAAACCAGTTTGAAAACTTGAAGATTCATAATTGAGTTATTAACTTAATAGGGTTTTGTTGAAGATTGTGTGATATGATTATGTCTATTGTGTGAGATTATGTATAAATTATGTAGTCTTGTAGTTCTGTGTTGTTCAGTGTTTGTGTAGCACTTGATCCTGGAGAAATGTTGTATCGTTTCACTATGTACTTGTATACGGTTGAAATGACAATAAACTCCACTTGACTTGACTTGATGTCAACACTATCATGTTGCCGGGTAATGACAATTTCTGAACTATTCCTGCTAGAAATAGTTAGATTTACAAGGAAGTTTTAGGATACTAAATAATTTGATTTGTTAAACTTTGTGAATTTAGTGTCTCTTACAAAATGTCTGACATTGAACAGTATATGTTATAGTCCATTTAGGAAGATTAGGTTTTGAGCACACAGTATAATATTAAAAACAAGATAGCCCTGCGCAGTTGAGGTTTTTCTTCTGGGAACTATAAAACCACACATTATTTTTGCCCATGCTGTGCCATACCAGCTGTCATTTTTTATGTTATGACAAAGAATATTTTTCGTCTGTACTGTGTGCTTAAAGAATGTGGGTTTAGAGATGAATACTTATTAAACTGATTCTGAATTGATCATTTTAAAATATTGACAGCCCTGTCTATCTTGACTCTATCAATAGATCTAGTATAACTTGTTTTTGCTTGCTTATGGAAACAATGGTATGTTTACAAGTTACTGCTCTAGTTCATGAGGTTCGTTACATGGAAGTTTCTAAAGATATTTAGGAATTTAGTTAATTAGGCAGGAAATTGCATGTAAACAAGATCCCTGTGTGTCTGCTGATCGGCCACTATTACATGATAGACTGCTATGACGCCCAACCTCACCTAAAAACAAGAGCTGTGTTTGTTGGTTTAACAGATTCAGACAGCTCCTGTACATCTGAATGGTTTCATATGCACCAGATGAAATGACAAAAGTCAACAGTTGGTCCTATGAGAACATTATTTGTTCAGGCAGACATCTTCTCCCATAGCTAAAGTGGTAAAACATGGTGTCAAGGTTTTGATTCCTAGGAAACGCTTGAACGCACAGCAAATCACTATGATAGAATATGCCAAGTAAATAAATCTAAATGTAAAATCGACAGTGTCTTATGGAGCAGGGTCAAGTCAAAAATTACTGAAATGTTATGATTTCTTATGAAATCGACAGACATCAGTCAGAAGACATCAGAAAACAAACAGTTTTCAACCTTCAGCTGAACACTCAACTGAGAAATAATTCATAAAACTGCCAAATGATCATTTGTTCAGATTCCCGCAGATAATTTCTTCTGTGGATATTTGTTTTTTGGCACACACAGTCCTCTAGAAATCTCCTGTGTGTTTCCATCCGGTCTGACTTTCAACAGTTTGTTAGATTGCGTTAATGAAGTGCGTCTCATGGGTTTCTCAGTATCTGATCCAATGATGAATGGAAACTAGACAGTTGCATTTGTAATTCAAACCAACGTTTACTCCTAATTCTAGCGTTACTGCACACCTGTGATGAAAGCCACTGCCCTTCATTTACCCCCTGGTCAATGGGATAGAGTTTCTCAGCTGGTTTACCTGTCTGACACACTCTCATGAAAACATCACAAACAGGTTCTACAGACAGAATGAGGGCGACCACAAGCTATGGAATTTCAGTTTTATGATGTCATTGTCTCACGATGAACCTGATTGGCTTTTCACGTGGTAAGCATATATGCTCTCGACCGTTCTTCATCTCTCTCCCCCTTCCCCAAACACACACACACGCTCATCCATATGGATGTGATTTGGGTAATCCTGCAGACTCAGTGAGGAGACAGCTGAGCGGGGTGAGGGGATGATGGGATAGGTTATGCGGTACTGTGTTCCCTCAACCCGTGAACCTCAAAGACATGAACAGACATAAAAACTGAGAACACATGATCGTGGAACTGCCAGATCATACAGCTTGGTTAATTGTGAGGTTATTTCTCTCTGTTTGTTTGGTTTTCAGCTTCTTTTGCTCCAGCGGTGAAGAGCGTGATCTTTAGAGTAAACGAGATGCAATACAAGTGCAAAGAAAATAATCCCAGCTTGGCAAATTCACATTTCCTAACTGAGTTTCAAGTTTGCTTATAGAGTGCCAGCATACTCATCTGACATATCTGATCATCTCTCCTGATGCATACGTTCTCATCCAACTGAGCGGCTGAGAACCAGTGTGTCAAACACAATAACTATCAACATATTTACACAAGCAAAGTCTATACAATACAATGAACAGATTCAAATATTCACTAATTAAACTGATTCATGGATTTTCATATAGTGTTTAATAATACCTGACAGTAATCAAAACATATTTGACATAAATTACAATTACAAGTCCTTAAAGTATGTTTATGAATCGATGTTCAGTAATCAGTGCAATAGAAACCTTAAAATCCATTCCGATCAAAAACAGAATGCAGTATGTAGGGTGAAATTAGATTCTTTAGAGTACTGGACAATCATTTCTCTTGGAATAAATAGCTTGGCTTGATTTTGTACTTTAACACCTCAAAACACATCATCTTGCATCATTTTGAAACCCTTTATTTCACACTCACTTCACTGCCACAAGCGACCGGAGATCCAAATGACACAATATAAAAGACACATTAGATGTTTACTGCCTATGAATCCAGGTTGGGTGAAAACAAACACTCAAAAACACACTTAACGGTACTACTAGAATCACTATAGATATACTAATGCATGAAACTATGTATTCAACTATGCATGCAAGTCTTGGAGGAAGAAATGAACACATTTCAAACATGAAAAGCACAGGAGGGTCTTTGTTCTGTATGTGTGGACCAACTTTTTGTTCAGATATTGCATATATAGGACACTGTCTTACATTAAAAACCGCAATCACCATTGCTGTAAATGTGTATGAACAGCTTTAAAAAGTAGCTGTGCTTCTGTACACTTTCACCATCACCCAGCCAACATGTTCACAAACAATTCCTAAATGCCTTCGGTGGACTCGTGGTTTAAGTCACTATGGCTCCTTTTATGCTGTAATATCATTATCATTGTAGCTTGGGTTTAGTTTATTCATTTTCAACCCTATAAAAAGTTTTACAAACATTTGCTGTAGGAGAGGTAACAGCTATTGGACGCTAATGGTGTCTCTTGGAGAAATGTACTTTCACAAAGAAGGCAGAAAGAAACTAGATGCATTTCCTAAAAAAAATACCTGTTCTTGCAAGGTAGTAAAATAATAGTGTTAATTGTTTATCAGACTGTGGCTCTGTGCAAATAAAATAGAGCTTTTTATGACAGCCCATGAATGCAACGAGCATCTTCTTTTCTGTCAGTCATGCACAGAATTTAACAACCGTAAATACAGTCTTCACTGTTAAGTTACACTTCATACATTAAAGTCTTAAAGATTTTTAAACCTTAATCATTAACAGAAACTAAATAGTAAAGTATTCCAAATATCTGTCTAAAAACTCAGACCAAGTGGTTTGGTCTGAATGGATTTATACTTTAAAAAAATCTTTAACCCTTATGTTTGAAGAATATCAATGCAAAAGGTATTAAAATAAAAATAGTAAAAATAGTGACATAGTCAGGAAAAGTCTTCAGTGACTATAAGGTGATTGGACCTCACTCAACACATACAAGGGTGAGATGCCTCACTGACAGTCCATCTGTAATGTCAGTTTACCACCACCTGACTCATTCGAAGTCAGACCTAACCCTTTCAGAATCATACACCAGACAGAGGGGTTAACAGAGAGAGATAAGCTAAGTTACTGAAAGCTTGAATGACTTTTTCCTCCAGGAAACCAGAACCATCTTAGAGAAGCTGTCAAAATATAGGGTTCTAATTACAAAGCTCTTCAAGAACACACACACACTCTCCCTCTCCTTCTCTCTCTTTCCTGCTCTCTCTCTGTCTCACTCTCTCTCCTCTCTCTCTCTCTCTTTGTCGCTCTCTCTCTCTCCTTCTTACTCTCTCCTCTCTCTCTCTTTCTTTTTCTCTCTCTCTCTCTCTCCTCTTTCTCCCCTCTCTCGATCTCTCTCTCTCTCTTTCGCTCTCTCTCTGTATGGCTACCAAGGTTGACAAGTCAGAATTCCACTATGTGCTCTTTCATTGGAAGCTTCTGCTCAAGGACACTGAGATGACATTTTCAAAATACTTTCTGGAAAGGCGCCCACCCACTGCAAAGGCATCTGAGTCACTGTTTACACTGCACACAAGCAGCATCCATGGACTACCAGCTGGAAGCTGTAATGTGCTGCTACAATACATATTGGAGCCAGTGGAATCAGATGAAATGTGGAGATGGTTAACATGGTTGATCACAGCTCTGGAAATGAAAAGTCCTTCAAACTGGCAACCCCACCCACTCACTGCTTTAGTAATGGGTCTGCATGATTCATTGTGGGGGGAGTAGAGGCCAGCCTGGCAAGCCCACTGACACCACAATATAAATACATGTGAATCAGAGGGGTTGCCTTAATTTCACTGTTTAATCATTGGACTCAACCATGATATAACAGTGCGTGTTTTCCAATATGTTGTGGAACATCTGAGACTTCTGTTTCTTCAATAATTAAATAGTTTTCCCGGTTAGTGTCCAGGGAAAAACATAAAGGAAATTTGATTTAAGTAATGAGGCCTCTTTTCTCTATTTAAGGTTTTCCTAGCCTGTGAGAGACACCTCATTTGGACAAATACAATTACCCTGAAAAAAGACGGCAAAATATGAAGCGCAAAAACGTGAATGAAACTGAGCTTATTCAGTAATTTAAACCAGACATCCGTGCATTTGGTGTTTCGGCCCCCAGAAAAGCAAGCTTTCTGCAGGATACAGGGGAATAAAGGCTGGTATTAACCTTTCTACCACTGAATATTAATCAGCATTTAATAAAAGGAAAACAACCCACTTGCCACTCCAAATATTATCAGTGTGACATTACCTTTATTTTCATTTTGCAAGACGTTTCGCAAAAAATTTCAAGATAAACACTTGTGCCTCAGCTTTCAATAGTCTGAAAAGCGGGGGGAGTTTGACTAGGAAAATAAAATCATGAAATAAAACAAACATGGCACTTGCCGAGGAGACCGTATTGGACACAACGTTTTCCTTTGGCTCAGTCTGCTTTGAGAGAGATGCATTGTAGGTTTTGGACTGACGAGGGCAACCACGTTTCCATGTTCATGAGCTGGCGCTAGCCAGGAAGACTCCCATTAGAAACGAGTGCGTGTGGTTTCTGGTGAACACGCTTGGGACAGAAACACAAATTCCCTCATTTCTCACTGCAGACCAAAATGTCACTGTAAAATCAGAGCAATATGGTCAGTCATAAACCTAGCAAAAACACAACATTTTATAGAAAGCAGAATAAACACACTTCACATGAGCTCCTAATGTAAAAATGTTCAAAACACAAGATTAAATTAAGCCATTAAAATCATCAGAATAAATGTTAGATGGAACACAAAACATTATTTATTAAAAAGTGTGAGTATGCTGTGAGTTATATATACAGTGAAGTCCCAAAGTTCGACATGACATGTTGCATTTGCAATGTAAAATGTACATGCCTTTCTTAGTGCTCTTTTTTGTTTTCCCCTTTTGCTAGTGAAAGCACTTGAGCCTGGACTCCACGCGTTTATGTAAAACCTTATGATCCAAGTTTCAGTGTTCCAATGTTATTTTGTGCTTCAATGGAAGCATGGAAATCTGACCTTAACAAATGAGTTAACATTAGTATATTATTTTTACCACAATTTTTTCAAAATCTTAAAAATATTTCTTTTTTTTCTGTGATTTTAATCACAGATTTGTGGTCTCAGACTATTGGAACATTACACTGTGAAGCATATACATCCAGACAGTTTACAAAGTAAAACAAGGCACAGTTTCTAAAGTAAAACCAGAGTTGTTGTTTTTTTCGACCGAGAGTCTGTAGAAAGCTACCTGGTCCTGCATGCGAGTGTGAAATATGCTTAGACCAGCCAGGCTGGGAGGGAGACTGTTTTGAAAGGCAGATAGCATCAGCTGGCACCCAGTGAGAAGCCCTGCACAGCACTGGCCCTTAATATGAACACAGAATATGAACATCGGTGAACAGAGAACCGAGAGGGAGGGAAGAACATGAGTGAGAGAGACAGACACAGAGGCATGAAAAGAACATGTTCTCACACGACCTCCTCCACTGCCATTGTTTTACAGCAGAAGCAGCTATCACAGGCCCTCATGTTCTTCACATCATAAGAAGTTGTGTTCTTGTGCTTAAATCTTAAACAAAGCTGATGATTGGGTGCATTGGATGTGGTGTAGCTGGCACTTAGGTTAATATGGGTTAACATATGTTTTACCCCTGTAATATGGAGAACATTTACATTTGTGCATTTAGCAGACATTTTGGTCACGATGCCCAAATGTTAACAGCTGATAGCAATGTCAGTGACATTTTAGGATTCTGCATAGCAACACACTGAATTTAAAAAGATCAATATGAAAATTAGCTAATTAAAATAAATACCATAATGTACAGCAGCCTTCTTCAAGCCTTCTCAGTTATGTTTTTGTTCACAATCATACAGTTTCATCTCCTCAAAACCCCTTAACACACGCACAAACAGAAGAAACCTGCCAGTCAGCACAGGTAATAAACTCTGTACTGCATTACTGCAGATAGACTGGTATTGTTCCATTTTAGTATTGACTTGGTATTGAGTTCCCTCACTGACCATTAAATGACTTCAAATATATTAAAGATATACAATGTAGCAGTATGTGTGTTCTCAGGGAATCAAACCACCATGTCCATGGTGTTGTTAATTCTATGCCCAACATGCTGAACTTAAGAAGCCCATAAACACTAAGCTAACTTATCCAGCTAGTTTACTGATTCTTAAAATCTGTTTGTTTGTTTGTTTGTTTGTTTGTTTTCTTGTCACTCTCTGCTTCGGGGAGGTGACTGTTTGTTGACTCTGAAAGATCTACAGTGTCTAACCACGCGTGACATTTTTTTCCCCCATTACTAGTAAGACCCACAGTGCTAGTCAACACACGCTAGTCCTGCTGTCCTGTGTAAGAAGGCCTTGTACAGTCCTGTATTGTGGAAAGGAAAGAAATCTAAGCCCACTAAACCCCATATTAGGTCAGTAGACGTCAATGGCCTTCTGGCAATATTTACAGTCAACATTAACTTCAGTGTACAGCCCAAAATGAGTTTATTAAAAAGTGTAAATTCTGAGCAAACATCAATTATGTGCACTAAAGCGGGCTGCATGGAGGGCTTTGATGTGAGCTGTTCGTGATATCTACATGTGATGAGACATGGCATGGGAGGAGTCTCAAGGTCAGCGAGTTATTTTACAGTTATGTTACAGTACAGCCGATCAGATGAATCTGGGCCAATTTTTGGGTTGGAAACAGCATCAGTTCTGTTCGGGAATAGAGTGTGACATTCATCTGTGTTTATTTGCCCTGTCAGCTGATACTAGAGCACTTGCTAAAAGGTTTTGTTTTGAAAAGCTCAGAGTCTGGACTTTTTATTAGAAATTCAAACTTAGTTGCATGACAAGTCTAATGCAGTACAATACAGTGCCAAGGGCCGGGCATGAGGGCAGAGAGATGTTATGCACAAGCATACACATACATTGGAACATATAAATGCTATGCAGCCTGTACACATATGCATAGACACACATGGACTCTCAAAAACAGTATGAATTCAGTCATGATTAAATATGAGGAATCATGTAGAAACGTGTCTTAATGTGCTAAATTAAGACCTTATGTTAACCGTCAGTGGGTTCTCCTACAATGCTATAGTGCAGTCAAAAATACAAACAAAATGGTACACAAATATATAAACATCACGGCACCTTTACTTTCTGTTGTCTATCCTTCGACAGATTTTAGTGTGCATATTTATTTCTGTCTTTAACACAAATAAAGAAAAAGGCTAGCACCTCTATTTCCCACCTTATTTGGTATTTCTGATAGATAACTTATAGATTATAATATTTTTTATTAATAGTTATAAAACCTCTGAATTGGGAACCAAAGAAATAAAGGTTTATTCAGAATTTACAAATGCTGTTAATTACAAAATAATTGAATCGAAACATAATGACATAAAACACTTTTAAAAACAATTCAAAAACAACGTTTCAATAGTTTTCATACCTTCTGGTGTGTTTTCATGCTACTGTATGTGTTTGTTTGTGAATATTCACTCATCTAAGGCACACAAGCAGAACAGGCACAGCCCCAGTGTGTTGATGTTCACATCCCAGACATGAGCTGCAGTCTATCACTTCAAATAGTGTGGCCATTCTGACAATGCGCCTTTTTGGTCATTTTTCACTTTGATGTATAAAGACGGGGAAACAAATGTCACAAGCTGGATTCAAACTCGAGCTGGCAAAATGAGCACCAAGGCTCTATTTGTTGGAACACATACTAACTCCTGAATATGTGAGTATGTGAATTTACGGCTGTTTTTACTGTGAGGTGCGTGTTTACCTCACACTGATGTGATTGTTTCATGTGTGTGCATTAGGATTTGCAGTGCAAATTGTCTGTTATGTTGTCAAACTTAAACTTAACCCTGTTAAGTGTTTTTGTGGAATCAGTGTTTAATGTGTTCTGTCTAATAGTCCTGCAGTTAAGACTATGGTAGAATTGGTCTCAGCTTTTGAATGTTGGTATGTGCAGTTTTCATTATAAACACCATTATAAACTGTTTTTAGAAGGACAGCTTTGATAAAGTGACAGGGAGAGAGTGAACATGGGGGACGGTCTTGGAGAGGGGCTGAGGGAGATCCTGGTATTTAGAGCCCTAATCTTTTCCTTAACTCCACAAAAACACAAAGATAGTATTACACCCCACAATATCTCACAGTAGCATGTTTTTTTCATTCTCACTTCCAAACTTCTCTTGTATTTTTTCTCTCTCCCTTCAGTTTGAGTCATACGCATGCATCCTGATGGAAGAGATTTCAGGAAATAAAGCTGGACAATTTCCTCTGAGTGTAATATTAGAATCCAGCAGCATCGAGGAGAGTCCACAGGGTTGCTGCAGTCTCATGGAATACATGTGTAGATACCCATATCATTATGCATGGATGTCTATGCATGCGTTTATGTGTGTCTAAAGTGGCCGTTTCAGTTTCTAGAAAGTTCCTGTCTTGCTGTGCCAGTTCAATTTCCCAGGCCAAAACCGGACATGTGTGTGTGCGTAAATGCACCACAATTTCATCCTACATTTCAGTTTACCTCTCCTTACATTCCGCTGTGATTTACTGTTCTTTCATCAGTTAGCACACAACACAGCGCCCACGCCGTCCCAGAAGTCTCTACTCCTTCCCTCCCAAAAAACATCTTCAGTAACAGTGATGAGGAAGTAACTTCAGTCATCTCTTAAATAAATTTCCTTCCAATTTATTATTATCAAATACAAAGAAAAGAAATAGGCTTTTATTTTATCATGCAAAGCGTAGCTATTGCTTAATCTAGTTCTGGACCTCTGAGGTCCAGTTGTGGTTGAGCTTGGACATCCTGATACAGGGCATTTAGTTAAGGTCTGAAAAGTGGATTTTCAGCCAGGGAGTGTTTATCTACACAGTCATTTCTGCTGCCATCATTTTTCAACCGAATGTCTTGGCGTTTGTGCACAGTTACCTGTGTGTCTGAGGTGGAAAGAGCTGGGGGCAGGAATTAAAGTGAGTTGGGCTGGTAGCCCAAGCCATTGGATCTCATCACTCCTTCATTACACTGGCATGCCCAGGAATCAAACTAACTCTGCAAAAAGAATAAGCCCTTTCATTTAGCATGGCCTGCAGCATAGAGGGAGAGTGAGAGAGTCAGTTAAAGTGTAAGCCAGAGAGAAAGACACATTCTCAAAAAAGAGAAGCCACACACCTTTCGCATATGCACAGATAAAAAAATTAGTTTTTGAAGACTCTTCAAAAGCAACGTTTTGTTACAAAAAACAAAAAGCTTGCTTATGTGCAGACATTAAATGCATCGTTGGATTGTTTCATCTGTGGCTGAAACATAAGACACAGTAAATGACACTGGGACAGGAAATGGTTAAACATTAAACTGACTAACAAATAGCTATGTTTAATCTGTGCTTTCATAGGGTAATACTTTACTTAAACATGTATGAGCGAACATCACCGTCAGACTGGTGAAACCAAAACCGATGACATCAGTACCCAAAGCAGATGAAGCAGCAGGTCAGGTGTTGGGTCAGAGCACAACATATTTAAGAAACAATCAATTTATTTTTATTTTTGTAAATTCAGGTTAACTACTAGCTAATCATCACACATAATATCAAAACTGACTCTTGATCAATGCCAAGATTAGATATTTTAAGACATTTCTTAAATAGAGTCTAGAGTTAAAAAACTTACTTGAAACATTGTTCAAGTGGCCAAAAGTGCCTCTAATTAAAGAATTCCATACATGATTTAATATATTACTATAATCAGTAACAGTAGAACACCAGTTGCCCCTATCAACAGCCATGCAGTTTTCTTTCATATCACAGGTTTTTATCAGTTTTCCAACTCTCTGAACTGTCTGCACGGCACAATTCCATTCCAATTGTGTGCTGTTCCAAAAATGTGCTGTGCTATGATGGACCAGCATTCAGACCCACTAACATTTCGCTGCAGAATTTTCGATCTGTGGAAATCGCAGGCATGGTCTGCTTTCCACTGGCTGTGCCCTCCCGCTGACAAACCATTTTCTGAAGTCTCAACCCACCCACTGCCACCCCCTTATAAGCCCAACAGAATCCATAAAGGTGTGGATCTGTCATTAGCACGTTTAGCACATTGTTATTTTTAAGAGGCAGCATTTGCACCAGCTGTATCTCTGGAGCGAGCATGGATTCCTGGGATCAATGGATTCCTGGGATCAATGGATTCCCGGGGCCTCTTCGGCTTACTGTGGCTGATTCCCTTGCGCACTTTAAAGGTGCTTCACATTTTTAAATGGCTCAGCTGGTCATGTCAGCTAAAAATGATGCCATAACCCACATTAATATACAAGCTGCATTCAAGACAAAATATGTTGAGTTTTGCGGACATTTTTGGTTGCCGTGGAATCAAGCAAACTTAAAATATATGAATACAGTGCACTAAGAGAAAAAGCAGCAGTAGAACTGAGCAGTCTAACACTTTTGAAACATCCAGATCAAACATTCACTTTAGCTGACGTATGTTAGCAAACGTTAAATTCTCTTATCTGCCACAGCTGGTTACTTAGTCGTAAATCACAGATAACAACTAAGTGCTTGAAAGAACCTCTGACCTCAGCTCAGCCTCGAGACTCCAAGTCAACATCACTAGCAGGATGTCACTAAATTAACACTTTTCCACATAGGCTTTGCAGACATCAATTCAAGATAATGACAAGAATGCACCGCCATATTTGAATAGTACATAGTGAATTAATTTAACTAGTAGTACTTAACTTTACATGCTCTTAAAATGTGATGTGACTTTAAATAGGTCGGCTTGTTCTTCTTTTTGAATTGACAGATGTCATACCTTTCAGAGCTATAGGAGAGAACGTCTTGGAGAGTACCCAGAATTCTCCTCAGACACCTTACAGACAGAGTAAGGAATGGTGAACATGATTTGCTAGTTTGCCTCCAGTGTTTGCTCAAAATCTTCACACCACCACTCCAAGAAAAGATGAGAAGTTTCCCAAGGCCTTTTGTAGGATCTCAGCTTGTTTTAAACGAGTGTTGCTTTCAATGTAATGAAGAGTTAACGGATCTGATATAATGTTGAGAGAATTATGGGCTGATATAGCCATCCACTAACATTTGTCTTTGAAAGGTTGTGATGGGCATGACTAATACTTGCCTCAAGAGCACTTTAGATATTATTCTGAGTTTAAATTAAAAACAAAATCAAACTGAAACAGTAAAACAACAGCAAAAGATCAAATTACCATATGGGGGCAAATTATTAAAAATGCACAGCTTTTGCCATCTGTTACTGCAACATTTTAGTTTTTGACAGGATGTGGTGTAGGTGTATATCGACTGAAATTACTGGAAGGGCAAGCATCCATCCCAACTGACTGAACGCAGAGTCTTTAACTCAGATACGAGTTCTGTTTTAACAGGTGGTATAATTAATCCAAATGCAAATTGCACTTCTATAACATTTTAAGTCCTAAACATCTTTACAAATCAATGGTTAGTAATACTCAACTTTTAAAAGCAGTTGTGGAGAGGTTATTGGTTATAGCATAAATCTGGTAGCATTTATCTAATTGGCTATATCAGTGGCACCATATCCTGTAATATTCATAGCAGCCAATCTTACTGCAATTCAAGATGACAAAAAATGCGGTTGATAAGAAAGTAGGAAAAGTTAAAAAGCTGTCATTCACTCATGCCATTTGCTTAAGTCTGTACAATAAATAAACGGAGTCTCTCCTTCCTATTAGAGACGTGCTGTTAACAGAAGAGCCATCGTGCTATTGACGACGCTCTGAGAAGCCCTGTCGTGTTTATGTTTGAAGTGAATCATTTAAATAAACACATCCAATGAAAACAAACGCTGTGTGTCGAGGCGAGGAGTCCAAACGCTCACAGTTCACTTTCTGTATGTGGAAGCTGAGCCCTAATTAAACTGCCGGCCAGATTGGATTACTGACTGGTTGTGCATTGCAAGAGCTTGACATAAAGCAAACAAACAGCTTCACAACCTCCAGAGCTCTGCCTGTGTGAGCGGAGAGGGCATCTCATCGACAGCGCCTCATCAAACCTTTTATTAATGGCACTGCTCCTGTTTCTAGCTCGTACGTGCGCGGGGGACTTAAATGTCGCGCAAAGACGCATGCGCATTATTAAATGCGCCTTAAATCACGGTTAAATGTTGAATGACGGAAACTACACAGCCATTAGCTGTTTCTAATCAATATTTCATGGCCGATATTTGCCAGATAATTATTGCGCACAGACCGAGAGTGAAAGTCTGAAGTGGATCACAACGTACCGACGCTTCTGTGGACTAGTGAACGGAACGCAGAACGCTGTCTCCCCCTATCGGCCATTAAACGAAGCACCACCGACAGCCTCCTGTCGTGCAGAATCGATACGACAACTTTGACATTTTCTGTAAATCTTTACAAAAGAAATGATTGAGGTGATTAGTGAGGAGACACTGCTGAGTCTCTGACCGTGAAACCGAGCAACATTTCCCTCTCCTGCCTGAGTCACTTAATTAATGAATTACAGCAATGGCTTGCGTATTGATCCTGCTTTATTGTTTGCATCTGCTCGAATCGTTTGTGTTCGCTGCAGTGTAAAGAGCGGAAGTCCCACATGAACTATTTGTATTTGAAAGTAGCTTTAAATCAGCGTTTAAATGAATGATTCAAGTTTCACATTGTTCGCAAGTTTGAAAAGTGCTCGTAGTATAAAAGCAATCGCGTAGTCGGCGAAGCTCGTGTGGTAAATAAAGTGAGCTTGTGTCTGATCATGATTGAGGAGAGGGTGGGAATGAGGAGGCTGCGTTTCCTTTTCGTCACCGCGCGTTCACTTTAAAAGCTCGTGCGCGCTCGACTGACACGCAAAGTTCGTCCGTCTGTTGGAAATACGACGCGCCGCGAGAAGGACGTCAGACCCGCCGCGCCGCGCCGCTCCCGTACCCGCCGTGAGCTTCACCAGCGAGGCGTCGCGATCCGGTGGATTTCGGACACCTGGAGGAATTACCAGTTGGAGCGATAAAAGTTTTCGGAAACTTTGAGCTGGGACTGCGATACGTTGATTTACTGTTGCGCATTCTCTGAGGGCGTCCGTCAACAGTGTTCGCATGAATCTCCTCGATCCCTTCCTGAAGATGACAGATGAGCAAGAGAAGTGTCTGTCTGACGCGCCCAGTCCGAGCATGTCCGAGGACTCTGCGGGGTCCCCGTGCCCGTCCGGTTCGGGCTCCGACACGGAGAACACCCGTCCGGCCGAGAACAACCTCGTGGCTCCGGACGGGAAACTTGGCGAGTTCAAGAAGGATGAAGACGACAAGTTCCCGGTGTGCATCCGAGAGGCGGTGTCTCAGGTGCTGAAGGGCTACGACTGGACCCTCGTGCCCATGCCGGTGAGGGTGAACGGCTCCAGTAAAAACAAGCCGCACGTGAAGAGACCGATGAACGCCTTCATGGTTTGGGCGCAGGCGGCGCGCAGAAAGCTGGCGGATCAATACCCGCACCTCCACAACGCGGAGCTCAGCAAAACGCTGGGCAAACTCTGGAGGTAAATGATGCTTCATTTAATACGTTTGGAGCAAATCAAGTGTGTGTGATTGTTCGGTGTGATGGTTTGGGTGTTGAGTAACAGATGTTTCGTGAGCAGCATTAAGAGTTTGTTAGTGTCACAGATTTGACGTGTCCGTGTTTAGTGATCACGCGTCTCTTGGTTTTGTCGGGCAGATTACTGAACGAAGGTGAAAAGCGACCTTTCGTGGAGGAGGCGGAGCGCCTCAGGGTTCAGCACAAGAAGGATCACCCCGATTACAAATATCAGCCCCGGCGGAGGAAGTCCGTGAAGAACGGGCAGAATGAGTCGGAGGACGGCAGCGAGCAGACCCACATTTCTCCAAACGCGATCTTCAAAGCGCTGCAGCAGGCTGACTCGCCCTCGTCCAGCATGGGAGACGTGCACTCACCCAGCGAGCACTCAGGTGGGCAGCGAACCGATGAGAAAAGCTCACAATCTGTTTAATATAGTGAATAAATGTACGGAAATCTTTTCATACTTGAGATCGCCTTTGAAAGCCATCAGAACATCTCTGATGAATTGATCAATTAGATTACTGCTAGTAATGGACTTGGCAGCTGCTGATTCTTAAGTTTTAGCTACGGGCCGTATAGTGTTTTTTCCACTAGTGCTGTTGCGTCATCTGTGTGCACTGGTTAACTCCCCTCTCTCCCTCCACCCCCCTCTATTGCCTCAAAACAGGTCAGTCTCAAGGGCCGCCCACTCCCCCCACCACCCCTAAAACTGATGTGCAGCCAGGCAAAGTGGATCTGAAGCGTGAGGCCCGACCACTTCAGGAAGGCACAGGACGCCAGCTCAACATCGACTTCCGTGACGTGGACATTGGAGAGCTGAGCAGTGACGTCATCTCGCACATCGAGACGTTTGACGTCAATGAGTTTGATCAGTACCTGCCACCAAATGGGCACGCGGGTGTGACCAACACTTCCTATACAGGCTACGGCATCAGCGCTGGCGCTTCTGTCTCTGGGGGCCCTGGAGGGCACAGCTGGATGGGGAAGACCCAGAGCGGGAGCCCTCAAGGTGGGCAGCAGCACACCCTGACCCCACTGGGGACTGCCAGCACTGGGGATCAGGACCAGCCGAGAACAACGCACATCAAGACGGAACAGCTGAGTCCCAGCCACTACAGCGAGCAGCAGGGTTCTCCACAGCACGTCAGCTACGGTTCCTTCAATGTCCAGCACCTCCAGCACTACAGCACTTCCTTCCCATCCATCACCCGAGCGCAGTATGACTACTCTGACCACCAGGGTGGCGCCACTTCCTATTACAGCCATGCAGGGGCTCAGAGCTCCGGCCTCTATTCCACCTTTAGCTACATGAGTTCCAGCCAGAGGCCTATGTACACCCCCATCGCTGACTCTACAGGTGTCCCCTCGATCCCTCAGTCCAATCACAGTCCCCAGCACTGGGACCAGCAGCCTGTCTACACACAACTCTCAAGACCCTGAGCGAACACTCCATCACAGACACGCACACAGACACATACAGAGACACACACAAATATCTACCAACAACCAGATATGTTTTAGAAACAGTAGAAAGACTCAACACATACATCCATCATTCCACTCTCTTTAAACACACACTTGAATTTTCCACACAGAAGATACAACTGAGAAAGAACGGAAAGAAAGCTGGACTTCCGAAAAAGAAAAAAAAGAATTTAGCTCAACGGCTCCCAACGTGCCTTTATAATCCCCGGAAATCGTGATTAGAGTATATATTTTTAGCCTTGATTGCAAGAACAGATGAACATTTGAGAAATGAATCCTCTGTGAGGACTTATTGATTATTGATGCATTAATATGTACTGTGTATGTTTTCTTAACATGTTCTTTTTCTGGCGGTCATGAGAGGCCTTCTGTGTTTCTTGTAGAAAAGTCTGTTTTTACTAAACCACTCTCAGTAGTACAGCCTTGTTTTTTTTTCCACAGTGTTTTTCATTGACAATAACAGTGTCTTAGCCTCTGTTGTTTCTACTCTTCATGCAGTGCATTTTATATCCTAGTTTGATTTTTGCCTTTATTTATGTCCTTGTAAAAATACCGTCCTGATTCAACTGTTAAATCCTTCTTCTTTTTTTTTTTAAAGGTACTGCCAGCTCTTGTAAAGTTGTATGTTTGTCTTTTACCCAAAAACCAGTGCCTGTCGTATGTTAGACGTGAATGGCCGTTAGATTTGCAGCTGCAGCTGTGAATGCAGTCAGTGTGTAACAGCATGTGTCACAGCTCCAGGAAGTGACCTCTGACCTCTGCATGTCATTAGCAGCCTGCAGTCAGGTCAGTGTCATCTTACAGCCGTTTCACCCTCGTCCTCTGTGTATTCAATCTTAACCCCTTTAATTTATTTATTAGTATTAATTTTATTTCAAAGAAATTATTTGCATTTTATTCTTTAATACTTTATACAAAAATAATTGTTATTTTGCCTCTGAATATGGTGACATATAATCAAAACAGGCCATTTAGATTTAAATTCTGTTTTCATCATGTTTATTTATCGTATGTAGATTTTCTATTTTAAATGTTTATTTGTCCTTATTTCTAACCAGTTGTGTAATTATGCGCAAAGTACTGTTGCAATTTCGAAACTAAGGCTGATTAAACTGGAAGAGTAGTCTTTCTATTTGAAAGTTTTACAGTTTTGCTCTATTTGAAGTTGTAGTTGTTATTTAGTTAGTTGGCTTGTGTCTTATAGATTTTTCTCTTAAATTTTTGATCATGTCAGTAATCTCACTACTGATGGTGATTATCTTGATTTCTTTTTTACACAAACTGAACAAGTTCTTTTTTGTCTTTAAAAAGTTTAACATTTTACTGCCTTTGAAGAAGCTCATTTTTTTGTATTACGTTTGCAATAAAAGCAAGAATAAAACTTAAAACAGAAACTAAGACTTTTATTGTGTTGAATCATCTCAGTGTTTTACTAATCTGCACACAGTTACACTTCTGTATGTGTGACTTCTGTTTAGATTTACGGTGGTATTACTCAAGTAACCTGAGTTTCTTCTTGCGTAAGTGTGGCCCTCCCTCCTTTTACAGATGATACAGCAGGGGGCTTTACTCGGCACATTAAATATTCTTATTGTTGGTATAGATGGGAAAGAAAAACAGCATTTAGTCTGCCTCTGGCTGGTCCTTGTGGGTCTATCCTCCATTTTTTCCTCCTGTTTCCTGTGTTTGTTCCTCTAAACAGTAAGCAAAGAAAAATATTGACACAAGTCCATCAGGCTAATTAAGTCATGCACCATTGAATTTAGATTTTTTTTAATAATTTTGATTTCAGCATTTTACATTTAGCAGATGCTTTTATCCAAAGCAACTTAAAAGACGAGAGCATTAAACATTTCGCCTTAAGAACCAACAAGCCAAGTCTACAAAGCTACATTTACAAGTGGATATTGTATTCTGCTGCTAGAGACAAGATGAACAGGGTTTTTTTTTTATAAAGATTTGTAGGAAATAATATCTGAGCATTATTTTGTGATTGTCTGAACTGGTTCCTTATTACAAAACCAGAAACAGATGCCTGCTCATATTACAGCACTGCATAGACTCATCATCATTACTATTATCAAACTGTTTCAACATACAAGCGACAAAAAGCAGAGCTATATATGTAAATGTATTTTTAGCCTTAGCACCAGCGTTTTTCAGATTTTTTTCTGATTGCAGAGACTATTATCTAATTAATAAAAAGCACAGATATAAGTGTGTGATAGCATTAATAAACATGTTCATGAGTGAGGAAAAGGCAGCAGCCCCCAGCAGTAAATGGCAATCCAATGGAAGGTTAAAGGTCACAGCTGTTCCAATAAAAGCAGTTGTTTATGTAACTATATGCATAGAAATTATTCCCACAAAACCAACATTTACCTAGGATATGGGATTAGAAATGTGTATTTTAAACAGGTGAAAATATGTCCTTATTTACTTCGGTGGTCTGTGGTTCTTAACTGGTGGGTTGCAACCAAAACTGAGTCACAGACTTGGTTTGGTAGTCACATAAAAACTGCAAATATTAAAATACCATATAGTCGTGCATAGTTAGGATAGCAAACTACGGATTATTCCTGACATTAAAGGTGATGTATCCAATTAAACACTGCAGTGTTTTCTGTAGGAATTAATAATGGCAAATTAAGCAAAGGATGTTTGTGCAATTTTGTTGCTGGGTTGAGTTTCCACAGTACTTGATGTACTGAAGAAAGACCCCTTGAGAACTACTGAGTTATTGAATCAATTCTTTCTAGATTCAACCTTTGAATCTGAATGTGCCTTTGAATACATCAAATACTTTTATTTTTATTCTTCATGTTTTTCTTTATTTTACAATGGACAAACTGAATGATGAAAACGTCGTATTTTAGATAAAGGACAAATACAATAAACAGAAAACAATTCAATTAAATTTTATTTCACGTTTTATTAAAATGATAGTTTATTAAATATTTTATTCAATTTTATAATATATTTAGTTTTAATTTTTTTTAACAAAAATATATAAAATACAAAAACAGGGAAGGTTGAAAATATGCTAAATAAAGAATATGCTAAACTTAACCAGAAATGCAAACAGTACAAAGGCTATAGACATAAAAAAATGCAAACAAATAAAACAAATCACAAATAAAAATGCGAAGCACTTTATTAAAGCTTAGAAGGCTGCAGAATTCAATTTGATGCTCACCTCAGAGACCCCAAGAAAATGATGGAGTGACTGAAACCAAATGACAGAAAAAGAGAGTGAAATAGAATGTGAAAAGAATGGAAGGACAATGACTTCACAAGCACTGTCATCTGTAGAAGCCATTAGGATGGTCACTCTCATAATGCTGAGAGCTGACAGATGAAATATCCTGCATGCCGGGCAGCTGAGGGGGAAAGAACTATGGAGTTCTGGTGATGAAAACCATTATTGTCACGTTTCTCACTTCTCGAATGGGCTGTTCCCATATTCTCAATGTGCTAATGTCCCCTTCAGTTCAATCAACATGTCTTATTTATTGATTACGGTTATAAAGTCGAGACTTAGGAATTTGACACAATAAAAAACAGAGCACCAGCCACATTTGATGTGTAATAAAAGCACTAATATATTTTACCGATGTTCTGGAGAAAAAGAGACAAAACAAAAAGGAAAAAGCTTTCAGAGTTCTTAATAAAACATCAATACAAAAACTTGAGGTGTACTTGAGATTTCTTCAGGCTGGATGGGAGTGCACATCCTCATACCCTGAGGACAGCTGAGCGGAAACAGAGACAGCGGTGGAGTGGCCCATTCTGTGGGCAGTTTTCCCAGGAGAAGCCCATTAATATTCCAAAGAGAGTGTGTGCAGGGAATCTCTCTCCTCTGAGCCCAATGGGTGGTCCTTTCAAATGCAAAATAACAACACAAAATAAGGATGAAAAAGAAGAATCTGGCAACATCCCATTTCACTAACAAAGCAACCATGAAAATTCTGGAGCGCTATCAATATAAAACAAGTAGCTACATACATGGCTGAAGCAGAAAGCAGACTGCGTTATCATATGTATATCATCTGTGAGAAAATAACGAATTTAATTAAGCTAACCTTGTTTTACGATAGAACAATATGTGATTCACTGCATCATTTCACCAAACACCCACTAAATTACAATGTACTAAACACGAAAAATATTCTATTAACATGGAAAACCTAATTATTTTGTGGCCTCATTTTCCATTGCCATAAAAAGCCTGCAACTGAACTTATTAAAAACATCAGGAGAATTTGCTTATTCAAATTTCAGCCCCTGAAGCAAACATGTTTGCTTATGCTGCTTTTACAATACAGTACGAAGCGTAGTTAAAATGTTATGATGCTCATGGGCTTTCGCGTTTACTTTTCTTTCTCGCTGTTCTCTTCCTTTCTATTTTGCTCGACTGTATAATTCTACTTTACATTTTCACATTGACTCTGGCAACACGCAGCATCTCCCCTCCCCAGACCTGTTATACTGCTGTCTGTCCTGAAGGATCTCACCCCTTCGCCCCCACAGAGCATCACCCCACTGTCATTGTCCCCCAGGAGCCACACAAAAGGGAGTATTTGACCTCTGGACACACCCCCATTTCCTCTCTTTTGAAAGTGTCCTGGCCCACAGAAAGTCTCATTCCGACTCAAAGGAAACTGTACATCAATAAAAGATGGCCAGCCAAACCTCACAGAAAAACACTTGCATTTCACCCCAGCTGAAACTGACAGAGTGGGCCACTTGTTTCCTAGCAACAGACGCCTACAGCACAGGAAGTTGCGAGTTCACAGTTCAATTTGGTGTGGCGTGACTCCCTTGGACCTCTGAGTTGAATAAATGACCTGGGTCACAGCCTACGATTTATTATTATAACAAATATACATATATACATTTTCAAATATTTAATGAATTATGGCAAAATAGGGTTGTAAGCATTAGGTTATTTAACAAACCTTTTGTTTATCCAAAAGTGAAAATTATCTCATTACTCATTCCAAACCTGTATGCTGTTATGTTTTTCTTTGAATACAACTCTGGGAATTTTGAAGAATCTTTATGCAGCTGTTTTCCATACAACAAGAGTTCCTAATAATCACATCTGTTCAGCTGTCTGGGGACACGTCTTCCCATCCATTGTACTCTGAATCTCAAACATCATTATCATTGGTGTTTGGTTAATGATAGAACGTGTTCTTTAAACATCATAGCACTTTGGGTTATTTTAATGGTTTTGCACAACATTCACTTCCTCTGTCATTACCAGAATCACCTTATCAAAGGTTCATTATTCAAAGGAATCCTGTAAAGGAAGCGGTTTTGAGGTTAAATCATTATTCTTTGTATCTACAGTACAGTATTTGCCATATAAGTGCTGCATCTCAGAGGAATATAGCATGATGAATTAACCTTGTGTTATCTCAGCAGGAACCCAAGCAGTGCATTTGACACACCATGAGCCAAAGGCAAAACAACGTCATGTGCTATTACTTCACCTGATTTTTCAGTGCAATAATACATACAAAATACCCTTCACGCTAATCAATGATATTTTGAGGGGTTCAGATGATTCCAGATCAATCCAGCTGTGGAACTTGGCTATAAACCACATGGTATGAACGAAGCAGAAATGTGGGGCGAGACATTGCACATGTGACACAGACAACACCTCCATCTCACATCTCTACATAAATAAACCTCAGCCATGCACCATATCTTCCCTCTCAGCTCCTCCAGAGAAGCAACCATCTTTACTCCTCTACACACAGATCCTGTTACAGTGGAACACCTATGATCAGTTCACTAAGTATGATTACATTTAAACGCAGGCTCTCCCAGCGTCAGCTCATGTGGTAGAAATAACATCTTTAACCAGGGTAAATACACACGGCACACAGCCTGTACCTCCTCTGTAACTGAACTCAATTCAGAGGGTGGACGGAGTTTATACTGAGAGACCAGTTTCAAAGTCTGAGACTTCGAACCTTTAAACAACTGATCTACGCATCTGGCATTGGGTTCAGGGTTCACAGATTTCGCTAGAAGTTTGGATATTAAAGAATGTCTGCATAAATCTTTTCTTAGAAAATATCGTCAGGCTATATGTAGCCACAGCGTGGTGATGACTTGAGCTGTGGTGAGAGATAGTTTAACAGACTCTGCTGAGATGGCATGGGAAGTGAACATTCAGTATGACAGGAGAGTTGTTAGGACTACGAGCTTTAACCATGACGAGTCGAAGCTAGACCATAACACATTCAATCTGGATAAAAGCTCTTGAAAGACATTTTTCAGCTTCAGGGGAATCCTTCATTAATATTTTTACATTTCTCTTATTTATTTTGTTTACATTAACTATTATTATTAACAGTCATCTGACTATTAACTCAGAATGATTGCAGGCACATAGGGTCACCTTTTAATTTTACTCTATTTGCAATTTTTCTAAAGTTAATTACAATATTACAGTGTCACATTCACATTGATTTTATCAATGAATATCCAGTGAGATCACAAGAGGTTCTGAATCTGCTGATGATGCTCTTAACAGTGATTCTTTAAAAAGAGAAGTACTTATATATGCATAAACACACACACACACACACACACACACACACATACAGTACTGTGCAAATGTCTTTACTACTAATGTGCAAAAGGCACATTAGTATTTTCACACCCCAAAACGGTTTTAAGCAAGTTATTTATATCTTTTGTTGCAGTGTCAGTAGGAGTTAAAGTGGCTAAAACTTTACAGGTTTCTTTAAGCGTCTTGGAGACGCTGAAACAGTTCTTCTGGATTTAGTCTGTCTCAGTTCTTTCTGTTGGTTCATAATGTAATCACAGACAGACTCGATGATTGTGAGATCAGATCTCTCTGTGGAGCACTGGCTGTTGTCAGTCTCCTTGTGCATACAAAAATCTCACTGGATTATTACAATTAATGGCAAAAAGAATGTTTGGAAATGTAAACTTATAATTCCTACTGACACTACAGCAAAAGATATAAATAACTTACTTAAAACCATTTTTGGGCATAAAAATACTAATGTGACTTTATATTTATATATATAATTGGTAGTATATTATACTTTTGAGGCACAGCCTAGATTGCCTTCCCAGAGAAAATGCCCCGGGTTGAACACCACAGACATGCATGACAGAAACAAATGTTTCTGAGGAATTTCACAATCAGGAAGACATCTGACAATCAGAAACACACTCACAGGAAAACACGTGTATGCAAACATTATTCATCTGCATGCGGGTTATCTCCTCCTCACTTCCGTATGCTGAGAGACAGTTGCTTGCACAGCTGGTTAGACCACTGACTAACTTCTGCCCCAGACAGATACAGACTTTACCCATAATCCCCCAGCATCAGAGCAAAGAGTCTATGTAGTCTTTCCATTGCTAGTGTCTGCTTTTGTGTAGGTTAGAGACACATGTTAGAAGTCAGAAAAAGATGTGGGCTAATGTTTTTAAGGGTTTTTTGGGGGGTGTTTTGTGATCTGTTTTCCAACAGAAACATGTGGAGGACATAGATCTTTCTCTAAGTGTGACCTACTTAGTACATAAAACGTATGTGAATTCATATACATATACATACACATACATTCGACTGCTCCCTAACCACACAAGCTGCTAGGCTTTGTCCTGACGGTACATATATCACTAGAGCTTAACACAGGCATGCACTGCACAGCCAACAGATGTAGTAATTCGTCACTTTTAATCTCCCTCACACACACACTTCCAAAAACTGTTTCACCACCTGACACACTGTGTGAACATTTTGTAGTTGGGGGATGCATGTGTGTGTAAGTTTGTGTGTGGAGGGAGGGGTGGTGGAGAAAGAGAAACTCCTTGTGATTTCATACATTACAACCTGATAGACTCAAAGAGCGCTATCAGAAAGCACAGAGAGCCAGTGCTAGTTTACTAGCTCTAGTTTCATGAGATGAGCTGACACTAATTACACTCCTTTGGTGACTAAGCACTTAAGAGAGATGTGGGGTATTTCAAAGCAAATTCCCATGCAAACATCAAAAAGCACTTATACATCTATATATCACCTGAGAACCTCTGGCTGTGATGACACGCTGCTTTCTCAGTTCCCCCTTACGTGACAAACGGAGAACAGCACATACGTTTTACAATCTATGAACTGACATTTAATCAGATTGGAGAATTTGGCTTTGTAGGAAAAATATAGATCAGGTTCTTTCACAGTGTTTGGAGTCTTTAGTGTAAATCCTACAAACGTGAGCTTAAGATATCAGTGTAGACAACAGCTGAACCAAGAAGACACTAGGTGAAATAGCTCAGCCATTCAGACCTGTTTTCGACATTTTGCATTTTTCTGTTTCTGTAACCCTAGAGAAGAACGGCAGGATACAGAGCGGAGAATGAACTGAGGAATGTTCTCTGTGGCAGCTTTACGAGCTGTTCACACTGACAGTGATTTTCAGAAGCACAAACTCAAATCTATTTTGCTTTGTTTTTTTACAGTTTGAAAAGGAAAAATTTTTCTGGTCTCGGTCTAAATAGTGAATCTGATTTTAATTATTACTGCTATTACAACTGATACAGATACCCTAAATGTTAACTGCCAACACAGATTTCATTTGGGAAAATCTGTGCAGATACACATTTGTTTGTTGGATGTGTATTCTGAGCATCTGCAAATTGTCACAAAGTCACAAAGTTGATGTCACGTAAATCTATATGGAAAAACCAAAATTTTACACAATGTTGCGAAAATTTAAGTTCGCTGTTTAAGAAATTAGTAGAACACAATTTCTTTCTCTTACAACTCTAGTCAAGAGCTTTACTGCTGCATCCAGTCAACTGACTTTATTTTTTTTTCTTTCTTTCCATGATTCTCGTGTCTCGTTCTCGGCCAGACCAACAGACTCCTATAGCTGACCTCAGTCTTGCTTTCTTATGTTTGTAATTTCACCTCTTAACAAGCACAACAAGACGAAAACAACATTTGGTCTCCAGATTTACCTCCCTTACACTTTTCTCATCCACAATCTCTCCAGCTCATGCTTAGCCGTCGTCAGAGTGCCTCCTTGATTATCTCATCCATGCCTGAACCCCACAGAAAAACAGAAGAGCAAGGAACGGTTGAAAAATTGGACAGAAGACACATTACTCAACCAACAAGTAGTTGCGAATGAAAAGGGATATCCTTTCACAGGTCAGTGCTAAAGCTGGCAAAATCTGCTGTGTTATTAAATCTCATTTAAGATTGGACACCACAATCAGAAAGCATCTGATAGTAATAAAGGAGTAGCGGATAGACGTGTTAAAGACGTAGATAACGTTAAGAACATCTTGTCTTTCACAGACAGAAAAATTACCCACTCTGTGTAAAGGGTATTCTCATCAACACTGCTTTCATAGACGGTAACCTGATAGTTTTGAGCACTCCAATAATGACAAGTATTTCCGAACAATATTTACCCACTCAGTTTGTGATTGACTCAACAGAGTCTTTATTTTGAAGACAGTTCAGGCCATTAGCTCTGTCACATTTTGCTCCTGCGTGAAATGTGCAGAAGTTCACATATAATGACTCTTGTTATGCAAGTCTTTCAAAATGTTGGCTGATCAGCATGGTCCTTCTGTTGAAGCTTGCTAACCAAGGTAGTATTGCTGGTTAAGCTATTTAAGAATCATGGTTTCAAGGACAAAAAGATTTCAGGTTCAGATCAAAACTGGTAGTCAGATTAGACATTAAACTGCTCATGCCACATATCTGCAACAGAATATAAAAGAGAAAAGCACACAAATATACAACAATCTGAATGTGTGTGCACAAACACACACGCAGGCACATGTGTGTGGATGAATTTATGGCAGCGCCCATGGGTTTAATCCCTCTCGCCTCATATCAGTACACTGATGATGTCATTTTCATCTGTCAAACTGATTGACAGGTAAGAGAGATTTTGGAGAGTGACAATCCCTTGTTTGCCCCGGTTCAGTTTCACCACACAAGTACAACTTGCTCCAGAAACCCCCCTTTCAATCCTTCTACTAGGACGCCCCCCATTTGGGTAGGGGGTGGATGCCAGGCCCAATTCATCCATCAGTCAGTGAAAAGGGCGTCTGGTGGAGAGTCGGGGGTCCTTTCAGTCCAGTGAGAGAGGGTGAGAATAAGGTCATCTGCTTCTGACTTACAAAATGAGACGTGATCCAAAAGCCTGACATGTGGCTGACAGAGAACTGAATACAACACCAAGCATGAAAAATCTTCATAAATATTTTGAAAGAATGTAAAGGATATTCTGTTGCATCTGGTTCACCAATAAATTGTTTCTTTGAGGAAAGCGTTTCTGATATTTGAGGAAATAATGAAATCCAGCAGGTTCTATGGTCCTGTGTCATGCTACACCAGAAAAGATGAAGCTTGTTCCCAAACGCACTTTTCAGAGTCTGTGTGGTGTGTGTGCACGTGACCTGCTTATCCATTTAGAATACAGATGAACTAACTGGGAGGAACATGAGGGACATTATGAAGACCTGGCAAACAGACGGCTGTGACTCCCTCTCTCTCACTCATACTCATATGCACATACATCTGTTCTACATTAACACATTAAATGCCTCAAAGGTGTTTGAAAACACTGCGGTGATCATTTTCATCTTGAAATAATCTGTGGCTTAGATTGCACCAAATTCATAACGTGTATGCAATTATGTGTATGATATTACTTCAGAGAAGATACTAGGAACGTGAATGTGTACTTCATGAATCTAGAACAATGCAGTGTGTGAAAGTTTCTATAGATGGTTTCACACATCACAGTCTGACAGACAGTGTTTGTCTAACATCAGATTCTATCATTAGTTATGAAGGCCACCTAAAGCTATGTGACATTCAGTGCCACAGATATGACAGCTCGAAAGCAGCTTGTGGGCTTGTGTGGTTGCTATGGTGAGCAGGCAGAACAAAGCAATCAGGACCTCGGTGATCTGTCATTTAGATCAGGTTTAACAAAAAGGACCTGAAGAGGACCTGAAGATTACACACCCATCAGCAGTAACACTGAGAAAGTGCTGTGAGCAGTCATTAATCAAAATCACACCTCCCACTTCTGTCAGTCCATCATCCATCCATCCGATCATCTGGCCATCCATCCGGCATCCATCAAATTCAAACTCCAGACTGTCCTCTCCTTGGTGCTGATCTGGCCACAAATACTTATTATTGAATTTGACAGAATATTAGGCACAATGCTGTATCACCTCCCACAGATGTCACATTCATCACTGTCAGCCTTTCAAACACATGCTTGTCAATGATGTGACAGTGAAACTCTTACTCACTGAGAAAAAAACATTTGGATGAAATGAGTGACAATTTCAGATGTCAAGAGAAATTACAAGACAGACGTCTGAGCATCAGCAGAGAGTTTTCCTGTGTGTTTGTGTGTGAGGTGGGTCTCCGAGTGATGAATGAGGAGCTGCGCTGGGAGTTGATCCATCAGGGCCTCAGACAATCCAAACATTCTCACTGATCACCCTCAGAGAGGCGGGCCCAAACATTGACAGGAAATGACCTCAGCAGTGACCCTCTCACTTGTGCTCATATCCATTATAACTGGCTTTTATTGCATGGCATCGGAACTCCAGACATAACAACAGATGCACTTTGGCCAGAACAGCTACTGTTCTTAAAACAGATGGTCAAAGATGTGTTTTTACTTGGTGCGTACCAAATATTTTTTTACTAGTACTATCAAAGATAACCATATATGATTTCCATACATGAACCTAAAATAATAACAGCAAGCCATATTTTGTTAAAGACTGTCCTGCTAACAGAATGCTGTTTACCCTGTACGTGTTTTTTTCTAGAGCATGCACAGTTAATAAAACATAACATTGGTGCAGATACTCTATTAAAACAATCAGAAAGATGGTCAGAAAACTATTACAGAGGAAATGAGGTCAGTACCTTACTGTTTTTTTCATTCTGATTATGATGGTCATTTGATTATGGTATGTGGTTGTGTGTAGTGTAATAGCGAGGCCGGATGACAGTATACTCTGTTCAGTCATGCGTGAGCACTCCAATCTGCTAGTATGTGATTACCGCTAACACAGTGTCCTGACAGTTAACACTTCCACATTTTCTCAGAATAGTCCCTCATATCTCTCATACACCTGCGATTGCTTCAGATTATGTGTTTGAATACTGGTTGCTTTTTTATAGCTCAGGAAATTCTCAGTTATGCTTTGTTTAAAGAAATAGTTGAACTAAAAACAAGCAATTCTCTCATATTTTAATCTCTCTCCAAATTTCCAAAAACATTTAAAATGTATATGATTTCCCTTCATAAGTGGCGTGTAAGAAAATATTTTAAACCTGTTTAGCAAACCTCAGGGAAGAACTGAGAGGTAACACTGATGGTTTCTGACAATCTCCCAGAATTCCATTCGTATCTAATTGAACCACAAACCATCACAGACCACGCATGCAAGTCATTCAGGATATGTGTACCTCCAACTCTATCACCTCTTCAAAAATGCCAACATCCAACAGCCACTCTCTTTCTCTCTGACATGGATACATCCACACACACTGTCACTACACAACAGTGAGAAGAGGAGGATTCTGGGATGTCCCTCTGTGCTTCCTCTTCTCTTCCTACAGATGAAGGCTGTTTAGAAGAGCTGCAAGGTTTGGGGGTTGCTTTGTGCCTCAGGTCATTTTTGTGGATGCTAAGAAAGAAACGTAATCTGCCACTTCAGCCCATCAACCATCTTAATCAAGGATGGTTTTATAGACAAACCATTAAACATGGTGTCAGCATGTTTTGCATTCCAATTAAACAAAAATGGATGACATGGAAACAAAGATGCATATCCTCCAAATTCAGGCCACCAAATTATGAAGATTTACAAAAAAAACTACCCTATAGTCCATTCCTCTCTCACACTCATCTGCACAGCACCTCTTTTGGCCTCTTGATTCTGTTTCCTTATGCAGCTAATATTATAAATTTCAAGGTTTATCAAAGTCAGATTATGATTATGAGGAAATCTTGGGATGCAGCCACCACCTCAGCCTTTCATCCAACCATCTGACCATGTTGTGCTTGAGTTATTTCAATGGTTAAGACACATTCTCATATAATGGAGCAGGGAAAAGACCCTTTTATTTAGAGTTTTCTGTGTCAGCATTTGCAAAGTACTCTGACATGATTTGTGGCGCTTCGCCTGGCAACAACCAAAAACATGGCTGGTTCACAGATGGCAGGGAATTTAGTTAGGGTCTGACCTGATGCTGGAGCACACCCAAAGCTACCTTATCAAACTGACATTTGAAACCAAGCATACAAACTGTATAAAGTGATAAAGTCAATTGTGATCCAATGAAAATGAATGACCTGCATTATGCTTGCATTATAAATCACCTCATATCTGTTGAGACTTACTATGATGGAAATCTTTCAGATTGACTCAGAGTATCAAGAGGGCTCAAGGTGAAAGCCAGTCACTTGTTACGGTCCTTAATACCAGACCTTCACCACAGTTCAGTGGTCTGGCAATGGCCTCCATATTGAAGAATAAACTCATCTGGACTTACTCTACTTACAGTGATACAACATCTTTGAATCCAGTGGGGGATTAGATTTCACAGAGCTCATTTGCAAGAGAGGTTCCACTGCCAAGACAGAAAGCAGTTGAGTCAGATACTGAAGCCAACAATGATTTTAATAGGAAACATCCGTATATGCCAGTCGTTCACCAGCATTACACTAATTGCCCTGTTTTGAAATCATTGTCCTGAGCAACACTGCGATTAAGAAGATAGAGGGAGTGAAAGCAGGAGCTTGTGCAGAATCACAAACATTAATTCTTAGCAGGGGAGGCTGTTGTATCTCTCAAACAGGCAGAGAAATACAGCACATGGAGGGGAGTTGAAGGAAGAGGCAGAAAGGAAAGTTCAGAAGGGCTGACGGAGGCACTGTAGGTAAAGAAAAGCACCTTTGTGGCTTTGGATGTTCTGTGTAACCCACTCTCTTCAGCAAGGTTCCAAGTTGTCTAAATCAGTCGGCGGTTTGGGATCTCACATCATTACCATTTTGAACAGCCTATAAAATTTTTTTAAATGGTCGCCTTGAGAATAATAAAGAGCACAAGGAAACAAATGCCATCAAGGAAAAGCTGTGAATGAGTCCAACATATAAAAGCCCTCCTGCAAGAAGATGTGAAAAAGATGTGAGGACGAGGTTGGAAGGAGACTTGTGAGATTAAGTAGTCAATGCAAGACCAAACCATAAAGGGTATGACCTCAAAAACCATATCACATGATGTCATTCTCCAGTGTCCTGTCACCTTGTGAAGTTTCATGGTCCAGAAAATAGCACACTGACGATCTTTAGTGCTGCAGCCGGAACTAGGGCTCCTTTAGCTATGGCTCCAACCGGTGTCTTCACTTCTCCCCAGGTGTGTGGCAGAAGAACTGAGGGTTTTGGGCTCGTCATCTGGTTCTTATCCTGCTATTTGCCATTAGCATTGGCCTGCAGCCCTGACACTTACTCTCTGATCTCCAGCTGATGTGGTTCCAAAGCACAGGCCGTTTGGGCTTAAGGGCAGAATGCGGGCTGTGTCTGGTAATATGTTGTGGTCTGGGGGGTCCAGAACAGCTCTCCTATACCTGTTAGCTCCTCATAGGCAGTCATCTGGAAGACAATGTGCTGTTTCTCCCACTTTTCAGCTGATGTACTCTTTAACCTCCTCCAGATGAGAACTTGGGATTTGATGGAAAACTACAAATGCATGGTTACACGAACATGAAGAAGAATGAGCAACTTTTGATAAAAGGAAGAAAATCTGAATTACCTCAGACTGAGGTACTGCCACAGATGTTTGAGTATTAGATGGAGAATCTGTGGAGTGTTAAGGTTAAAGGGCATTTCCCAAAGGGCTGGGGCTGATAAAGCCATCTGACAACATCTTGGATGAAGGAAGCACATCTGCTTCACATTTCCACTGTGTCAGAGTTCATACTATCTCTGCTTTGGCTTCTTCACAACTTATTGGCTCAATCTTATTTCTGTTGTTATAATGGCATTTAATGACGTCTGAGCTGATGCTATGATTAGCCATACTATTGTCATCAATTCTATTAGTGAGACAGACACTCATCTACAGCTAACTGCATTCATTTTCATCCATTCAAAATTTAACAAGAATAATTATTAAGCTCTGAACATCCTGCATCAGGACATTGCCTGACATTGCCATGACAATGCTATATAGGAATGTTTTGAACAGTAGTCAGTGTTGAATGTTTGTGCATGTTCATCACATTCTGGATTATATGTTATATATTTAAATATAATTGGGGACATCGAGGGGACTGACTGCCCCTCGATGCTATTGTCCATCAGACTGCTTTCACAGCTTCAGTGGTTTTGGACGCTATTGGCTCTGGAGCTCTGGAGCTAAAAACACAAGGTTTAGTCTAGGCCAGATCTAGACTCTGAAGACACTGCAGCACCACAGCCACAGACAGTAAATGAACTGAGGCCCTAGTAATGGTCTGTTGGCTACCACCACACCATTGCCAACTGTCACTGTAAAGTACTGCGAGATTCAAAGAGACCATGATTTGGGTTCTTTATTAATTATTTACAAACTCTTGTGAGTTTCCTGGTCTGATGATAGCAACTGGAGTAACCTGTGATGTTTGTTTGCCTAAAGAGGAAATGTAATTACGAAAATGATCAACAGGTCTTTTTGCATGAATTTGCAACAAATTTCTGTGCATACTCAAATAAGACTAACAAGACAGTAGTATGGGAGGTCCATTGTATAGTAAACACACTCCTGTTTCCTTCTTCACCTGAAGTTCACTTGTGTGTAATAGTCTCTTCTCTCAGGCAGAATGTAACAAATAATCAACACTTGTCAATATCTTATTTCCCTCTTGCATGTAGCAGTGTGGTATACTGCACGTCTCTTGGCAGAATCTAATCACTTGGCCACTGTCTCTGTTTTCACAGGCTGATTAAGTCATGCTTTTGTTTCCAGGGTCACCACGAGATTTCCCATAATCCCAACATGAGGTTGAGCTAACCAGCTTACAAGATAATGACGGAAACACTCTGATGCTTGTCACTTAGCATGCGTCCAGTTCAAGCAAAAGTCTGTTGTGCAAGAATCAGCGAAATCTTGCTTTAGTGGGGTGTGTTCTCACCACTTTGGTCTCTGTAGTGTGCTTAAGGAAGCATGTGTGTCTGTACAAATGGAAAACATCGTAAAACATGGTGAAACAGTGTAAGAACAGTGGAAACCTTTGGTGTCCTTTACCAATAGCTGAGCACCAGAGTTAAAGGACCCAAAGTGCTCCACCCCACAAATGGAGCATTCCATATTTAGGCAAAGCATCTAATTTTATGGGTGGGTGGGAAAGGGGGTGTGTGTGTGTGCACAAATGTGGGCACACATGGCAGTTTAGATGCATTAGCTGTCATATTTTCCTCTCTTGGAGAAAACAACTCTATTTGTGCAACAAGGGAGGAGCAAAGTGTACCTTTTCTTCAGGAGTCTGTGTGGTGTAAAGCTTCACAAACCACACAGTTGTCATCACTTTCTGGCACTTCACCTACAGCTCCTCCAAAGCCACTTTCCCAACACGCCGTGTCTAATGCTTGCTGCTGCCCTTGATCGAACACAAAAACCATTATGGCCAGGCTTTGACGGAAAGACATTAGAATAGGCCGTCTTGGGAAATTGCAAATCAAATCAGCCTGGCGTCTACCCCTCTGCCACCTCCCATACTCATAGCTACAGTAAGCATGTGCCCCCTTGCCCCAACACATCCCCAGTCACAACAGTTAGCTCAGAGCTTGGCATATGTACCGTGGGTATGGGGCTCCCTCAGAACTGTCAGGCTGTCCGCTGGGCTCAGGCAGCAGAACTGAAAGCCAGAGCACGGCCAGCCTCTGCCCACTCTTTCCATTGCCACCACTCAACACAGAGGATGTTAAAAACAAGTTGATCACTGGAGAAAACAAGCTGCACAGAGCCGCATTGTTCATAGGCCTGCTCTGTCATGAAGGAAATAGGTCTGGGAAATAGAAACTGTCTCCATTGAGGTTCTGTTAGTGTGTCTGGTGTAAGCAGGCCAGATTCAAAAGCACTGATAACATCACTGATTAAGGCCACTAGGAGAACCTAAGGAAACAAGCTGTCATTATTCTAATTAGCCTGCTTTCCTAGTTGTTTAAAACATTTCCATGCAGACGATGTGCTTTTTGCAACAAGACACTGTTTATCATGCATATTGACATTTGTCTATAACCGGTGAGTGCTTTTGTGGGCAGGGATGCAATGAGCTCTCATACAGTCAGGGAGAGTAAACAACAGAGTATTGGAGAATAAGATGGGATTGATGATGTGGGCTTTGGTTTTTTAGAATAATGTCTATAGCATACGGTGAGGGTATAACCCATGATCAACCTACACTGCAATACAACAATTATAATTATAGAACAATGTCTTATTTGATGCTAGTTATAATATGCTTTTCCAAAACAAATTACTACTAGTTGTCTGGTGTCAAGCAGATTGGCCCATATGAGTGGTCAATTAGTATCTCCTTAATTTGTTCCTCAATGAAAATATACATAGATACATATATCTCACAGAATCTTGCACTAAAAGCTATAGTTTATCAGGACTAGTTTAGATAAACTAGGAAATGGGACGACGTCACACACCCAAACCCTCAAATGCAACCACATAATACATATAATATACATTACTTATAATGTAAGGCAAATTAGTGGTCAACTATGTACTGCATGTAACTCAGACGGAATCATTCATCATAATAAGCTCCACTCATACATTTTTTCTTGTACTCTATTATTACCAATGCCAATTACTCCCCTCCCAAAAATGACAACCCATGTGACCACCACTACACAAATCTCCAGCAACATCGTCCATAAAACTCCTTTGATTTGGTTTAATCTTCAGTTTGACATTTAAAAACCATTGGTTTGCATATGGATTTTCACAGAGGTGTCATGGAAATTTCCACTTCTCTCTGTCAGGACTGTTACAAATGACTGAACAGTATGATGACCAATGGGAAATTCAAATGTAGATGTACGTACGTGTGGGTGGATGGCAGTGTGGACGGATACATTTTGCATGTTCCCCTTTTCCCATGCACTGTCACTCTTGTGGGTACAAAATACAGAGCCAGACTGCACATGTCTGGGATAATCTCCAAGTCCTCCAGTTTCTCACACTGTAGTTCTCACACCTGCCTAAGATGAATACAGAGTCTGACAGCAGAGGTCCATGTCTCGGTGCCCATGATACAAATATATGAGCTTAAGGCACAATCATTGTCCCTGTAAACACTCACCGATCTAGCAAGCTAGTTTGAAAGCATAAGATCCCGACCTCCTCTCAGAGAACTTTCCAAAGCCACGCCTCCAAAACACATGAACACAGTGATGACAAAAGATTGTCTGTGCGAGCAGGGGAGGTATGCAAATATGCAGACTGAATAAAATGTTGTCACATTTTATGGTCCTGCACCTTCCACAGAAGATATTTATTTATATGAACATATTAATGCCACTTTACTGCTATATAAAGATGTTCACAGCATAACAAAAATATTTCTAGAAAATAATTGCCTACCCTGCTTTAAAGGTGATATGCATCAACCATATAAAACTCATTTTACTGTTTGGTCTTAGTCTCCTACAGATAGCTAAGTAGTTGAAACTGACACATTAACTAGCACACGGGCTGTGGAAAGTATTTTGAATGTGATGATGATTTGAAAACGACAACCCACATTCACCCAAAAAACAACCTGAAACCTGTCATCCAAGTTTTAAATCTGCCACAGCTTAAATTCTGATTGGTTTATACTTCACTTCACTATACTTCACTTTGAAGTCCCCTGACTTCAAAATTAACCTTAATAAGTAGCTGATAAATGCAGAAAGCAGAAGGTTACAGACAAGTTTTGTGTTTGGAGTTTTTGACTACTAGCAGAAATAACAAGAGCTTTTATTGTTGTACTTAACACACAGTATTGCCAAGAGGTCCTTTCAGTGCTGTCAGTATATACAAACCCAACTGAAGTGATTATGAATGTAAGTACTCTGTCTTCAAACTGTGTTTGTTCTTTTTTCTCTTGATTTATTCTCGGATAAAGACGGGTGACAGAAGACAGATGGAAAAGTGCCTCTTTTAAAGTGTATTTTCAAAATGCTCTCCAAATTGGTTTTCTTGGACAAGGTTTCCCAGTGCATGTGTGAGCAGTAAACGTCAGTGGCAGGCCAGCTCTCATCCACTGGCATCGCCCGTCACTTGGAGCAGCCTGAAATGTCCCAATCAAGACGCGGTTCTTTTGGATGTCTCCCATGTGCGGTTAACCCAACGTTCCCTGGACAACGTGCTTCCCACCAGACAAACTGCCAATCTCTCATGCCATTGCATAAGCTTTCCAAAGTACTGACGCAGATGTGAACGCTAAATATGCATTTTTGCAGTGACTTCCCACCTCAGACATCCCTGCACTGTCATTCATGCCCTCACAAACACAGGCTCAGTTTGCCCACTGCCTAACTGCATTAAACAAATCAGTGTGAGTGCAGCAGGAGGAACAGGAGTACACTGGACACTTCTGAGTTAAGCAAACATAACAAAACCAAATGTAGTGATACTAGACTATTACTGTTATCTATTATCTAGTACACATAAATATCATGAACTGCATAGAAACTGTTCCTATGTTGAAAGAAACACAAATCCACTGACCTGCAGACAGATTTTCTGTGAAGTATTCATGTACAGCTGTTGTGTGAGATGCTTGTATTGCCTACACTCCCCACGATTATGAATCTGACTAAAGATGACAAAACACTGTGATTGGAATGTAGCCTCAGTATTGATCACTTACAGCTAAACCAATAAAAGCCAAAACAAGACAGCCATTACTTAAACCAACCAAACATTAAAGAAGTCGCAAAGCTAACAGGGACAGGGAAAGAGGGAGATACTTAAAGAAGAACGAATGCAGTCCACAGAGCCATCAGGGCTGAATGTGTTACAAAAAACACAGTGTCTGTCTGCTAATATATATATTGTGTGCACTGACTGCAGGTGAGTGTCTTTATTAAAGGCTGGTGAGAGTGTGTACAGAGAGCCTGGCAGTCGTCCACTACAACTACATGCTCATCTCAAAACAGATGCAGGACAGCAATTACAGCAGGAATTTGCCAAACTCTCACTGTCAGCGGATTTGGGATTGTGCCGCTGTTATAGTCATTTAATTTGACAAATGAAAACAGGGCTCTTACAATTAGTTATGTTGCACTGACTTCAGCATCTTTACCTCACATTTGAAATAGATTTAGAAAAGGGGTGTGAAAAAGTGCAGGTATGGGGAAGGACCAGTATATGACATAGCAAATTTACACACCTGTAACATATACAGACACTCACTTGTGAGTCATTTGGCTGACAGTGCAGTGTCTTACACACAGGCTATTAATAGCATATATATGTTAATTAAATTGCATTTTAAATGTCAACGTTCAAATTATTTGTTGTGTTAGAATGATGTACAGCATCTGTTAATGTTTTAACATGACATTTTATATGACATTTTTAGTTAACGCAACCTCTGATTTGTGAAACTATGAGAGCTATTGTTCAAACTATGCTTCTGTGTTGGTGTTTTGAAGAAATTAATTTTGGTTTTTTATTTAGGGGCTAAATCAACTGCTAGTCGACTGCTAGTATGATCTACAGCACACTTGAAGACCTGAAACTGAAGACCTTTCCACTCAGCTGCTTATCAACTGTTATATGTAAATATTTGTTAGACTAACATTTGATTTTTGCGCTCACTTCTCACTTTTTCAGTATCTCTCTCCTCACAAAACAGAAAAAACACTGCAGAATTGCATATCCTGTACAGTATGAAGAACACTTTCACCTGTACAGGATGTATAATTTGACTCTGTCTTACAACAGGCAGTAGGGACGCTGTAGGGCAGAAGATAGCTGATGTGAGCAGTGTACTGGTTGAACCTCACATGGTGTTTTGGTTATGGCAAACGTGCCTGCCCCATGGAAACTCTCAGATGTGGAGCCATTGGGCTGAGTTCCAAGAGTGCCTAAACCACAGGTCCCACTCTTCACAGTAAATGAGGAGGAAACCATACATGCAGCTGTTGACCCTGGAATGAACAGAGGGGTAATGCAGAGAGACAGCATTTGTCTCGCAGTAATATAGGAGAGATAAAACCATTCTCCAAAAGTGCAGTTTTCCACTCCCTTCACTCTAGTGCACCTTAAAAGTTTCCGAAAGCGCCTGCCCTCGCTGTTGTGAGGAGAAATGTCATGTTGTTTATCCGCAGGTGAGGTTATGCCAAGGATAAACCCCAATCGCCTGCAGTGTATGGAACATGAGCAGAGCCGTCCAAACAACTCACTTTACTGAACAAGTTTCCATTGCCGACTTGATTCACTTCAACCAAAGCAGATGACTCAGGAGAACTCATAAGGGATAGCTGGCACGGCATTCTCTCTGCTGTGTATATTTGGGCACTCATCTGAAAATATACATGGTGATATTTGGCGTGTCATTTCTGACCACATATTGACATATTAAGACTTGACTGAGGTCAGAGCCTAATCAGATATGAAGAGGAAGGTTTCTGATTACACCTGATAAAGCTCTACCATTTCCTCCAAACGAGGGACTAATTAGACAGTGAGCGGGTTTTATCATTCTTTTCTGCGGGTGTGTTTATTTCTCTGCACAGAGGCATGACTTCTTTCTGGTTTTCAATCTTTCCCTTCCTCTCTCTCTTGGTGTCTCTCTACCCCCGCTTCATATCTCACTGTCTCGTTTAGGAAGCAGATGAAAGTGAGGACTTCTGTTTCATCATGCTCCAAGTCAGGCTAAAGCATACAAACAGACCGACTGTGCTTGCATAAACTACTGCCACCAATTTCTGTAGAGACCAGGGGAAGTTTTACCAAGAGGGTCAAAGTTTAGCTGGTTAACGTTTGCAGTTACCCCCTGCTGGTAGATGCTGGAAACTACACCATTATGCATGTTTCTCCACTGTCATTCATACAAAAGCAGGATGCATGTGTTTATACATAAAAAAATATAACTGTTTATCACTTAAAAGGTAAAAAAAGCCTTTAGTGATGTTACTCTGAAATGCATTGTGAACTTATTCCAGCTCTAAAATATTAATTGGAGTACCAGACAATATTTTTTCTCATGAACACAGGCAGCTGACACAGAAGTGACTGTACAGTGAAATATCATAAAGAGAGTCTCTGTTTTTTGACTTTCTACACTGATTCAGATTTACACACTTGCCACTGGACTTCCTCGCTGTGTTTGTTTGGTCAGTACAGCACCCTCACACTGCTTGCAAAAGTCTCACATGCCATTTTAAGGTGCTTATGAGCTGGGTTTAAGTTCAGAATGGGGGAAGGGAATAGGATCAAAATATGTGTAGAATACAAAATATCAGCTCTGAACAGACGTTATGAACTCATGTGAATTGTGTGTATATGTGTCTGTGATAAAGGAGTAGCCGTTAGCCACAGCTGACAAACCAAAGAAACAGTTGTTATTGAAAACACACACACACACACACACACACACACACACACACACTTCTGTCACTCCACTTCTCTTACAGCACTAATCACAGTAAGAATGCAGTAAACTGGTAAGATGGCTTCAGATTACACACTCAGCCATGAACTGCTGCACACCAACCGTAAAACAGTCAGAGTGTCTTTCTGTATGAGCTTTCCCACAATCCTCCTCTCACACATGCTTAATCTCACACCCACTGTGCCAATCCATCATATACACATCACTCGACCACATGTGCTGCTTCTCCCCTCTGCAGTTCATAACACTGTACAAAAACAACAGCTAAAACACTGTCATACAGGCTTATCTGTCTCATGAAAGATCAGCAATAATTATTCAACACCTGTCTAATGGAAGCTCGTTTTTCTCATTTGTGGTGTTTAGACCTTTTACATAAGATCTTACAAGGATTTTACAAAAAATATATTTTAAAAAGATCTTTACGTAGAAAACGAAATGTTTATTTCTGGATCATAATCAGGGGTTAAGCTGAGGTTTTGGAGCTGTGGGAACAGATTCTGTGAATTAATTATTCTACTAACCAAACAATATAACCTATAATCTGTTCTCAATGCTGTTTCTGAGTCTTTTGTTACTGTTGGGCCTTTACTGTGACAGTAAAGGTGTTCTGCACACCAGCTTTGTATTATGAGAATGGTTTGTAGATCTGAAAAGCAGAACGTCTGGAAAAATGTCCAAAGTATTTCAGACATAACTCACAATGTACTCTGCCTGAAATATCTGGACTGCAAAAAGTCCAAACATTCCAGTGGCCAGTCTGACTTTGAAGACCTGTACCATCTAAACAAGCCATGCAGCACAGCTCTCTCATCTTCTGAATAAAAAATAATGTCAGGTCAAAATAACAGATGTTTCAGGAGGCATCTTAGAACTTTGGATTAATCACAATCACTTGAATACTCATGTACATCTGAATTATTATTACGATTATTACATTACAGTAGTTTTGTTTTAAAATAATATGATAATTGTAAGAGAGAGAAACCTTTGTCTGTAGAATTTAAATCAATGCTGAGAACTATTTTGTTGTCATGTGACAAGAAAAATTATGTTGATGTCAATGATTGTGACAATGAGTAATCTAATTCAAAATCTTTACATCATTTCAAGCAGCTGTATTTGTCATTGACTCAATACAGAGGTCATTTACACTTACATACAAGGACATTGTCCTTAAACAAGGAAAACTTCAACTTCTTGAAGGTCTCACACAGATGATCACTGGCCTGCTCTCATTAATCGGTTAGTAAATCTCTGAACCCAGTTACCATCCGTCTCCATGAACAAGCAAAGTTTACCGCACACTGTCAGTCACAAAAAACTGGCATTATGAGAGGTTTCCACTCAAGTGAAAGTATTTGATTATAATTTTGTTTTATGACTAAACTATAGTACAAAGCCAAAACCTTCCCATCCTGCTCAATCTCCTTTTAATTGTATTAATGGTTCAAGTTTATGGTCTTACTGGAAAGTGCAAACAGGTTAATGAACTTAACAGAGCAGGATTTAAATGACACTGGATGTAGCCCACTATTCTGAATGTATGAAGAACATGCCAGCTAACAATTTTAGGTTGTAAGAATGTTTCCTTAACATTTCCATTAAGTACCCAAAACATTAAAAAAACGTTATTTTGAAAGTTTAGGAAATGTTCAAAATGTCCAGTTTTTAGATTTTGAATTAACATTATTGCTTGGTTATAAGAACGTTATTTAAACATTTTTAAATTCTGTAATGTTTTTTAAACATTCCACTAACCACTTAAGAATAATTTTTCTGCAAGAATGTTTTTGATAACTTTGACAGAACTTTAACAGAATGTTGAACTTTCTGAGAATGTTTCCTATTTGCTGGGAGGGTTGTGGTCAAGGACTGTGATCAGATCGCAAGAAAATACAAGGGACATTCAAGCATGTAAATCCTCTTTATGGCTGAAAAGATGCATTGATCGCTCAGTGATGTGGTGTATTTGGGATATGAAACTTACAGAGAACAGATCCTTTCTGAGACCACGGCCACATCCTGTGGCCTAGAAACACTGTCAAGTTCCCTTTTGTACAATTTATGGGTAGAAATTACAAGTGATGGCATGACCTGCTGATTGTGGGAAAAAACTCAAATCATTTTCTTAGAGAAACTCTGAAACAGTCCTTTTCACCTCATGCGCTCCTGTCACTCCTGCCAGAGCATGGTGCCAACAACACTGTGAAACTGCCATACAGACAACTGCATGTGATAAAGACTGAGAACAGATCTATGTAAGCTCAGAGAACATCACAATCATGATGTTTCTAGTAAGGCAGCATTAAAAGCGTTGTTCAGAAGAGCAAGCAAGGAAATTCTCAAACCTGACCACAGGTAGAAGCAGAGGCTGTCAAAAACACGACAATGGAAATCATTGTTTCCATAGCATGAGATGAAGAACCAAACCTCACCAATATGCCATGAAGACAGTTCACTGAGTAACTGTGCCTGAGAAATGTCTTACTAAGGACTGCTGAATATAAAACCTTTGAAAAGTTCACATTTATACAGTTAATAGACTGCAGAAAAATAACAGCAGGTACTGCTGTCTCCTCGCAATGTGCTTTTTTATAGTTCAACAAATGTCCACCTCAATGCTTTGCTAATTCATTTTTCTCCTTTTATTGTCTTCAGTAAGAATGGTACACATAATTGCCCTCTCTCTCTCTCTCCTCTCTCCGGTGGCACTCCAGTAAAACTCCTTTATGCTGTTTTATATTCTCATTTAAATTTCTGTCAGCAGTAACACTACCCCCAGCCCTCTTTTTGCGTTCTCTCTAATAAAACTCTAGGCAACTGCACTTTGCGCTGTTGGGGGTGGTGAGGGTTCAAGTCTCTGCCCTCTGTCTTTACGAGTACAGCTCTGTGCAAAATATTGTTGCACAATTCATGTCGCTCGCCAAGTTCAGTACACCTGGGAGACGCTAATGTCTTACAAACTGTTCGTTCCTTTCCTCAAATGAATAAATAACTGTGTGTTTTGAACTTGGCTGTGAAGGCATTGTGGTAGAGAGTGAGAAAACAAAAAATAAGTATTATGTAAGATTTGACAGAAAAGTTACAATACTTTCTCCTATCCCTGCTAAATATGCAGTGACAACTTTAGGCTGTTCACAGACTGGTTCCTGAGAAGTGTAAACACTGTGGAAATACCCACAGGAAAATTATACATTGAAAAATTGTATTGTAGACATATCAGGGATTCCTTAAGTTATTCTTATGAGAAAATTTTGAAAAGCAAGAAAAAACAAATGTATTAAGGATATTTAAAAAAGATATTGCTTGGACAAACAACTTGGCAATATAGAGCTGTAATTTGTGTTCTTTCTTTCGTGTGGGTACCAGAACAGACCTGTCTGGTTTATTAACATCAGGGCTATTTGTTCTTTTTAGCAGTGTCAAAGAAATGAAAAACTTTACCTCTAAATGTGAGCATCACAATGTCAAACAATAACAATGCTGTTTGTGAAGTAGCAATGGTATAAAGTCATGTTGTTTCATAACATATAACACCACTGCTGAAGAGTAAGAGTTGCCTACTAGTAGATTTCTGCAGAAATGTTTAATAATAATAATAATAATGTGTAATTACCAGGCAGTAAAACAGAATTAACATTCATCAGTACAGATTTTACAGCTCTGCTGAAACTCAGCCCGTATGTTCAGTACACGCCTACATAAAACAAAACATGCTAATCCATTTAACTCAGCACCAGCAACTGTGGATATTCAATACATGTTTTATTAATGCTGTGAAAACCTTTAAAACACAAAACCACCTCATATATATATATATATATACCTCATATATATATATATACCTCATATATATATATACACACACACACACACACACACACACACACACACACACACACACACACACACACACAAGCAAATCTCTTTTCCACTCCCTGATACAGTTAAGTACACTCTCTTATCACTGCTCTGTGTCTGATTATACTATTATCATTGAGTCAAGTCAAAGTCAAGGCATTGCCTCATAATGCAGGCAGGTCATTCTCAGTGAACATGTCATTTATGTGCTATTTCCCCCTGACTTACTACTGATATAACCAGAGCTGCCGTGACGACACATGGGGCCTGCGACAAAAAGGCTAGAAGGGCCCCAACCCCAATACTGCAAAATGACCTCTAAACAACAAATCAAAAGTTACATTCCTACTATTAAATATACTGTATATGCCTGTCTTCTTTCCTGACAGAAAATGGTGCTTTCGGCCTTTCAGTTTTCAATATTTAGCTCAATCGATATTTACTTAAATTTACTTACATTTAAAGTTTTTACCTAAAACATTATATTTAGCTGCACTGCACATTTTGTGCATAACCCAGTTACTGCATGATTTTCCCCATTAAAAAGGGAGTGTTTCCATAACATGATGACAAACAGGACATAACATTACTTGGACTTTTACATGGAGGGAAGAAAATGATCTCATTCCATTTTCTCTTTGTGGTATTTATTGCATTATCAAGCTCAACCATTCATCTCTTTCACCAAAAATGATCAAACAAATGTTCTTTATGTAAGTATTTAAAGAATATATAGTGCAAGTATAGACTAACAAATAGACTAAGACACAGGTATATATACTAAGGGTAGAAACAATTCTGTTCTGAAACTGTTCTGTTTGTCCCTATTAAAAAATCATTTCCCTTTACAGAGCTGCCCAATGAAAATACAGTGACGTCTGTGTAAGACAGATGATGTCATCTCATTATAGAGGTTGATTGGTTTTTATAGATGTTTGCTTTCTGTGACTGCACTAGAAGTTTCTTACCTAGACCCGATGTTGTCATCTTTGACATCACAGCTTACGTGAACTGAGGTTTCTGGCCCAGTGCGAAGGCAGGAGGGTATTCAAGGGTGTGAAACAAACCAAAAGAAGACTGAAATTAGTAACAATTAAAAACAAATGAAGCAATTAGGTCCAGAATTCAACAGTGAGGTCCAGATCCAATGATGAAAGTTTTGGCCTCGCACGGTAACACATGAATAAACAAATAAGCATGACACATACACAGTCATGAACTCACAGAGACTGGCATGTTTAAAGAACAAGCATAATCCCACATTCTTCTTTAACAAGGAAGTAAAAATCCAGATCAAATCCAAGTTGATTTAACTCCAATAGTTTCCTTCTTACCAAATGCGAGAATGGCAGCGAGTTAAACTTAGACAGTCTGGAACAGGGGCTGCTACCCTCCAGCAAGTGATCAGAGCATGACGTGCGCCTTCAGTCTAAACAAATCAAAACAAACAAATGAGATATTGCCTTGAATAACACATTGATGCAATAATGACTGCAAGATAAAAGAAAGTGACTTTTAGCAGCGTGAGACAATGGGGATGTGATTACATGAAAGTACTGATGTCAGCAAACGTGTGCAAGTAACTAATGCTTTCGTCTCATGAAACTTTACATAAGTGAAGTCCAAACACATGCCCAGTATGTATAAATGAATGGGTCAGAGTTAAGATTTGTTGTGTGGTGTGGTCACTCTGAATGTGTGTTTTGGCAAAGCCAGACTTTCGATCATTAGCATAAAGTAAGTGAACCAACCGCTATGACAAAAAACTTGAAATATACCAACATAACAGTTATAGACCAGTCAGTGTTGGTTCACTTTAAAAATGAAAAAGTATAAAAAATTGTGCACCCAGCTTTAGTGGAAAATGTGTGTAAACTCTAAAAAAGTTACAGTACTAAATACTGATGCCACACTCATGACAAGGGAAATATATAGTTAACATCCACATACAAACACCTTTCCTCCAGCTGTGTGACCTCAGCACAGAAAGGTTAACCTCCTGTCCTGATGGTCACCTGTTATTTCAGTTTCCTTCAGGATAATGATGCAATTGACCCACTGACCCTGAAATTAACCTTTAACCTCTGCTGTTTTCATGAGCCTGACGAAGCTGAACCATCACATAACATGCCAATCTCAGTGACAGGAAGTGATGTTTCTATTTTAGGAGGCCAAAGTAGGCCAGTATTCTTTTTTGTTCAATTTTGTCTCTTTTTAATGATTTATGCGCATGAGTGCATTATGAACGAATATCAGCGGCTGCAATCTGGTGGTAAGTATAAGAATGGAGGTAATCACAGCCTGCTGATATACAGCCAAAAACAGCACAGCTGCATTGCACATAACAGTTATAACATTGCTTGTTTACTACAGAATACATGTTAGCTGCAGTTACCATTGTCTGCAGTATCATTACAACGGTTACTCTGATTCAAAACAGAAACACTCCCAGTGCTGCTTTGGTCATATATCAGCACTTATGAAATGCCTCTTGTCCAATCAGATTCGAGAACCGGAACTTTATATTATCTATTAACTTACATTTATATGTGTAACAAATAATTGATACTAATGATAGCCTAATTAATCATTACTTTAATGCAGGGTCATTGTCAAGTAGGGAAGGCAACCTCATGCAAACTCTGCATCTTACACTGCTAGATATAAGGAGGCCGGGGCCCATACTGATCATTTCTTGAGCCCAATGAATTCTAAAAAGAGCTTTTCTGTGATGTTAACAGTCAGATGGTGGTTAAATCATTTTTCAGGTTTTCCTCACACAATTACCCCTTTAATTTGTATGCATGAATTAAATAACTATTGCATATTTCAGAAAATGTTTGCAACAAATATAATCTGGACATTTAGTTAGTAAGAAGAACAATTCTGGGATAGTGCCACATCACAAGTGAAAGTTTTGGTGTCTGTCTGCAACCTTAGCAACTGAATACAGAGCTGCTTCTAGCAACAAAATAATCCAACAGCTATGAAGAGGATTTGCCTCAACATTCTTAAAGGAACATCTCTACATTTGTGAATAAGGGATTGGATTTAATAACTGCTGATTTTTTTTTTTAAATACTTGCAGATCAAATAACAAGAGGAGCAAGAGGACAATTCAAGCAATTTTAGGGTCTTGCTGATAATAATCCACGCAGCGTCAGCTTTCCGGCATGAATTTCAACAGCGCACAACACACAAAGCTTTCTTTGAGGTTTTGCTGCTCTTTAGCTCTGCTCAGAGTCTTCCTTTTTATAATTAGGGACTTTTAAATGAACAGGAGATAAAGAAGTGTACTGAAGCATAAAAAATAAAAGACTGAGCTATTAGAACTATATTACGACCTGAAATCAGCACAGCATTTAGGGAATATCTTACCCAGAAATAAAAATGCTCTCAATTCAAAATGCATATGACTTCCTTTCTTCAGTTGAACACATTTTTTAAAAAAAAGTGCTCTCTCTGTAGTTCCTTATAATGCAAAGAAAACAACAAGCACATACAGCCATCATAAAAGTAATGCAGATAATTACTATTAATATTTTAAATGTATTTAATGAAATCAAATATGGCAAAATCTCATTGGTTCTTGCACGGTTTCTGACTGTGATGATATTTGAAGACATTTATTAATCCACAGCAGAGAATTTTAATTTTTGTGTCAATTAACGCTTTAAGTACAGTAACGGGGTAAAGATACACCATTGTGTCCAACATTGCCAAGGGGAACGGTTACTGTTATGATACACCTAGCTGCTCTTGTTCAGTCTGTTTTCCATGTTTTCCATTTTCCTTTTTTGGAGAGTACTGGCCATTGTGTTGTTGCACATTCTCAGAAAAAACACCTTCACGCAGGAGGGCGGAACGGATGGATTATGGGATTTATCCAAGAGTTATTTCTTACCGAGTAACAGGACTCCATGGCAGGCAGACAGGCAAAATTGCAGCGAGGTAGACGTTAAATGCTGGAAAATTAGGGAGGGGTAACACTATCTACCCACTTACAAATGTCCGATAATCCTGTACATGTGCAGGCCACTGAGGAGATCTTTTCCCTTTTAAGCCCCTTTGTCAGTCCCAGCAGATCTCACAGAGTTTGGCATGAAACACAGAGTCACATACAATTAAGTCTGCGATCCAGACAAAGCTTCTCTAGGGACGAGGGAAGCACAAAACTGGGAAACTCCTATTTGTTTGGTTAGCAGAGAGCAATATTAGACAGAGTGATTCAGAGTGATGCAGCATAAGTATTAGCTGTTTTAATCCAGGATTTAAGATCTGGCCCTTGTTACATATGCAAGCGGTGGATAAAATCACAAATAGCTGATGGCTGACTGAATCTTTTCATTAATCAAATGTTGAGTCTCTGACGTCAATTGCATAGAGTAATACCATCCAACAGAGAAAAGCATCAATCTGCAGTCATTAAGAAAGCTGTGCTTATGCAATGATTTACGATACTCATCTGTAAGAACGGTACGATAACACTTGTGCATGCTCTGTTATGGATTATTATGCTGTTGGATGAAACTAAATAGAGGTTTGGTTGCATATGAGGTTTATTTTTATTGAAAGTTTTGAAACCCTGCCTTGCATGTTTGCTGCAGTTACGATTCAGACTGCTGTATCTTTTGCTGATATAAACATAAACAGCTGCCGTATGCTGAGTTTCAATGGGTTTCAAATGGAAAATGCAGTATACAGTTACATGTTCCTGAACAGTATCAGTAAATAAGTTCTTTCCAGCTGTTTACAGTAATAAAGAGCAAAGGTTCTCAAATGGTGGATCACAGCCCCAAAATGGGTCCAGATCTGTTCTGATTAAGTTGTGGCTATAGATAACAAAATGTTAAATGCAAATAATACAAACTATAAAAATTAAACAGGTGTATCATTTTAATAGGGGAGAAAATGTTTCTCACAGCTTTTGTTACGATTAAAGGCTAACCAACCAATGAAACACCATTTAAAAAACTAAATTACCTGTCACTTACAGGTACAAGAAAAAATTTAGCTCAGGGTTTGTTTTCATGTTAGGCTGGTACAGAAATGTATGCTTACAGTTGATACAGTTGATGTCATCTACTTTCTGAAGCTCACATCTAACCCAGGCTTTCTTCCCTGCACCCACATGCCAAAAAGATAAACTCTACCGCTAAGATGATGCCTGTATTCACACTGTCACCGCTCTTGATTCCACTCTAAACAACCTCCACCAAAACTGTCCCACAATTCATTTGAGGCATCTGCCAACTGAAAGTCAAACATACCGAGTCTTACAAGAAAGACACATGCTGAAGACGCCACTAACGTCAGAGTTCTGGAATATTCTTCAGTGTCCTCATCATTCTGGTCCAATATTAAATGTGACTAAACAGCAAAAAACAACCAATCATGGGCAGGCCGAAGGGAAAATCTGTCTGTATTTTATTTTCCATGTTTATAACGCAGGTGAAGAGAGAGGGGTAAATGGGAGTCAAAATGAGAGTCATAATGGGAGTCATAATTTCCCCTGGTGACAGTGAAGAACAGGACGGCGTGTGTCATGAGTGATGACAGAGGCTACTGCATCCTAAAGAAACTGGCGACATGGAGACCGGCTTCCAGTGTCTGTGTTGTGTTGTATGACCGAGCCAGCTTAGTAAGGCAACACCACATAAATATTTAAGATGTGATCAGAGGAAGTATTTGATTTGCTAAAAGGTCATTTCTTCATTATACATGGTGCATATTTTATATAGTACACAAGATCTTTTAATCTGGAACAGAATCTCTTTATCATACAACAGCTGAGATAAATGATAACAAATGAGATAAATGAGCTAAATATCATTTAGGTAATATTTTAATAGAAATTTGCATATAACAATACATATAACAAATTGCAAGTCAAAGGGCTGATGGATTCTCACTTACTGCTTAGATATTACATCACTTTTGATGCAATGTAAGCAGAAGAATCGGTTTGGTCTTAAAGCTGGTAAGATAAATATACAATAAAGTAAAATAAATATGTCCTCTATCTATCTAAGTGTGAAAATAAAGTTCACACTTAAGCTCTGAAGTCTTCACTATGTGTCTGTATTTCATAGCACGTCAAGTCAAGCAAAACATCTAAAATAGAAGTGAAAGTGAAGTAAAGTGATAGATTTGTCAGATATGGTGGCCCATACCCAAAATGTGACCTCTGCATTTTACCCATCACTGGTGAGGAGTGAACACACACTGCAAGTCATGAACACACACACACACTCAGAGCAGTGGGCAGCACTGCTGCGCCTGGGGAGCAATCGGGGGTTAGGTGCCCTGCTCAAGGGCACTTCAGTTGCTACCTTCCAGCGCTGGAATTGAGCCAGCAACCTTACTTCCCAAATATGTGGAAGATAAACTAATACATTTCAAAAATCCGTTAATTTGTATGTGACTATAATGGTTGCTTTGCCCTGTTACTTGTGATGAGCGTGATGAATACAGAAACAGGATATCTGCTCTGTGCAGAGGTACCAGTGAATACACCTCCCCCCCATTTATTACCAGACCAAACTAGATGAGCCTTGACCTGCAGCCTGTGTGTTTATACATTCAAATATGTTAATGGTGTATGAGTGAGTTTGTCTGTGACTGACTACATCACATATGGACATAGCACAATAATCTTAGAGACAGGAGTCGTAAAGGCCTTACAGCGAGCCCCTGTGCCTGGGTGTGTCCTGTGTGTGTGTGTGTCTGCGGTGTGTGACAACACTGCCGCCCATCATTTATAAATGGCCATCACTCTTCCCTCCAAACCACACCAAACACAGTGAATGGAAGCAAGAAAATCATAACTCATAACTTTTTCCACCCTGTGAACTTTTGTTTTGTTTGACACTGCTGTTGTAATAAGTGTGCATGGCTTATTTTCATTTGGAAATTTCTCTGGCTTGTTTCTTGCATCAAGCCTTAGGTTTCACTGCAAAGTGAGGCCTTATTTATTTCCAAACCAACAGTGTAATGCTGACAGATTTCCCAATAACTAACATGCTAAGTATGGTAATCAAATATACAGTGTTCATGTCAAGCCTGTCAGAGGAGAATTCAAAATTGAGCTTACTGCTTTTAACTGCACATTGAATTATAACACAGATAAGCTAAGGAGGTAGTTATACTTGGTCACTAACTGTCTGATTATGACAAGAGCAAGTGTAAAAAACTCAAAGAACTACAATGAATACAGAGCAAGCAAACATACATTACACACATTTAAAAAGCAAAAGTGAAAGTCAAACAAGTGTGAAGAGTGTCTCATTACAATTTCATTGCCCAGCATTAGTATTTTCACAGATGATATATATTTGCCTATATTATGCAGCAACAGAGTACAATAGATAAGAATAGAACAGAACAGACACATTTTTAAGCACCGCTCAGCTCTAACAGAACGTGCATAGTTAATCAGATAACAAATTAAATGATCAAAGACATACAGATGTATAAATAGGCCATTAGATGTGAGTCCTATTTGGCAAGAGCTACATTGTCACAACTATCGCTCATTCCAAAATAAACCCTCAGTTTTATTTGGACAGGAAAAGGGAATAAATAGAATAAATGAGGAATGATGAAGGTGTCTGTGTGAAAATATGAAAGACAGAGGAAACAATACAGTTTGAGTGCTTCCCAGCTGTTTCTGGGTACAGAGATGAGAGTTAAGCCCATTTCCCACAAGTAGTAATTGCTATAGCAAATGTCTCCTAATGCAACAGAAGTAATGCATGTTGGCCTCTGGATGAGCCAGTCTGCGACTGCTTCACTGCTCATACAGAGTGACAGACTTATATTCCATTACAGCTATTAACAGCCATTCTGCTTTTCAAATAACGGCAGAAACCACTGTAAACACCATGAGTGATCAGCTGGGCTTCTGTGTGCATGTGTGTATGTGAAAGACGAGTGTGCGTGCGTATTGAGAGATGATTTTGAGTTTAAGCAGATAATCCTGGATTTTCCAAATGTTTGACATCACTCACTAGACCTGAGCCAAAGTGACGCTTAAGGTACTTCATGGGAAAATTAATATAAACGGGGCAAGAGGCCTCAAACGTCTCAAACAAAATGTGAGCAAGAGAGAGAGAGAGAAAGGGCATATGATAAAGCACAAATGACAAGAGGAAACATAACAGAAAAGGTAGGAACAAAGACGGATGTTGCTTCAGAAGTGGAACTTCGTTTAGAAAGAGACTCAGGCAAATATGATCTGGACTGCTAATTCATGTCATGAATGGAGAGTTTAATTAGTGAGAACACTAGGCCCTGAAATGGGTGACAGAACCCAACCCCCCAAATCTTTTCTCTCGTTCTTCTTATCCTCATTTCTGTAATGAATTCAGCCGAGCACTAATTACAAAGAGTTTTTCACTACGAGGGGGAAGGAGGTTAATCAACTCCCATCGCTCTGCTGAAAGTGCTAAAAAGAAAGAGAAAGAATATGGATTTGTTGGATAAAGAGAGGTGGAAAAATCTAATAAACAAATTTGTTTAGTGCATTTAAAACCCTGGAGGTTTGAGGCCCGGAAAACTGCGCTCTCTCTATCCCATTTCCTCATCGAATTTATATTCCACTCCACACCTCCCAAGCCTGTTCCATTCAGCCCTCTCTCTTTGATGAAGTTCTGAGGGACAGCCGGTCGACACTGACATCACAGCAGCACAATGCATCGTGGGAGGAGAGTACAGGCATGGAATTAGTGAAGAGAATCATGGGGAGTTGGCCATATGCAGATGAAGAGGGGGGTTTGATTGTGGCGTGCATTTGGATATCTAATTCTTTTGTTTGCAGTGAGTGTGTGCTTTGTGTGTTTAATTATCCAGATTCCCAGCCACAGAACACATTTATCAGCTCAGATTTACGAAAACGGTAGCAAGAACTATGATTTTGCCAGCCTTCAGACCAGTCTGAATATTCTTGCTGGTTTGTTTTGGTTTGGTGCTGGACTTGTTGATGAACAATCAGAGCCAAGAGATTCAGCACACAGAACATAGCTGATAGTCACTACTTTTTCAAGTTAAATAGCCTAGTGAGGACACCAGCACAGCAGAATCGTTTTTTGGACATCAACATTCAAAACAGAATTTACTGTATGCTGGTGAGCATCTACAGTTAGGATCTGTACTAAGATAAGTATCCATTTCAGTCTTGTTGTTTTCTTGCGTTATTCATCAGTATGAACAGGCTTTCTCTTTGTCACCTTTATCTTTCAAAAACATCACAACAAAATCCAGTCAAGTTGTTTGGGGCAACCCAGCATCTCAGGAAGACTGAGGAAAGGGGGAGGCTATGATGTCATTGTTCCGGGGGCCCTGAGTGGAGGGGTGTGTGTGTGTGTGTGTGTGTGTTTGTGCATGCGTGTAATGGGGGTTTAGCAATCAGATCCTACTGGAGTGATGTCACCTTTTGTTGCCTGTCTCTATTCAGCACAGCAGAGCTGACCTGAATTGAGCACTGAGGAGAGACGTGTGAGAAACTGCAGGCAAAGATAGAGGACATGCTAATCACGCAAGCTATAAAGATGTCATCAAACTCAGCTTAACCTCCCCAAATATCAGATGCTGGCCCTTTAAACCGCTCCTCCACAATCTTGATCTCCACCACAATGGACTTTTCTCAACACTAAAGGAGTTTCTGAATGTAAAACCCAACACCGAGGGAAGCCTTTCAATGAAGGTCGAAAAGTTCTTGCTGCGAGAGGCAGTCTGTTCTTCTCTTTGTGCTGCAGAAGTTTGTTTTAGATTCTTTGGTACATTGAAGCAGAGGAAATACATGCAGAGAAAAAGATTTCCCCCTCCACAGCTTCCAAGCAGTTTAAAACCCCTAAAATAGTAAAAGTCCACCAAGTCCACTATCACGCAACTTAAACCAGAGCTCAACCAATCAATTCATCTAAATCTGCTATTGGACAAAACCAGCTAAAGGAATTCTGACATCAGATTCACAGAGAGTTGCTAAACAGACTTTAGCAAGTAAGATTTTACATTTACTCTTTATTTCTGTATAGATTATTCATTGAGAGGTCTGTTGTTAGGCAGAATGACCAGCTCTGTTAACTGGCTCAAAAATAAAAACATTGACTCATTAATTGCCACAACCAACACTATGAATCACCATTGTTTGACACACACGGGTGAGAAACGGTCACATAGGGAGTATCAGGGTCACCTATATGTGTTCTTGGGTGGTTTCTCTAAGGCTGCACTATGCTAACTTACCATCTTACACCTCAATGTTCTTTCACCATTTCCTAATGTAAAAATAATGTAATAGCATAAATGGATACTATGAATACTGAGATAAAAACTGTGTATTGGTGGACATTGTGATCTTTTGATGGTAAACACAAAACCGACCACAAGTGTTTCATGAACTCAATATTCACAGCAAGTAAAGAAAAGAATGGTACAGAAATAACAGCTTATATACTACTGGACCAACTACATACTACTGCATTCACCTCCAGTGGCAGTTTGTGGAATGATATCAACATTTAAAATGATAATCCACATAATTTTTTCTGACTTTCAAAGTGGTGACAGCAGGAAACTTGTATTTTATTAATCACCAAGAACAGTTCCAGCTAAAAATCTTTAATATTCTACTAAAGAAAAATTGTCACAAAACTGTCAGTGTATCTTGGACAGCCAAGGGTGAGTAAATTAACAGCAAATCTTCAGTTTTGGACATCAACCACTTATTATTATTGTCTATTAAAAATCAGCCTACAAACATTTCGACCTTGCCTACATTTTCATAAATTCTCCATAACATCAAACGAGAACATGTAACTACAGAGGAGAAATCCTTCCAATACAGCACATTTACATGCTCATGCTGCCCAGCCACCACTCGTTTGTCTCTGGTACACAAGGTCATGTGAGGGTTTTCTGCTGAATTTTATTTCTTAGTCAACCACTAATGTGTGTTCTTTTTGCTCTGATTCTTTTGCTATGCTGTTGTATATCAGTGTCTGACGCAGGGGGTATTTAAGTGTTCTCTGCAGAACCAAAAGCAAGGATTTCACTTCAGATCAACCCTGGCATCAAGAAGGTAGAGCTGGTCTCCATATAAGCCCCTGCTGCCCATCCATGCGGCTGTCCTTGCATCTTTCTTGGAGATGTAGTGGAGAATGCTTGCCTAATGCTTCACCAATGGACACTAATCTTCAAGGATCACTGTAGAGGGTAGGGCTTCCTCATCAGAGATGACCCATAAACCCATAAGTTAAAGTACTGTTACAAGTGTGTATGTGTGTGAGTCTACCAGTGTGTGTGTGTGTAGCCATCTGGATCCCAATGCAACCAGCAGAAATAGTTTGAAAAGCAGCTATGGACCAGACATAGCCAAACAGAAACCAGATGGACTGATGTGGGATTTGAGAAGGAAAGAAGGTTCACAGAGAGAGAGAGGGTGTCTTTCCTTACACCATCACTATTAAAAACAACCAGAGGCACATGCAGATGTGCAAGCAGTTCCAAACCGCCGCTTGTCTCCACATGCAGCTGACAATAGCTCAGCCATACAGTCTCCAGACAAGTAAATCTTGAACATGAGCTGAGCCCTTTGACAGCATCACAAGCGCTACACTGGACAAAAACAATCTCCCTGGGATAAAGAGCAGAGGTCTTAGCGTGGCACTTTTGTGTGTTTAATCCAGCTGATTGGCGCAAACCTGCTGGTAAAATAAGTAGACAACTTAGTGTGTTTGATGAACCAGGCTCTAAGCTACAACAATGCTGGACAATAGGAAGGAAGAAATATGTTCTATTTCTCAAAGAAACAGGCTAGAGAAAGGTGGCAAACATTTGCATGCTACTTTTAAAGTGTGACTACTAGTGTGTTGTTTGATCCTGTGGTTAGGTTTTCCTGGTTTCTTGATATAAATCTTACCTAAAATGCTTGTTAGTGTTGTGGTGTTTGTGTTATGACTGTCCCTTAGTTGTGACCATTTATCTTTGTGTTTTATACATATAACTGTAGCAACAAACAAATAAAAAAGTTAAATTGTGTCTTTTAAGGGAGTTGAATTAAGTCCACACAGCTGAAAGGACCCATATATTCTCTACAGCAGGCAGGTTAACCTGCAGTTTCCACACTGCAGCTTTCTCATGCTCTGCTGTGAAATAACCGTTAAAAGAAAAGCTTGTTACAGCGGGATTTCTTTGTCATGCTAACTGTAACCTTTTAAAGCTCATTGACTCCAGGTAGCACAGAGAGACAATGGAATACAGTAGCATCCTCCTCTAGAGTTACTGCGCAGTGCTGCTGACTCCCACAGTCCTCATCTTTCTCTCTCTTTCTCTCTCTCTCTCTCTCTCTGTGGGTGCAAATACAGCCATCCAACTATGACATCACAACTAGCCATTTGTTTTCTGTACATTGCCATGGCGATGTGACCGTAACCAGTGAGATGACAGCGGCTGCAGAGATGAAAGCGCTCATCTCTATCCTGATGCGCTAATGCCATTTAAGATCTGACAGTTTTTATTTTGGGTTTAAAATTTTCATTTCGAATAAGCTCTGCTGAAAAGATCTGTGAAATTTGGGGAAAGTCATGCTGACCTCCTCAGTCATTTTGGACTTCTGTTGATTCAACGCCAGTAAGGTTTAAAACCAATTAATCAGATCAAACATATCGCCTCATCTCTACCCAAACCATTCTACCACTCTTAACATACAGTTTTGGAGTGCCAGATGGCAGAACAATAACATGGGTTACATCATGTAGTTTAGCTAGACAAACGTTTTGACTTTTAATTTGTCACATCACTATGCCATATCACTCCTGCCCCATTTATATTTCAAAATACTGCAAGCACTAGCATCCCCTCATTTATTGTTGAAGGAATTGTTTTGAGAACCAAGAAAATAGATACAAATATATTCAAATGTCTGCACTGTTATCAGCTTGTTGCACAAGTAAATGGATCCAGCACAGATCTGTCATTAGCTTTGAGGATGTTAAGTGTTGGTAAACGCTACTGTAAAAGTCACAAGTTGTCAGACACTACCCATAATCTTCAAGAAAGTTCCTCCTTAATCCACCAAACAAAGAAGTTGCTGTTACCATGGAAACAAGAACGGCACTAAAAAGCGATTGGGAAGGGGACTGGGAAGAGTGACATCCCAATCCCAGAAGCTTTGTGAGTGATGTAACCAAATCAATCTCCATATTTGAATATGTTGCAATAAATATATAACACATTATATTTTTAAAATGTTGCTCATTTTTATTTTACACTAAATGTAAATCTGATGACCTCATTTGGAGTGCTTCATGGGATGTGAACTTTAGCTTACTGCCTCATGAAAGACAGTCAAGACACAGCATTCTTTGTCTTTTTCTGCAATTTGAAATTGTGTTTATGCCTTAAAACAAAGTTTGTAATGTTGTGATTCATCTCTGATTGGTTTGGTTCATGGCTTTAAACTTTTTACTGAGGAAAAATATTTAGAAATTCCTAATGAGAAAATGAAAGGAAAAAGATATTCCGGAACCAAGTGTGTGGTTACTGTTGAAATTTGTTTAGCCACCTGTCAACAAGATTAAAAACTTAAAAACTTAAGTGATCCATAAACCATTATAATACACCCATGCATTATCACATCTCATTACAGAAATAATTTCCTCCTTACAAAATAAAATCTGGTATAAATGAGTGTGTTGGCACTTTTAGATCTGACTGTCTCCTGGCCTGGAACACACTTCTCCTACCATGAGCTCATGTACACAGGTTCATCTGTTCTCCAGACCACCAGCCCTCTGATCCAGGATCAGATGCCTGACTCAGATTTATAAAGACTTCAGGTCAGTCAGACCTGGCTCAGGGTGGGGCAGGACAGCATCAGTGCTGTAAATGTCAAAGAGCAGGACGCTTTCTTCAAAACAGCTCATGTTCTCTGAGGCCTGCTCCACGGCTGAGACTGATAACATTAGCTTTCTGCATTCTTTCCTTTGGGTTCATGGTTGGCCACATTTCACAGGCCTGGATCCTGTGTGGCGTGAGATCGGAGAGCATTTCTGTGATAAATTCATTCTTTATAAAATGCATTGATTTTTTTGGTGTACATTTCTCAGTAATGATATCCAGAACATTCTGTATGTGCCAAAGGTCCTTACATTTGTAAAGACGACAGTATGTTTTAAAGTTCCATCCTCTCATTGTTTGCATGATGCATCTGAAACAAAACAGAAGAGATCCAGTCAGAATATTGACACTGTATCAACATGTAAGCTGTCTGTAATAGCCAGTTCATGACAGTTGGGGTGAATTCATAGAGTAGAGTCGCAGCACTTGTGTGTATTTCTGCACAAAAACCTGCATCTTATTCACTAATGCCAAACAATCCATCTTATCCAGGCACTCTGTTGCCTCTGTTAACCAGGCAATCTCTGCTGCCTCACGCACATTTGTATAAAGTTATTGTAATTCTTTACAATGCAAACACTATGCAATATAAGCTTATAGATGCCTTATTAGGTGCTTAATATAACGTTTGTGTACTTTTGTGAATTATGCCTTTAGTCTTGGACAAAGCTAAAACACTAAAGTCTGCTGATTTATCTTCCCTCACAAGACGTTTGATATTCCATTTTTACATCCAATGACGCGGCTGGGAAAAGAGCAGCTGCTACGACAAACACTGAGGCTAAGTCATCATTTTAGCCAGACCAGCTTGTTGATAAACTTTCCCCTCATTGAGCAGAGTTTCACTACTACTATACATGAGTGAAAACATAAGAGGTCACATGTAACCCCTACAGTTCTCCAAACCCATCCAGTCTTCCTCTGTCTCTGACATCACAACTGATCCTCCCTCTTTTATTCCAAACAGATGGAAAAACAAATAACAGATCCAGTATGAGTCTGAAGCCAAGCAGAACCAAGCCTCCACTCCCTGTGACATATCATTTATCACTGATAAATAATTCCCTTTTCTCTAATGGCTCCACACAGAGGCTGCTGTAATATTGCACTCACCCCAGGAAGGCTGCTCTTGTGGGCTATGGCTGTTTACTCACTGGGGATTTGTTTTTCATACCTGGCTGAAGAACATTTACTTCAATAGGAACAAATCATTATGTAACACGTTTGTTGCCCTTAGACAAAGTATCACTATTACTGTTTTGAAGATGGGTCATTCCAAATGAGAGTGCCTTTTCCATTTTGAAAAGGTGAGGTTTAAGTACATTTAAGTACATTGAAAACGTCTCAGACAAAGAATGCCTCCTTGCATTGTGCCATCTCAAACTAAATTTATGAAGGATAGTATATGTTTGGATGCATTTCAAAAACAATAGTTTTTTTACATTTATTTTTTTTTTACAGTTCATTTAGCCACTGTGCTCAGGGTTCAATATTCTAACTACTTAACATTATCTCCTGCTGATAAGCCTAACAAAATATGTAACTATAAAAAAAAAGAGGATTCTTTGAACCTAAACATTCGCCAGCATCTCCAGAGAATCATTGATATCCTCTGTAAAAAGCCATGGGCAGTGGTAATCATACACTACCAGTCAAAAGTTTGGAAACACTTTTTCTTTGTTCATATTTATTTTAATTTATGAATAACAGTAAACTTATCAAAACTATGAAATAACACAACTGTAACTTTAGGAATTATGTTGTGACTAAAGAAAATTAAAAATAAGGTAAAATAGGATTTATTCTATCATATTCAATACAGTCACCCTTCGTCTAGAATTTACAAACATTTTCTTGACATTTTCCATCACCCAGTTTCTTGAGGAATCATCCTGAGAAGATTTTAAAAGAGTTTTGAAGGAGTTCCCCTCTATCCTGTTCTTATTGGCTGCTTTTTTCTTCATTATTTGGTCCAAATCATCTATTTCAAAAACTTTTTTTTAAATTGTAGTTTTCTAATAACAAAACTTAAATTGAAATTAATATGTTGGCACAATTATATTTTTATTTGTACATTTTTAACGTTTAATCAAATGTCTTCAGATTAACAGATTTTTAAGATAAGAAACATTTCAGTCAAGTGTTTCCAAACTTTTGACTGGTAGTGTATTTTTAACATTTATATATACATGCATATACATACACACACATATATATCTGTGTTGATGCACACAATCCAGTTCATGCACAGTGACTGACACATTTGTTCGGTGGCCTAAAATAAAATCATTACCAAATCTTACCCCAATATACCATAGTATCATCCTGTTGATAGATGATCACACACAACACATCAATGACCTGGAGATGTTGGACACATTACACACTGAGGTAAATGGACTTCACGGATTATTGCAGACCTAATGGAAACCTCCTGTTTCACTATGAAATGAACAAGTCAATTCTAGAACTGCAAATAAGAACTATGCATGTTATGACAGTCCAATGTTCAAAGGAATACAAGAAACACAAAATTTATGAACAAAACCTCAACACATAAACACAACAAGAGAGTAAAGGAAATAACATTTGACAGAATCCACTGCAGCTCAATACACTTGTTTGCCGGCACACTCCAATCTGAGGGGAATACTGTCCAATCTGAGCAAAAATCATTTCAAACTGTGCAAATATTTATGATGCTTGGGGAAAGTCCCTCAGTATTAAATAAATATTTGACCCAAAAATGAAAATTGTGTCATTATGTGCTCACCCTCATGAAGTTCCAAACCTGACTTTTTTTCTTCTGTGGAACACAAAAGGAGAAATTCAGAAGCTTGTGCTGGCTGCTCTTTTACGTGCACTTACAATAAACAGGGACTAAAACGCACCACAAATCCTCCTGAAAGTCAAAACAACTTGTGTAATATTTCAAATCTTCTGGAGGCATATGGTAACTTTGTATGAGACAAACACAGGAGTGAAACTAAGAGTGGCTAAATGATTTCCAGTTCTGAGTGAACTGTTCTTTTAAAAAGCATTTGTCATCAGTAACCATGAATATTAAAACTACAAGAGACTCCTTCATAACTTCCACCCACCCATAAGTCTCCACCCACACCTCCTGCAGATCAGTGTAAACTACTGTCAAATCCACATTCCTTCGTAATCCACCAGTATATGACAGATTATGGATTAAAATTTGGATGCTATAAAGCCCAATGGTTAAAGAATACTCATAGGACACTCCATAAATCATGTTCATGTACAGATTACGTCCTCACTGGTAACACACAGAATAACACACCCAACTATTGGCAGCATAATCGCTGAAACACGACTGTTCTCACACTGCAGTCCCTTCACAGCCCCGCTGATGAGGTTTAATACCTCACTGATAAATGACAGTAATTTTAATATCTTCAGTAACAATGGACAATATTCCTGGAAACAAATGACTCACCTTATGACTCACTGGGGAAACAGCAAAAGTAGTTATCAGAGGAAAAATCTGTGCTTTTTTTAGAGAGTAAGAAAGATGGACCGAAACACAATGAACATTATCTGCTAGAAGAGCTAAGACCTGGCTGGGCCTCCTGGCTTCTCAAATGCCTTCAGACAAATTCTAACTGTCAAAGCAAATGGGGGTTAGATAATATTTTTAACAAAAAACAGTTATTCTCTTTTTCAGTAAAGGCAAAAACAATTTGAACTTGGAAACAAAACTGGCACATCACTAGCAAACTGCACGCCCAAATGCAGATCAATGACAGAAAAGGCCAAAACATTCCTGGTCCTCCTACCAAAAAACTTACCGAGAACATTATATTCGCAAGCTCATGGCCAACACCAAACCTCCAGAACCAGACGGACACGCAGTGGAATGTCATTCATAGATCTGGCATCTCCTTCCCTCATTTGTCCTTAGGATGATCTCAGACGCTTCTCAGAAAAGAAATGTTGAAACATAAATACAGTTCTCATCACTATTGTTCAAAAATCAAATAAAGATCCAAACAATGCTCTAGTTATTGCGTTACTGTGTCTTATTTGTGTTCAGAACCCCAGGCAGATTTTTACAAAACCCAAGAAGTCTTTTGCTGGTATTTACCGAGTCACATCGGTGTTAAATATGTTTCTATTTCTATAAATATCATATTTTATTTATAGTTAAAGTTTATTTGAATAAAACTGGAAAGTTAAGATCAGGAAACTGTTGAACAGTTTAACAGCAACACCAGAATCAGGTTACTTTGGTCTCAGGGTCTGTTGATTTACTCCTGGAAACGCCATAAACTAATCAAACTAACTACTATGTTTGGTGTTGTTGGATCTCTTAGTATAAACCACAGAATTCATTTCTACTTTTCTAAGGTCTAACAACATAAATAGAGGTTAGATAAACACGTTATCAAGATCCACCACACATCCTGCCAAAACCATCAAGAAACATAATTGCTTTAACTATCAAACTATTAACAAACTACATGAACCCAACCTAAAGTCCTGGACAATGAAAGATATCTTCCAACACAAACGCTCAGGACCTTCCCTTGTACAACAAACTGGAAACATTACTGGTTCAGCAGAAAATACTGCTTTCTCTAGTGTGAGTCTAGTCTGTTTTCAGTACAGTCTGCTCATGATCCTTCACCAAGTCCAAAACAAATACAATTAGATTTAATACAAATACAGACAGTTCAATTTAATTCTGCTTCCAGACAGGAAAGACTATGCCATAATTGAGAAGGGCATTAACACATTTTAATTGCATGTTTTCTTCATCACAAACTAAGTCCTCTCAACCCTAACCCCACATGCACAATGTTCTGGGAAAGTTAGTCTCTGGATTCAGAAAATAAAACTTTAAAAGAACACACCTTGAACACACACACAGTTGTGGCCTAATGGGTACATTCAGACTTGTAACCAGAAGGTTGCTGGTTCAAATCTCAATTGCAAGAGGAAACAACTGAGGTATTCCTGAGCAAAGCCCCTTACCCCCATTTGCTGCCTTAGTGTTGCCCACTGCTCCAGCTGTCGAACTGTGTACAGGGTTCGGGCAGCGGGCGCGTTCACAGGGTTGGCAGCGGGCGCGTTCACAGGGTTGGCAGCTGGGCGCGTTCACAGGGTTGGCAGCGGGCGCGTTCACAGGGTTGGCAGCGGGCGCGTTCACAGCTCACTACTCTGTGTGTGCACTAACTGGATGAGTTAAATGCAGGGGACAAATTCAGAGTATGGGTCACTATACTTGGCCTGCACGTCATATTATTTGCCACCCCCCACCCCACAAAACAAATAACCAAACAAGAAACAAATACTAACGTTAGGGGAATATTTTGTGTTTTCTGGGAAGCAGTATAAAATTAAATGTATTTACTCAAATCCAAGCGAGTGTTTGCACAGATATTCTCAATGTTTGCCAATATTTCCAGTCTGTGGAGGCTGGGCAAAAAAAGAATCTGTGGATTTCTACAAAGAGAACTCGAGTAACATTTGAAATAACTTCAAGAGTTTATTCATTAACACCCTTAATATTTACTGTATGTTGCAACATCATTACAGATATTAGCATTTTTAACAATTTAACTGTCCATTGGTTTCTCATTAGACAGCCACCATAGAAACAGTCACAATCCAATATTACTAAAACTGCAATGCTTGTCAGACTCCAGCAGAGTTCTGACAAAGACAATCAATCAGCCATCAGTAAGTATGTCACACGGAGTGATCAGAGACTGCTCATTTTTCACCACCACAAAACAAATCTCATGGTTTTCTAAATTTGTCATAGACAACAGTACAGTGGCCAGAGTCACAGTGTGCATCACTGTGTGCTGATGTGTTTTTGGTGCAGCTCCACAGCTTTATTAAAATGCTTTCTACCATCATGTGTTTACAGAACTTAGGACTGCTCTGCTGTGTCCTGTGATCAGAGATTTTGTGGAGGACAACAGGGTGTTTGTGCAGGACAATGATGAATTTAAGACTTTAGCAACAGAATTGAATCATTTAAACAAGCTTTCTGAACATCCAATGTAATGCTGGCACATCAGGGCGACTGTGGTACTTGTAATAACTTTAGCAACAGAGTAAACCGACTAGCTTGTATGAATCCAGATGTATATCATTCTACCAAAGCATTAGTCAAAGCAGCTAACCAACATGTGACGTAGTCGACGTTCTCTTCTAGTCTTTTATAAGAGTACTAACAAGCGTGTAACTGTTAAAAAGTTTTATTTTAGTGAATGTTAATTCAAATTTGAGTCATTGTGTTCAAAGTGTCCTGAAACTCCTATTCCTGCAAGGGTCACTTCTCAGCAGAATTTTGAAAAATGTGGGTGTGGAAGCCGCACAGAGGAGGGGATGAGCTGTAAGCACAACAGTTGTTTATGGTTCAGCTAGTTTGATTTCATTTTCCTGGACTTAACAGTATCAAACTCTTATAAATGCACTCCAGAAATGCATAACAGCCTGCAAACAAAATGCATAAATATATTACACGCTGTTTTAAAAGCACAATGCAATCCTCATTTCTATCAGTAATTTCACGTATAAAACAGCTGAACTTCCATCTCAGGAATATCAAGAGTGATTGTGCTCACAAACATCTTTGAACATCACATGAATTTGACGTATAGATTCAATCAATGTTTACGTCAAACCCAGAAGAATTGTAAAAAAAGTATAATGTCCTGTCCAAAGTTAATCATTTTTTCCTTTAAAACTAAACAAATGTGTAGTATTAGTTAAATGCAGTTAAATGCAGAGGACAAATTCAGAGCATGGGTCACCATACAAGGCCTGCAAGTAACTTCCTAAAAAAGACTATTTACTCCAAAAAAAGGCTGTGGTGTTGTATGACTATGACAGACAAGCACTAACCATTATAAGCCTCCCTGGACCAGCACTGGAAATTTACTCTAGGCTACATTGGGCTTTTTAGCATGGTCAGCTTTCCAGCACTTTGACAGGCCATACGTACATACATACGTCTATCCCAATGGCACGACACCAGACTGGATCAGGACTCCTGTGTGTTCTGTTCATCTTCTGCTCTGTGATTAAAGGCAGATCTCTTGGCCTTGGATCAAGTTTCCCAGCGTGCTGTTACTGTAGGTCATGGACAGACGCTGGCAATGCAGATCGTGGTTGGCAGGCAGCAGGGCCCATCCTCCTGGAGATGCCAGCCTGCAGGAGAGCCTGCTAACCCTCTGGAGAAGCCGGAGACTCACAGCACTCCGTGGGCCTGCTGAGACTTCAAAATAAAAATTTGGAGGAGAGGGCTGTTAGCACTTTCGAATAATGGGTATTGTATAGGTAAGATTGTTTTGAGGGGAAAATGCTGCTGTACTGATTAGCATAGCAATGTATCATCCTTAAACTGCTCAGGTGAAAGTAAAATAAAAAAACCCCCATAAATCTCAAATCTGCCGATTCTTCTTAAAGGTATTAGTCACCCAAAAATGTTGTCGTTATCATTTCAGACTTATATGACTTTCATGGAGAATGCCACATCGGTCATGAACAGCACTCCGTACGGGAGACTTGACAGTTGAACTTCCAACAGGCATTGCCGTGTTGTTAAACTGACATTGTATTATGCATAAAAATACATAGCACACACAAATATTGGATTGAAGGATTAAAATTGTTTGATTGAAGACTAAATAATTATCTAATCTTTTTAATACATTTATCAACAAAATTATATATATATATTGATTATACAACTAATTTTTTATCTGCCTTATTTTATTACTGAGTTTATTGCAGTGCATTCTGGGATTGACTTTCCTGGTCAAAACTGGGCATTACTGAAGGCATTAGTTATGCTGTCTACCTTTTGGGACATCCTTCATGTCAGGAGCACATCTATGATGCCTTAAAATGCTGCCTACGCAGCTCACTATGAAAGGTTTGGAAGCACCCATCTCTTGGCATTTGTCTTGGAATTTCTCTCAGAAAGACATTTCAAGGATCATGTAATTAAAGAAATGAGCCCTATTCCACATGTGCCAGTGTGTCTGCACACTGAGATGTCCAGTGAGGAGTGTTAGAAGAAGTTTATCCCTGATCAGGTTTGAATGTTTAGGACCTGTATGGAAAGTGGTGGGTGTTAAAAACAGCTCTGTGGGAGTCTTTTGTAATTAGTGACTATTCCATACATCTGGAAACATCTGTCAGTGGGGAATTATCTCCTGCTTCTGGGAACAGAGCTTGCAGGCCAACCGTATGTTTTCCAAATGCATGTGCAGTTGCAGACACACACACACACACAAAATTACATAAACACATAACTACTAAATAAAAACATAACATAACTAAAGTTCGTCTGATAATGCATATTTCAAATAAAATGTACAGTCGTAAGGTTTTAAAATAAATATATTTGATAAGAATTTACTCGACTCCCTTCAGTTCTTTTATCCATTTGGGAATGCAAAGCCACTAAAATATCACATGTGCTAACTTTCCCTGTCCTTTGCTCACATACACACACAACAAAGGCAAATCAAGTCATTATGAGCCTATAACTCCCAGAAGTGTAGAAAATGAACCAAAATAAGTCATGATTACTTTTCCTAACCCAGCACTCTTTTAATCCAATTTTCAAATTATAGAAATCTGCTGCCATCATGTTTCGGATATTAGGCTGAGGCATTCGAGTCTTTTTATTAAAAGTTAATTAAACCGTTTATTTATTTCCATTGGCTTCAACCAACCAAAGGGCTTGAATCAGGAATCAATGAATCCAAAAGCCTAATGATGCTATGAAAATTAAAAACAGCTTCGCATTCGAGGACATTGAAAAAGTCTGGCAGCAGATACTGATAACAGCCACATCCAAAAAACAGGGCTAAGGGGGAATGAAGATAAATGTGCTGTTAAGCCACTTTTCTGGGGCAACATCAATTCTTGGAAGTGATCTGCAAGAAATGTCCTCTAGGTTTACAGTGCAAGCTCAAACAAGTATACAAGGACAACTTCCACCGATGACCCGTCCACCTCACTAAAACAACCTCTAACCTAAATCCATCTGTGGAATGTTTGGATACACAACCATGGCAGAGTGTTGCACAATTATGCAACCGGGTCTAAACGGAGTGGACGTACTCTTTTACTTGATCCCACTTACTTCCTTCTCCAAAAGCCAAAGCCAGAGGATCCACATGACCAGAGAACAGATCCAATGAAACTCCCCCCGGACTGCTGTGTGTGTGTTACTGGACCTGTATAAAGCCTGTTCTCAGTATGCATGTAAATGAGCGGGTCAAATTCCAGGCCCAGGGATTTGCTGGAGACACCGGAGTAAGGGTTGGCCAGGACTAATTCAACCCCAACCACAAATTCTATCTTCCGCCTCCCAGCTGCCTGTTTAAGACAGTTTTCTCATTCTGACCGCCATAACAAACAGCCACAGTGAGAAGTACAGAAATTCATATTCACATGTCCAAACATGCATTAACACACACACATACATGTTTTCATAGACATAGTGACTTTAATACTGTACAAACTGAATATTCTATCCCCTAACCATCACCCTACCCCTAAACCTAAAACCGTTTTGCATTTTTACATTTTCGAAAAGGCATCATTTAGTATGTTCAATAATCAATTTCCCTCATGGGGACATTTGGTTCCCACAATGGTAGACAAACAAGCCCACACACACTCACATAAACAAACAGTGACTTTCAGACACCTCTTCACAGACAAATAATAAATCAGTCCCTCTATGCCAACCCTGAGCACAAACACATTCATTCACAAGCTACACCTTACTAGAACTCAGCAAAACGTGTGAGGTGGACGGAGATCACAGATTTTAGCTTCTGTTTCAGTTAGACTCTTAATAAAGCAATTACATCTGGTCAAACTGAGACAACTATTGTAATCACATACATTAGATTCACAATGCAAAGTGTTTGTTAAAATGTTTGTGATGCAGCCGGACTGGAACTGTTGAGTCTGTTGAGTTTGGGACAAGGGAATTTTCCTCCTGTCGCCATGAACTGAACAAGTGGCATTTAAGCCATATGATCCATCAGCAGTAATCAAAGAACAGATGCATTGACTAGTGGCAGAACTGATGGTCTAGTCAACCCTCAGGCCACATCACTTAACTCCCACTCAAAAGCCATCTTCACAGAGGTCACATATAGCCTGAAGCAGAGCCTGAAATGTGTCTACCACATATCCTGGCCTCATTTTCTCATGCAGTGAAAGTGAAGGACTGAGGCTGTGAAGCTCTACATTGACAAAAATTACCACAGAAGAATCAAGAAGTCATACAACAGATCTGTGTGAGGAACAGACTGACATTTAAGTCATTATTCACTGAAAGTGGCATTATTAGCAGAAGAAGCTGAAGCTCCTTCATAAACTGTAAATGACATGAGGTCAATGAGGTACTGATGTCACATTTGTGAACAAATTAACCTTTAGATTAGATTTTGTGTCTCACTGAATCAACAATTTGGTCTCAGTTTTTAACCGCTTGGTAAAGAAAAAAAACAATTATCAATGAATAAAGATTTAACTTTCAGTCTTTCAGTCCTCACATAAAGCTCAAAAGCCTGAAATCTGACAAAATACACAGTAAATAATATACAGCTTAGGCATCATGAGCAGAATTCTGTCATTACCCAACTTTATTGAACTGTTAATGGCAAATAAGGACATACAGTACATAGCCTCCATATCATGACTTTCAAAAACACATTCAGTTACTGTATAGACTCTGTTAGAAGTGCTAACCGCTTGTGTTTCCAGAACTCAGCTAGTGAGTTATCGATTGCTAAAGAATTTATTTTTGGATAAAAACTGAGCTTTCTCTTACTGTTTTAGATCAAAATATGTTTTATGACCATGAGTGGACATTCTGTGATAAATCAAAAATGCCAAAAGTTGAGTAGATCATTGGCCAGCAACAATATATATCTGAATTTACTTTGTGTGTTTCATTAAAAAGTCATATGGCTTAAAAACAGGGAGTAAATATTAAACATTTCTTTTTGAATGAACTACCCCTGAGGTGTTGTTTTGAGGCCAGTGTCCTTTAGCCAAGCATAACCTTTTAACAGAACCTGCTAAAGAGCAGCTAGCCAATTCCAAAAGGGCAACTTCTACTAATTACAGAAAAAACAGATGGTAAATTCTGGATCTGAATCTTCTTTTCTAGTTCTTACTAATCTACAAGCAGCCCAAATTGAGACGGGTCCAGGGACAAGCAAACATTGTAGAGTGGACTAACATGTGTCCAGGCATCTGGATTCACTTGAGAGTGTTTGTTACAAGGAATTGAATCAAATTAAAAGGTTTTAAGGAATAGCTCACCCCAAATTGAATATTTTATCATCATTTACTCACCCCATGCCGTTCCAACGAAGTATTGCGTTGTTTCTTCCCTAAAACGACAAGTCAGGTCTTTACCATACAGCAAAAGTGAATCGCGATTTTAAATACTAAGATCTACAAAAGCATAATAACAGTAGTCCATTCAACTGCTGAGCTGTATTCTACATTTTTATACTGAACACAAGTGTGAATGATTTAAGAGCATATGAGTACATATACATATGAATAAAATATTATTTATATGTTTTAATATTCAATACAACACCAGATTTCAACTGAAAGAAGAAAAGAGGCCCTGCGGTCAGTTTAATTTCCCCTTATGAAGCACAGACCATGAGATACATATACACAGAGCTGGTAAGGTGCAAGGTAAAAAGTACAACAGCACACGTGTAATCTGTCAATCAGAACAGGGACCACACATACACACAGATGCTTACGTTCTCCAAAATGCAGGTCAATGTCAAGTGCAACTCCTCTGCCTCCCTAGCGACGTCTACACTAATGTAAACGTGCGTATGCATGCATGCTGCAGCATTAGGCCGAGACAAGCCCTCACTAGACCAGACCAGACTCACTAGAAACAAGATGAAGAAAGGTGTAAGAAAGTTATCCTGAGGGCACCCACATGAATAATCAAATAACCAAACAGTAATTCAAGCTAATTTGGACTACAGAACTGAGTTGAGACTCACTTCTCCTTATACCACGAATAAACTCTTTACAGTTACAGCTGAGAAAAGTTAGGAGAGGTTTAGAAGTTGCTGAGGCTGCGTTTTCTTCCCTCGGGTCACTAGATCAGTGACTATCACACTGATCTGTTTGACTTGGAGTTTGCTGATGAGACCGAGCTTTGAGCTGGACCCAGAAACCTGCAGGAAACGAACAAACCCCTCCTCTGCGCTCCAAATCACAGATGTCATTGGGTTCTGTTTACTCCAACTTATTGAAGTTGACAGATTTTATTTGTTTTCTTGTCACAAACACAACATATGCAAGTCGATTTGGGCAAAAAAGCGTCTGCCAGAAAAGTAATCCGTCAGTGCTTAACAAAATTATCATTGTGTGAAATTGTGACCTTACTCTATGTTTGTTCCATTTGTGTGTCATTTGAGGTTTCTTGACGTGGAAATGTGTTTGGTAGTTGGGATACACTATGAGGTATAAGATTTGAGTACAAGTCGCTTTAAGAAAAGCGCCTCAGGGCAGCTATTTCAGTCATACAAGACTAAATTCCATTTACTTCAATATGAGAGAAGGCAGATATCTCTAAAGTAGCTGGCTAAGGTCACAATAAAACAATATATTTCCAAACAACTATTAAACTGTCAAAGGTCTGTCAGGCACCTCGCACCACTCTGTACAGTGCCCCCCCCCAGAGATTTGTTAGTGTTATTGACGATTGGCTCTTTCTACTTGTAGGCAGGACTAATCTTTGGTGAAAGTATCTGTGACTCTGTTCCAAGATGGCAGACGAAACTCGAATGCCAAATTTTAAATGAATGTCAATTATTGAGTTTCCTGAGCACATTTACGTAAGGACTGCTAGTTGTATGACACACAGAGCTACTGCTTATGGAAAGTGCTTTAAACTGGCTACTTATGAGACTACAGCAGTTGTGTGTAAACCCAGGGCCAATGGACAAGACACAGAAGTGAACTACAGTTGTCAGTCACAATCTCAAGACTATTAGCAAAGGGAACACTAAACCTGCAACAACAAATAAGTACATGCAGAATCATTCAAGTTGTCACGAGTGGGTTTTGAATGACAGACACTCTCTCCAAGATCTGTCACTACAGCTTACATCATGGTATGGCCACATCTTTCTTTTCTTCTTTCCTAACGTGTTCCAGGTCTGTCTTTTTCCCACTCTGTTACTCTATCAACTCCAGCGTTGCATAGTTTCATTGGCAGGATCTGTGTAATACATCTGAGTTTTCAGTCAGCATGCGTCTGGGCAGGAGTGACTATGGCGCTGAGAACTTTCTTCTTTAGACAGATGGAGAGAGAAAGATATAAATTAGAAAGAGAGACAGTGAAAGTTGCGTAGGAGTGCCATAGAAAGTGGAGGCCAAAATCCCACTATAGCAATAGTCATTTTCATCCAAAAAAAGAAAAGATTTTCAAGCCCTGTCTTTGATATTCTCTGCGTCTGGCTATAGGGATGGCATTTTCCACAGGTTTCTTTCTTTGTTATAAAGGAGCTCTACTGCCAGGTCACTTTGTTTGCTGTTGGCATTCATGCCCATTTGGACAAAAAAGGTTTAGTCTTTAAAAACACCTATTTCTTCCAAATCACACCTCACCAACTGCCCATCTTACACTTACTGCTTCCCATCCTATCCCAACTTTCCATGTTTTCTCAAGTTTTCCTCTCCTGCTACATGGCTCTGTAGAATACTCGATTATGATTGGTCAATCATGTCATCCAGTGATCTCATACATCTCAATAATCACAACAATCCAGGAACTGAGCGACATCCTGTAATGTTTAATAATAATAAGTAACAATCAAATACTTTATCTCAGATTAATATTTTGTGACCAGTTAAGATATTTTTCTGTGACAACAACTCATCTAATAAGAAGAATAATGTACAGTCAGCTTGTTTATTCCCTTGGAATGCATGTTTATATTATTCATACAAAATGTGTAGCCTGAATGCACTGTGAGCTTTGGAAAGGATCATCTGCCAAATGCAACAATGTAATTTTAACATGTAAGATATATGATGTTTCAGAAGTGATCTCTCAGGGGGCTGGAGGGCCCCCAGCAGTCTTGCCCACTGAGATCCCCACTGCGTCAGGAAAACAGGCAAAGAGAATTAAACAGTGCAAAATAAGTGCTGAAATAAACCAGGAACTGAAACATCTTGCATTAATAATCTTAATTGAGTCAGTGGCTCTCATTAGAAACATCCAACCCTTTCAAACAAGAAGCAGTCGTGTTTATCCATTTCGTACCCTTTTCTGTTTCTGCAAAGATTACCTCTTAAAGGAAAAGTTCACCCAGAAATGAAAACGGCTCTGCCCTCACAGTGTTCAAAACTATTCTCTTCTATTTAATAAAAGCAGATGCTGTACAAAATACATGAGAACCAATGACAGCATTACTGACATTAAACATAGCATCACACTTTCTGATGTGTTAAGTCTGGAACACTGTTATGGTACTGTCATTTTTGAAGCTTGAAAGCCCCCTACCCACTATTCACTCATTGTATGAATAAAAAACAACATCCTATTCTGCAGTATCCTAGTCTAAAGGCTTCACTTTAGAATGACATAGACTTATTGATGATATTATTTTATTTTTGAGCGAACTTTTCCTTAATTCTCTCTTCGTTCCCTTGCTTTTTCCCCTCTTTCTATTTCCCATTTGTAAATTCCCTAATGCCTGATTGACGCAGAAGTTAAGTTAATGGAGGGTCATATCATACAATGAGCATGCTGTCCTTATTTCTGTGCTAAATTTAGATTTTTCCTGCAGTAAAAAAGTACCAGCATCATGCTAGGTGACTCGCTAAAACCTACGTCACTGGTTACGAGGTGCAAGGGCGTGGTGTTCTTGGCTCTTCCTGCCACACGCGCCAGCAAAACTGAGGATCCCAGTCTCTGAGACTGAGCTAGAAAAAACAAAAATAAAACAAGATGAAGTATTTCTTTCCACTGGCTTGTAGGAGCGTGAGGACATTGAGTAGCAGGTGACTAGCGTTTTTGGAGCGCCAGAGCAAATGTTCCGTGACTCACAATTATATATAAATGTACAAATGCTAAAATATCCATTTCCCAAATTCCATTTATGACTATTCTCGTAAATAATAAAGTATAAAACAGCCAAGGTGCACTCCTGTAAATTATGAAGCGAACGTTTGCAGGAAGCGGCAGCGTCAACTGCTGTTAATTGGTGGCACGCATGAACACGAGTACAAGCACGGATCAACACGCCATGACTTCTCAGCAAACACTGTGTGCAAACACTACATAAAAATGTAAAACTAAATCACTGAGGTAAACGTCAGACATGTTTTAGCATCAACAGTGTTGCACATTAGTCACATGTGCTCTATACTGTGAAGTACGCAGTGAAGTGAAGCAGTGAATCACCACCGCTGTCATCTTGCAGACTTGCGACTAAAATATTGAAAGCTTGCGCCAGTAAGTCTGCCTGGCTGCATCCCGAAAGTACAATCAGATGAAGGCATGGGGACGCTTGGTAGGAGTGAGTGAGTGGGTGACTAACGGTCCGCTAACAGACGGAAGGGGGAATAAGTAGCGGAACGGAGGAAAAGAGAAAGGGAATCCTTGGTCCAGCGCGCTGGCACGGTTCTGAGCAGCCAGAGGGAAAGGGGCGAGGCGGGTAGGTTAGTCATTAAAACTGCTGAAGAGCTACCGTGTTTTCTGGACAGAGCAGGAGGGAGTAAAAATGGACTGACTATGACTCAGCAGAAAACAGCTCAGTGGAGAACTGAGGCCCTGCGAGACAAAATCCCTTTATTTTTAAAGGGTGGGATTCAGCTGCAGACTAAAATGGCGGTCGAGTTCATTGTGTTTGCCATAACCACTTTTTATTTCTGAGACCAGAAAGCATTTTAAACAAAATGGAATGAACTTAATTAGCATCCATTAATTGTTGGCTAATTCGCATTTGTTGGCAGCAACATCAAAAATAATTACGTCTGACTAAAAAGAAACTAATAATGAGTAATTAATGTCAAAATTCTGTTCTGATTGTACATCTTTAACTACATATAAACATCCAGTCACAGATCTCTTAAGACTTAAGTACACACAACAATTTTGGTTAATTTCACAAAAGCAATGACAGCTTCATAAAGTTCAGAAAATAATTCCTGATAATCTCTGACCATCTTTCTATGTCCTTATGTTCAATACAGGCTGCAGCTGTGCAGAAAACACTGTCTGAGCATTTCAGTACTCTGGAACTGTTACCTGACCAGAATGGCAAAAAATGGTTTTAATATTAAAAAGAATCTTATTCAGAAGTTATTAGTGCTAATTGTACCCTTCAAATAAACCAACCACAAAACAAATATATCATTTCTCAAATTTCATACATCTCTTCTTTCTTTTAATCAATAAATTTCATGTAGGACCAAGGAAACTTCATCAACTCATCATCAAACCATAAAGTTTACATTTTCTCTAATTTACACAAAAAAAAACCCTTAAAAATGTCATGCTTGAAAAAGTCAGAAGCCCACGCCAGGGTCAATCAACAAAACAGAAAAAAATGCCCACACACATGCTAACACGCGTACAAAAAACAGGCAACACTCATTGAACAACCACATCAACTGATATTCTATCCTCTGAGACTGTAGACTTCCTGCGTGGGCTGGTCATCTGCTGTTATTGAAACAGACTGATCCTTCAACCAGAGGAGTTTACTGGACTCAGTTTTTGCTTAAAGACTCAGGTTAAGTCTTCACCTATCTGATCAAGAGTAGCATAAACGAGAGTAAGCAAGCAACAGTAGCACAGAGAGGGAGTGGCTGGCACTCTGATAAAAACACTCCTTTTCTTGGAGTGCCTTCAGGAACTGCACTGCTTTTCCCTCCAAAGGTTTTCTAAAACTCCCAGCTGTTTCTCTGCCTGCAGTGTTGGCCAAATACTTAATCATAATAACAACACTATTATTAGTTGACGTCAATACGAATAACATCTAAAGACGGTTGGTGTAAATCACAACTATAATGCCCCTGGTATGGAGCAACTGGGCACAGTTGTGTTCCGTCCTTTAATAATCCAGTGGAAAACAAGTGGAAAGGACTTTATAAAAGACAAAAGTCAAAAGACCTGGTTCTGATTCACTTTTCCCCACATGTAAAAGTCAAGAAAGATTTACCATAAGTGGCATGTAATAATTTCATGTGCGTCGACATGCCGCTGTTGAGATGAGGGTTGACAGGTGAGGCAGTTACAGCTGCAGTGATCTGTTGTGGTATTTGAATAAGAAGCTGCTCTGACAAGTCGTGGAAGAGAATACAACAGCAGGAGGAAATGTGCCCTTTCCAGCTTTGCCCTCCAAAAGTGTGACTTGAGCTTTTAGATGACAATAACATCAAAATAAAATAAGACATGCCAAGCAAACAACAAAGCTTTCACGAGGAGCATTTTATGGCTTGGAAGGCTTAATTCCAAAAGATCAAGTAGGGGATAATGTACAGTTAGAGATTTATTGTCAAAAATAAACATATCACCCTGATGAACTGAAGAATGCTGCAACAATATTAGGTCCAGTTACCTTTATTCACAATAGTGCTGTATGCAAAACAGATTCCTCTAAACAGCTTTAACGGTAATAAAAAGGAAAGAATTTTGCAAATTTAAAAAAGCACTGCGATACGTATGATACATAAAGTCAGTTATCTTATGATATATGTAATCCTGAGAATTTTATAGGAACCCAGAAATAAACATATGTTGAACATTAGCCAGTAAACATTTTTGTTTGAATTCATCAAGTATTCAAGTCAAATAAGCTCAACACACAGTAGAACATATGCTAAAGTAAATCAGTTTTACTCAAAACCAGAATTTTTAGTCACTCAGATGTGAAGTCTCCTTCCTTGTTTTCATGCATAAAACAAACACCTGCATTCATTCACAAACAAGTACACAAATTCATTACAGGGCAAAATTACAGCATGGCTTGAAAATGTCCCTCTGTCTGACTGGAGGATAATCCTAACAGTTACTGTTATGAAAGACTGAAGAGTGGACACAGAACAAAAACAAAAGAAGTGTGTTCATGGGATCTTCTGCATTACTTTCATCCACATTCAACAAATAATGATGCCGACTGTATTTCTTTGGGTTTACACTTAATAACTGATGCTGGCAAAGACAACAACACTGACAGAAACCATGAGGCCTACCACCATAACTTAAAATCCATGTCTTATAATCATTGTGGTGCAAAGCAGATTATACATCACAGATCCTGTTGCCGGCCTTTGAAAGGTGCCCAGCTCAACTGGTACTGCTGCACTGGGACACCCTGTTGCCAATTAAGGCCAAAAACAAACGACAGATTCCGCTTTTTACAAGCTGTGATTTGCGTCCTGACCTTTTTCCAGTTTTGCCATCAATAATCGCAACAACAGCTTTAAAAGGGCTGAACAAAATCTTTCATGTGTTCTTTTATAGACTTTTACAGTGATGGAGAGGAAAATCCCATATTGCGGCTTCTTGTGTTCTGATGAGCTGATGTTTGATTGGAAAATATGCCGTGGTGATTGAGTTCATTTGCTCTGATGTGGCTGAAGCGTATTCGCTTCTGTGTGTGTGTGTGTGTGTGTGTTGCTTTAAATTGTGGTAACAAAGACGTTAGGCTGTACTTGTGGTTGTAATTGTGCATTAGTACATGCGTACGTTTCAGTTAAGTTTGTAAAGGGCAAAGTGATATGTTGGCAGAAGTGCCCTCAAATGTTACTGCCAAGTAAGAACATAGCATTAGCCTGGAGGCCTAGTGTGGGTATTCTGGCATTAACACGGGTGCTCTGTTAGATAAAACAGGTGGAACGATTGACCAGGAGACAGCTGCTGATCCAGTTGGCCAGGGTGAGGAGTGAGAGGCAGTTTTCATCAAACAACATGACGATCTGTCACTCTTAAAGGGATTAGAACAGAAACATACACATACACAGATGTCATGCACCTGTTGTTTTTGAGCGGGAACTTCTGCTTCACTTGCTGCCCTGGCTGGACAAGACATGACCAACAGCTCAACAGCTAATATATATAACACAGGTTTTTTGAATGCAGCAAGTATATATGTATATATATATATATGTATATATATATATATATATATATATATATATATATATATATATATGTGTGTGTGTGTGTATACAAATATGTATACACACACACATATACATATGTGGAAGATATGACTTAATTGGCCTGTGTACATGATTTCTGCCACAGCATTGTAGACAAACACTTTTACCTACAATAATCAGACAACGCAATTTTCCAAGATGTATTTATGAAAGTTGCATTTAAAATCCACTTGGCCCCAAAAATCTAAGGGGACATTTTGGCTCTACAGTTCCCGCTTTTGAATAAAAGAACAGGAGTTCTTTCAGATGAAAAACATGGCTGTTCACACATGTGGCAGGGACAGCATGCATTACAGGAGCTGATGTCATTGCTCAGAGCCTAACCTGATTGGGATTTCCTTTGGCCAGTCCCCCCTGGAGGTCAGGAAACAGCCTATGGCACTGAAGTACACTCGTCTGCTTATTGTAGATCTGCCCAGGATTATGTAACACACCCAATAATGTCAAAGGCAAAATTCATGGGCTAATGGAATCAGTGTTTAAATGTTTACTGTCCTGGAGCTCTATTTCAAAGCTGACACCAGAATGATGGTGTGTTATATGTTAGGAACGAGTAGGACACTGTTTTGGCTGTTTATTTTTAAAGTCTTGGGGCTTATGCATACAGTCATAATAATGACTATAGCATGCACAGTTTAAAGATAAAATACATATGAACTTTTAAATGTAGTATGTCATTTTTTCAAGGTTAGGATTAGGGCTAATAATTTAACACATTACCTTTGTGTGAATTAAAGAACAGTGCAATAAAGAAATGCATTTAAAATCTGTAATAGGAATGTTTTAGTAAAATGCAAAGCATGTCTGTCCATTGTGAAACTGCTACAGGAAACAAGTCTTAAAGCCCACTCACAAGAGCAGGGAAAATGAGTGAGGAGTCATTTTATTTGGTGACCAACATGCTTCATTTTCAGGAATCTGTAAATTAAAGCGAATGAGCGAAATAGAGAAAGAAAATAAGAAAGAAACTGTTTTGTGGACCTCTCCGTCCTCTGTATGCAGGCCTACACAACTATAGCTACAGCTCACTCTCTCTCCTTCATCACTCCATTTCTTTTACACAAAAGACTCTCATTAATGCGTCTTGCAGTTCCAAGTGGTCAAGCGCCAGCACTAAGACCGAAAGGAAGTGCATTCCATTGCCAACGGTTTCTGGCACAGCTGTAAGCTGCTTACCACTGGTCCTTCTCATGCCCTGGACTCAGTAACTCTACCCTACACACTGCACAGAGCTGCCTCGTAGAGTTAGACACATCTCAATGTGAGAGTGAAATGCATTTCAGAATCTTTACCTAACAGGACAAGAAGAGATGTGAACAATGCACAGAATGTGGTTGCACATGACTGCTGGGTACTGGCAATATTGGAATGCTGATTTCTCAAAACAGGTTTGCATGTTTAGAAGAACATCATCATTTGCCTCCGACACAACTGCAGCACTGCTCTGATTAAGGGGTTAAACTGAAGCACATGCAGGGAGCACCCACAGATGGATCGCATTCTCTCGGACACACACACACATACACACAGTAATTTAAGGTCAGAGGAGACTGTATTAATGCTGTTGGCTAGTAACAGGGTGGACATATTGAGATACTTAAGGAGTGGTTTATAAGACTGCTGCAACAGGCATGCAGAGCTGCCAGAGTTCATCTCTCTCCAGCTCTGTTGAAAAACCTACTGAGTTACCTTTGTAGAAAGCATTTTAAAGCATCACAGACTCACTGAAAGATGTTCTAAAATATTATAACAATAACTATGAATCATTCAGTACTGAAAACTATTGATATATAAATGCAAATAAATTACAAACTGACTGTTGTACCAAATATGTGTGCGTGCTGTGTATTTTTATGCTTATTGGAGTACTGTCATGTTAGCTTAGCATCACACTATTTGCGATTTGAGTGTTCTGTGCACTTTGTCTAAGAAGCACTGTTTGTTTGATGCACAGACTTCCTGCCTATTTAGATGCCTCGTTACCAATGTGCCACCTGAGGTTTTATTTCAGCTAGAATGATGTCTTTGTAGGCAGTAACTGTAGGTTTTGGAACAGAGCTTCTCTCTCTCTCACTCTACCTCTCCTCTTTGTCCCATCTCCAGATATTTTCTGTCTCTCTTTTTCTCTGTGGCTCTGCAGCACTCTTTATCTTTAAATCTCTCCTACAAGGGCCTGATGGTAATCTTCTGGCATTCAGGTTCTAATTCCTTTGCTGCAGCCACTGAAAGCCAAATTCTACATGTGTATATTTTTTCCAGGTTTGAAATAACTAAGCTAGGGTTGCTAGGGTTTGTGTGGGCACTACAAGCTGCTTAAGGCTCTTCTGTGGCCACCGTGACCACCTTTGTGAACGTCAGGCCTGTTTGTGGTGGTTTAGACTCAAGCTTCCTGCCAAATATCTGTTCTTTCTCTCGTTTTCTTTCTCATTCCACCAGCCAGATGATAGAATTATAGCCATACTCTCCGTGTGATGCTAATAGCCAGAGCTGCTCCAGATCAAGCCCATTTTTTGGTCATACTTGTTTATCTTTTCTTGATCTTCTCATGTCACTACTCCACCTGAAATAATCAAGAGCTTCATTTAGCGGTTGCTGAACATTCAGAGGAAGAGTGTGTCATAATGTTTCCTCAACTTTTCCACTGTCCTTTGCTGTTGGAGTATCTCAGTGTGTGGCTCTGTGACTCCACAATGTGGATATGGAATTCTGCCTGTAGCTGCTGCCAAACCTTAACAAAATGTGTGCACGTGTTTTTATACGTGTGTGTTTTACAAACCAACATCAGAAAGTGTTTATTCCTGCAACGTGATAAGTGTCTTCTCTGTTTCAATATCTCAGCTGGAGATATTCTCAGTCTTCAAGAAAACAAATTTGTTACTGTGTGTCTGAGCTCTCATTAGGTGTTAAGCTGAATTCCAAGCATTTCCCAACCCACTAGCCTCCAGTGGATACAATTGTGTTTCCAAGAGCTACAAAAATATACACTTTCTTAAAGGGCCCCGCAGAAAAAGCATCCCAAACCAGCCTAAGCTAGTTTACTGGTCTTGCGATGGTCTCCAAACCTGGCCAAGCTGGCCTTCGGTTGGATTAGCTGTTCAGCCAGCTGGCAACAAGCAAACCACGCCTACCTGACCAGACTGAAAGACTGGCTAAGACAGAGCACACTAGTTTAGCCAGGTATGAGATGTTTCTTTAGAAGGGAAAGCAAAATGAAATCTATTTTACCTTTTCGTTTCATTGCTTTGGCAAGACATTGTTACCATAACAACACAATAACATTAAAGAGTCATGACTGTGGGAAGGCAGTTGTATTATTGCTACAGGGGTGTGTACAGTAGCATACACGTGTGGTAATGAGCTATGCGGAGGTCATGGGATCTAAGCACTCAGACCCCGACGTTTACCTGTTGCTAGGCAATGGTAATATTCTGAATTTATTTCCTTACTTAAACAGCTATGAATCATGTTGGGTTCACAGTAAATGGCTGCGTAATTGCAGGTTGCCGCTCCAGATGTCAGAGGTGTGGAGTTCTTCTGGGTCGATATGCTATCGCTATTAGCATGGCCACTTTGGTCAGAAATATAAGCAGCTTATGAGCCAATTCCTTATTCCAAGAATGCACTGCAAGCTCAAATAAATACGCCATAGCATATCATTCATACTAGATCAGAATAACTGGCCTGGCCTGAACCACACGACACCCTAACCGATGTTTTGATGAGCTAGCTCAGCGAGAAGTGCTTACAAATTTCCTTGATAATGGGGGCTTGATGTAACATAAATATCAGAGTTAAACACGCCAGGTCTTTGTTTCTTTACACAGAGCATATTTTTGTGGTTTTGTGCCACAAAGGCAAGAGAGCCATAATAATAGAGATGGATTTAGAAATGGGGTAACAAACTCCAGACTACTCAAAACATACATCTGCATTAGAAGCCACGGAGAGGACCAGCAGTGGAAAACACTGTCAGAGAAAGACTCTGTTAAAGGAGCACTCACAGAAGGCACTGGCAAGTTCTCATAGCAAGCCTTGTGAATCAGACCTGATGTTCAATCTTTACGTAGCTCATATACTGCACTCTGTGTGCCTTGAGAAAGCCACTGAGAAAGGTGGGACATCACTAATCTAGTTCAGCTTGATTGTGCTACTTTAGTATGACCAAAAACCAAACTCAACCAATTATCAAACCTTACAAATGTTTTATATGTTACACATATGCAAAACATATTTTACTATCTAGTACATTCACATCAAAAACTTTAGAAATTAAAGGTACTTTAAAAATATAGGATAGTTGCAAAACAAAAGATTACTTGTAACCATCTATAATCCATCCATCCATTCTCCAAGCCTGTAATCTGGTCCTGGTATTTAGTACAACTGCACTCTTGCTCGTGTGATATTGATTTTATTCAAACCACAAAACTGACTCAAAATACCAGCCCAAGAGTGAAGAATAAATCTTTGAGAATGTCCAGGGAAGAACAAAATACCACAGCATGCATAACACAGATAACGGTGTCTGTCTGTTTGTACATTTTTAGGCTGATTTGTAGAACTTTTCCCATGATGTCAAAGAAACATCTCAGACTAGTGCTCCCCACTGGCCACATTTGGCTGTTAATTCACACCCTCACACACACTGAAAACACTAGACTTTGTGGCCGGTTTTGTCAAAAAGTATGACTTCATAGCTGTGGCAGCATGGCCCTTGGGCAGTAAGGTCTAACTGAGCTTTAAGCCTGGATAAACAACCCAGTGGGAGTACCTCTCCTGCCACTGTTTTCTCAGTCCATGCATTTGTTACTGCTCACTCCCACTCAATCGAGCAGTGGTGCACATGCTGTCAAACCAGTTTTCGGCGGTCATGCTGCTACAGACGACTGAGATGGGACCATGGTAACCAGAAAACGGTCCACAAAGTAAAAGAAAGATGCATTTCTGGTGAATAGCAGAGTTTCATTATTAAAACAATAACCTGTGAAGCTGTGGTTTACAGTGAATTTACAACAGTTAGGATACACAGTGGAGTGCCTAAAACCCTCGTAGATGTTCTAAATTCACTGTAAACCATGACTTTATTACTTTCATAAAATGGTTTTTCCATATACTTCAAAATTGTGCATAAATTAACATACAGTAAACATAAATGTAATACTGATAAAAGTATTTTTTATGCCATCAATGTAGTTGTTCAGAAACAGATGAAACAGGTAAACAGATACAGTGATGCAGAAATGCTAATGTAATGACATCATAGCTGTATGTTTATGTATGTTTGTATGTCTGTATGTTTGAGTCACTCTTCAGTATGTTTCTAGAGTCTAGTGTATGTTTACCACATACACGTGTCACAGGTATTTACAGCAGTACTACGTGCACGATTTTGCTGTTATACAACAGTTTTATGAACATGGTGTTATGTAAATGTAAGTCACAATATAGTCAGTTATTTTCTTTATTTTTATGAAAGATCCACATGAAGCTAAATCAGCACCAACTGAGATCCAGCCTGAATCCCAGCAAACACAGATGAGAGACCAATCCAGATACAGGACCAGAACTAACTGCTGTATAAAAGCATAGTAAGAACAATTTATTGAAGTGACATGAATGATTTGCATTGGGAATGATAAAAACAAACAAACAAAAAAAAAATCGATACAGGATCTCATTATATTTACAGGACGTTCTAAAAGCTGCTCTGACTGAAGTTATGGGTCTTATGGTCTCTGACAGAGATCAAAGAATGAACAACAAACAGTTATGTAAGGAGGATCTGCAGGGGGTGAAGCTGAAGTCCTTCAGATATCTCTCCAGATTAATTCCTGTGGAGGTGAGGCGCTTCCTATCGCTAAGCTTTAGGAAGCAGCAGTAAAGCTTCAGGAGGGTCAAGGACAACACACACCATCTGAAGGTCATGTGGTTTGATTTAATAGCTATGGCAGCAACTGAATGTACAGAGAGCAGAAATGCTGCTGTTGTATATGATTAAAGAGAATACAGTAGGAGGAACTGAAAAGTCACATTGCTAAACACTGCCTGGCAAACGTTGTACTAGTGTTGTACTGTATGGATGTGTATGTACAGTATGTCTGAACTAATCCTGAACCAAAACACTTGGGCCATGCCACAAGCCATCTTTGCACCTTAAACAATCCAAACCCAAGTCACAAACCCAAGGCAAATACACACGCAAATACACACGCAAATACACACGCAAATACACACGCAAATACACACGCACGCACATGCACACAGAGTAATATATTCTTTCCCTTACACAAATTTTCCAGTAAATCACTGTCTTGCCAGTAAACTAATATTCTTTTTTTGCTACTAAGCTTTTTTTTTAATTCTTTAGAAAAACATCCTTTGGACCTCTGAAATCTGAACTACTTGGGGGAAAAAAAAAACACTGACTGTCAAAGGAGAGGTAACTCAAGTTTGTCTGATTGCTTGATAATGTTTTCCGACTGGATCCATCTAACCGTTCATGTACAATCTATTCACAGCCATCAAACTCAGGGGTGCAACATCTCAACACTCCTTTCAGAGCACAGGAAATGCTGTTTCATCACTTATCCATTAGCTCTTCTGGCTCGGCTCTGTGGCTTCACCTCTTTGTGCTCTCGCTCGGCCTTTCAAAAAGAAATGACAAAAAAACTTCTACCTTGTGCTCTCTAAGAGACTTTCCCTCTACAAGCTTTTTATTTTGCTTATCAGTGAGGATTTTTGGGCAGGATTTAAATTCTACCAAATTGAAGACATCAGAACATACATAAATAGCCCCAAAATGCATGAGTGCTTTATATCCTAATAGAAATAATGAAAACGGAGTTTGGCCTGCTGTTATGGAGGGGGTGCCTGATCCCCAGACTTGGCCCAAGTGCATCATAAGCTGATTTGCACAGTTCCTGAATGTAGGGCTGGAACAATACAGATAAACATTATCAGTGGGTGCAGTTCATTCTTACAGACTTACCCCATGTATGTTCAAATACAACCTGATAATCAAAAGATTGTGTAAAAAAATGACACAACAAAAAATATACACAACATAACTCCCTGACATAACACCAGCCACTTCATTCATAGCAAATCACTGCACGCAATTCACCTTAACCTCCCCTAGTAAGATTACTTTGGTATAGTGTTAACATTTTATTAACTCCTGACCTCAGCTGTCATTGTGTAATGTCCTTGTGTTTATACTTAAGTAAGAAATCAATAAATTATCTAAAAAAAAATGTAAATTTAGTATAAACCAAACGTAATAGATTAGCCCCTCAGAATGAATGAATGACATAGCGTGCACAAGAGAGAGTGAATGAAGGGGGAGAGAGTGAGACGAGCGAGCAGTTTCAGTGAAAAGGTTTATTCATACTGACAGGCTACAAATATGTTTGGCCACCAAGAGAGAAACACCTCACATACCTGAGCTTCAATGTATGTGGTCCATTAAACCCACGCTCTAAGATATCACTCTCTTTCCCACACACACACACACACACACACAATAAAGCAAAATGTTTTCCCACTGAAAGCCTCCGTTGACCTGAGATCTTTCCAAGCTTTTCATGCTTATCCCCCACAGATTGTGAGACCTTATTTACTGCACTGCATTTTCACCACAATCTCTTAAACTGATCAAATAAAGCATTAGCTAGCTCATATTTTAGCCAAACAGAGCCTTTTATCATATCCCAGACAAAAAAAACACATAAAGAAACAATTCTGTTTTTGTGGCTGTTTTTGTATGCAGACATCTACATCTTCTAATAAATGAGTCTGGACATTTGAATAACATGCTTCAAAACAAGCATACAGCCATACAATTCTGTCCTTAGGTAAAGATTTTCAATAGACTGGGGCATATCAAAGATCATCTTAAAAAACTTTCATGTCACGATTTGAATGGTTTAATTCCCTAACACACCACTGTACTGCTTGATTCTGTCTGACAGATATTCCAAAGTGTTAAATTACTTTTCTTTATAAAACAGACAAAGCATAATCACAACCATTTCACTGAGCTACTGTTAGTATCACTGGGCAGCACCCTTATGCAATTCTTTTTTTGTTTTTAATTTTTTTCTTTTCCATGCTAACACTCCTGTTGTGGGGACTATATTCTCTTCTAATCATCTCCATGATGTAGGTGTAGTTTTACTTTCGCTGTAAGCAAGTTTGGTCCCCACAATGTAGGCCCCACACACTGCCGTTGCCAAAATCTTGGCTTGCGTAACTCATGCGTATAATTCTGTCTGTAATAATGACAAAGGTAAGTTACAAAATAACACCGTCAGTCCACATGATCAACATGTTTCATATCTATGATTACCAGCTAAAATTAACCACAAAAATGATTACAAGTAAAGATGCTAATGCGGTACCCACATTCATACATATTAAAAACATAACACAGAAGCGTGGGATTTGATTTGCTTTTTGGGGGGGAGTATCTAATCTCCCACACTATTTCTAGTCCTGCAGAAAGACCAAAATAGAAGGAAAAAAGAGGAAGCTGTCTTTTTTCTATTTGGTTCTGGGTTGGTACAGGGACAAAGCACAGTCTTCTTTCCTCTGTCAGCGGCTCATTTACAGGAACAGAGAAAGATCCGTTATCGCTCAGTGACTCTTTTGAATCCATCCAAAGCAAACATGGCTCTCTTTCAGCTCACCGGTTTCTCTGAGGACGACATTTTTGAGCCTGAAGGCATGTCCGCTACCCTCGTTTTCGAGTGCTAGTGTCAGCTCTCTTTTAGATTCAACTCATCTCTAGAATGAGTGCTCCTTAAAGTCTCTTTGGCAGCTTGTCTACAACTTCCACCACATTGAAGAAAGCTGGAAAGAATCAACGAGAGCTTCCATACATTTGATTCGCATTTTAAAGGACCTGTTGAGTAACAAGTTGCATAATCATTGCTGGCTTCCCGTAGATACGCACAGTAGGAAACGTCATGTAAGATCAGCCCCCACCCCCGACCCATCCTTGAAAATCAATTGGACCAATGAATTGAAGCTCTTACAAGGGCTTTCTTGAGCACACACTTTACTTCCAGCTCCAGAGACAGCACTGGCAAAATTTCAGCATCTTGACCCCCACCCATCATCCTTTCCAATGTTTATCACATTTTTCATCCACCAGCGCTGATTGTCTTCCACGGTTTAAATTAACAAGAGAAAGACATGGGGAAGGGCCAGCATCAAAGCAAATGAAAACCATGCTGTCCTCAAATGCTACTTTCTGAACGATCCACAGGAAGCTAGGATGAAGATTTTGTGAGCTGAGGGAACTTCAGAGTTCCAAGGGATGGACAGGAGTTGGTGGAGAGGATTCACGTGTTTGGTCTGATGCAGTTCCTGTGTGTTGGTGTCTGTCGTGATGGGGACAGTGAGGTGAAAGATGGCTCTTTTCATGGGATGTGGGTTTATTAGGGCTCCTGTCCCACTGTGGATTATTTCCTGTCCAGCCATTGATGACTGCTAAGAACGGCAGGCCATGAAGGGGAAACAGCAGGCAGAGGAGCTCAATTCTGATTTAGTTATCACTCTATACTCCATTGGGGCCCACCTCAATATTCATTAGCAAAGCCTGCCCGCCAAGAATATAGTTAGCTGCTGCATGTCTGCATATAAATCAGAAATACTGATTTAATGTGACTTTATGCAGTTTAAATAAATATATTCTAATATAGTTCATACAAAGCTGTTAAATTATTTACTTTTGAGCTTATTCATATTTAAATTAGCACATAATCCTACTGTAACAGTACATATTAGCTACGTTTATGACACAGTTTCAGGTGGCAGTTTTTGGCAATCATTACTGCTTTGTATTCTGGGAAACTACAGAACAGACGTACAGCACACCTCTCCGGCAGCTCTCTGGCTGTCTCAACATGTTTCTAGCTTCTGCTGCCAGGCAGGTCTTCATCCAAAACATAAACAAAGGAACATTATGTCTGTCAGCCTACTCTGAAACATAAACAGCAATTTATCTCATCCACATGGGAATACGAATATTCTTTTATACCTCAAAATTCCCCTGCTTTCTTTCCTTTCTGACCTGCAACCAACAGAAATAGGATGTGCTAGATAAAGAAACCTGAAACTGGCACCAGTGAGCTCTATTAGATATAGAGTACAAACCGTCTTTGACTACTTCTGATTCTGTTCAGTACAAAGGATGTTCAACAAAAATGACAATTTTTTCAGCATTTACTCACCTTCATATTTTCCCAAACCATAAGACATTTATTCTTTCTTTCGTACAACACCATATCAAATATTTTGTAGATGTCTGGTTACTCAATTCTATTTATTTACTACAAGTACAACAAATCAGTATCATAAAATCTGTCTACGTAAATCATGTCCAATATACATTTTGAAGCCAGAAAGTTTTGTGTAGCAGACAAACTGAAAGTTTTTATTGACTAAGCTATGATGGATGTGAAGATTTTCAGTCAATATCAATTTCAATAGGTTAAAATTTAGCTAAATTTCACCACACGGAACTGAGATTGTACAACTGTACATGTACATACGATAACTGAAGCAGAGTACTTTTGCAACAGTTTAATGCAGGTTTTTCATTCTTTTCTTTACCTTAGAAACACCAGTCTCTATTCCCTGCAACTATATGGACAAGTGTGATTTGTTTTTAAATGAAAATTCTTTCTTTTGTGTTAAATGAAGTCACACAGGTTTGGAGCAACATTAGGGAGTAACTGATGACCATGATCTAATGCTTAAATGGTAAAGATAAGTTTAGGTGTGCCTGGGCAGGTTTCCTGTCTGATTTTAGCAGGATGAAAATGCTGCAAGCTAATTCAATGTGAAGGCAAACAGCGCCTCCTTCGCCAACTGTGTTTCTCATCTGTTATTTTTGTTTTAAGCACTGAAGCCTTCAAGGAGAGACCATCACATTTATTGGCAAAATTTCAGCATCTCTTTATTCCTCGTTGGCCCAGTCAGAGCGCATCATGACCCAACCCACCCTCCTTCCAATGTTTATCACATTCTTCATCCACCAGCGCTGATTGTCTTTCACGGTTTAAATTAACAAGAGAAAGACATGGGGAAGGGCCAGCATCAAAGCAAATGAAAACCATGCTGTCCTCAGGAAGCTAGGTTTGACATTTTGTGGATTGAAGAAAGTTCAGAGCTGTCAATGAATGAACAGGAGTCGGTGAAAACACATTTATTTTGGTTTGGTGCAGTTTCTGTGCAGCAGTGGGACATGGAGATGGGGGATAGTAGGGTGGTGTCGGCTGTGATGGGGTCGTGGGAAGTGGCTTGATTAGGGTTGTGTCCATTTATTGTCTCATGAGTCTGCAGTAAACTCACTGACGGCACACCCATAGACCGCCCACAGTGTGTTCACTGACCCTCTGATGATAATGTGAACAAAACTGGATAGGCCTTGTCTAAAAAGCTGTGATCTGATTGGCTGGCTTTACACAACTTTCAGGAGAAAATGTGGTACCAGGTTGATGCAACAACTGAGAAAGAAATAACCACTACACTTTCTAAAGCTTGTCAGTTAAGCTTGACATCAAGTCTGAAATACTAACAAGTTAACTAGATATCCTATATAAGAGGAACTGTATAATCTGCTTTGTTTTCTGTTATGTGCGTCAGTGGGTTTGGACAGAGAAATTCTGCTATATTCTGATCACACATTGTCAACAATGTGTTTCTGATGTTGTCTGTTTATAGACACTGCTTAGCTAATACTTGAATCTTTTAAAGACTGTCGATAATTGTGGTGCAATCTGTCTTAGACAATCCAGCTCTCAAACAAGACATGAAAACAACATGAAATTGGGCACTTCTGTCAGGCAAATACTTCTTGAAGTGGGCAGTTCGCCAGAAAAAGCTGCAACATGGACCAGATCTATTGCTGTTTGGTCAAAGACCAGAACTAGTCAGCAAAAATACAGTGGACAATGTCCACAAAAAGCCAACTATATGTTTGATGTTTTCTGAATATGTTAAGTTGCTGTTTTCCCTGGAATTTGCTCAAATGGTTATAGCACAGAAAAAACTCACATATACAAACACACTAACTGGGCTTGGTCAGCAGTCAGAAGAAATGATTTTAAGACCTCTTGGCAATTTATGGCTACTGCTTCCACTCCAAAGTCATTATTACTGGTGCATGCTGAGCAGTTTTAGTTTTATCAGCATGCCTTTTCAACATCCCTTCATGTGAGACTGCATCTGAGACAGCCACATTTAAAAGGAAAGCAGGTAAAGGAAGTGTCGTTCAAGGCAACTGTAAAGAGCTCCCAATGCACGCAAATGACAAATCATTCACATACATTTTACTTGACCATAGCTTATGACAGGGGTGTCCATTTGTGATCCTGTTGCGCTCCATTCCTAATTAAACAAACCTGAATCTGCAATTCAAGGTCTTTAACTCAGTGGTTCAATATCATCATCTAGGACGGTCGCAGTGTTTAGTTACAGGACAAATCAAGGCCTGTTCACAGCAACATGATTCTTTATCACTTCCTTTCCTGCCTCATTGTCATGGAGCTCAATAACTGAGGGAGTATTTATGGTCACGTGACCACCTCTCTCCTCTACAGTACACATCAAATGTATTCCCTCAATTCAGGAAGACCAGATTAGATGTCCTTGAAAACTCTGGCAGTGGCCAGTACTTCAGTAACTTTGTATCAGAAGAAACTACACAATGTGTTGAATGGAGCAACTGAAGTATGTCAGGGACACACATTCCTATAGAAAAGACACAATGTAGCAAAAATGTCAGACTGGACCTGATAACATACGTGGATGAATCTTCAAGACGTTTCAAGGATTTTAATGTGATTTACAATAAAAATATCAAAACATTGTTAAAACAACTTGATTTTAATATAATTCAGTTTAGTTCTTTTTTGTTTTCATTTTTTTTTGCTTTAAGCAAGTCTTGTTCTGAGCGAAGATTATGCTTAAAACAATAATTAAATATATGTAGACTGGATAAGAAAAATGAATAATTCAATACATATTCTCTGAAAACCCAATTTTGTTTCTTAATTAAATTTATCCTATTTAAGTTTTAGATGGCCAAGTTAACTGTGTTCAAAAACAATTTTTAAAACAAGATACAGATCAGTAATTTATTGGTTTCATAAACCATATGTATATCAGAGTACTTTTCTATAAAATCTGATGAGTGCTGCATAGTACACAAGAGAGGACGGAACGGATTAAACTCTGAGGCCTGTAAGCATGACAAATCAAACTAAGCTCTTTATCACAACCCCTTCTATGCAAGATATTCAACTCTTGGACTACAGGTCTGAATTATTCAGTAATTCGTTAAAACTGTGAGCTACTTAGCAGTGTGGAGAGAGAAAGCTTGACCCTAATCCAATCTAGAGAGATGAACTGCCACTGCTGTACCAAAACACAGCACGTTTCTGAAGAGTGATGTTCACAAATCAGACTATTTTAGCATTCCAGACACTGGTCTGTACTGCAGGACACAGGGGATGTTCAGTCTATGCATTCCTAAGGACACATCCCATCATACATAAATGTTTTTCTCTGTTTAAATGAACAGACAAATGTACACTTTCTTCTCCATCCTCAAACGCACACACACTCTCAAACAAAACACTCTCTCTTTTCACCACACACACGCACACACACACTTGACTGACCCTAATCTTAACATTTTTAAAATGAATTCATAACTGAGCGATAGAAAATAAATTAATGAAATAAGCACTAATAGTAAACTGTACATTTTATGAATTGATGGCATCACCAAATAGAGGTTGTCACATTTAACTTCTGGAGACAAAACCCACACACAGGTACATAAAACTATCAAAAACAAACTCCACAACTACACAAGAAAATTCATAGCTTCACAGACGTCCAATGCTGTAGTTTTTATTGAAGAAGCCTGTGGTGAGTAATTAGCAGCACAACTCCTCACCCAGGGCTGGAAGAGAATCCAGTGTTGAGTTCACAGTGGGCAGACAGAGCTGGACAGCTGGCAGCTAATGAAATGATTAGCATTGTTCTATTTGATACAAATTTTCTTTTTCAAGGCAGTGTAAGTTTCACCTTTGTATGAGTACAAAAAGTCCTTTGACCCTGTAAACAAATTATTAAAGAAGTCAAAGAGAAACCAGCAAGAAATGACTTTTTTTTTTTACAACCTGTAAAACATCATCCTACACTATTAAGAGATGTGTGAGCCCACAGTAATCTGTACAAATAGTTTAAAAGAAGCTGATAGTCCAGATTCCAGATCTCGACTCTCCATGCATTCTGTACATCATCGACAGTAAAGAAGCTAAAAAATATCACATGTACATGTATTGGAACATTATCTCTTAAGCATGGTCATAAATAAATAGCATGCATAATGATGGAGTATATATTACCCCAGTAAGAGTTTACCATTATATTAAATGTGGTACGATACTAAGGGCTGGACTACTCATCCGTGGGGCAGGCATGCTAAATAACAGGTAGTGTTATAGTACAGAACTGCCAGTAAACATTTACTCAGAAATCTGCACAAGTTCTTTTAAAACCAATTATGCTGCCTTCAAATTCCCTGATGCAATCATTTAAGTAGCTAACTGCATACAGACCAGCTCTGCATGCTTTAGGTTACACAGCACTCGGTGTGACAGTGGAATTATACATTTTATTTCTCTTTTCTTCATAAATGGTACCAGCAGCAACCTGTTGCCATACAAGAGCCACAACCTTAGCCCCTGGTTCTGCTTGTTTAGGCTGTGTTTGTTTACATGTACTGCACATTGTACTGTCACAAAATATAATTAATCTTGACAATCTTTATATAATTATAAAGGTAGATTAGTCCATGCCATTTAAAGATCAAACTCTTTTGTATGCAAGACTCAATGAGAAAGGAAAATGAAGCTTGCTCAAGACCAGGTTTTCACAATAAACATTCAAGCTCTCCAGACTGAATTCATTTTGCGGCATGCTGGCGAAAGGCTGCCATCCCCACAAAACGGTTTAAATTTGTTTAAGATTCTCTTTGGAAGTTCTTCTAAAGTGGCCTCAACACCATGAAGGACACAGTACTCTCTTGTATAATTGACTTTGGAGAGATTTGAGTAGTGATTTCATTGTTCCATCACACACTTTTGATTCTGTATGTTTTTGGGAAGATCTATAGCATTATGGTTAGTGCTTTGCCTCATAAATGAATTCCAGAGAAAATGATTAGATGACAGAGAATTAACGACGATGTTGATATTTCTGGCAAAGGATCAGTAGAGAAACACATAAAGCGAAGTGCCCCAATTAGCGGGTGTTTAGCTGGGGGTGGAGTTTTGAACAGGGGGGTCAGTCCCTGGAGGGGTGGTTGTCATGGGTACTAGCGTGTCACCGAGGGCCCTTTCTTTTTCACGCTTTCTAACTCTGCTCTGTTCTCCCTCTCCATCACCACGACAATTACACACAAAAACACAAGTCTCTCTCTCTTCAAGGCCGAACTCTCTGTTTCAGTCCCTGGAGGGAAGGCAGAACGAAGCAGAAAGTGTTTTTTATGAATGCCGAGTTGAAGTGGGAAGAAAACTTTGAATGTTCTTTTCATTGTTTGTTTTTCTAACCCTCACAGTTTTTCTCTCCTCTAAGCTAATCTGTTCGTTTTGTCTAGAATTACATAATGGTGCCATCCGTTCTCATTAAGAGGTGTTGCTTCCTAAAGTGATTGTCAGAAGAATACAAAAGAGGGGTTGTTGCGTTTCTCCAAGTTTTCTGATCTCAACGTTTTGCCTAAATTACAATATATCACTGAATATCCTGATTCTCTCTGAAATACTGTCACATTATGAGGGTAAATCTTTAACTTAATCAGACAATATCTGTGTGCTGTAAAAGAAAGAAATATGTTTACAGTACAGTAAAAATGTCCATCACCATTGACCAATCAAAAGCACCAGCCTGCAGTGCAGGCAGTGATCATCAGGAGTGTGCTGTGTTTGCAGATGATGTTGGCCTGGACATGGAGAATCATGGGGGAAAGAGAAAGAGCGAGAAACGCTGCAGACAAACTGAAAAACGCTTGCTCTACAGTTGTGGAATGGATTTATGATTCCCTGGATGTCCAGTATATTAACTCCAACATCACTGATCATAATCCATTAACACTGGGTGAAAACTGCGATTTCACTTCCAGCAGCAACAGATGACAGTGAAAAATATCTAAATCTGTGGGTGACAATGAGCTTGCCGGACAAACATGAGAAGTCTGTTTCAGGAGGAATGAAGTATGCTCTGCTATGTTTAATGGACTAGATTAGCCAATTGGCTTACCACTATGCAAAACCATGCTTGAAACAAGAAGCACCCCAGAGCCTTGCCGGTTTAACAGAAGGAAGCTTTAGTTTCTAACAGCTGATGCTACATCACTAACTAGACATTCACACAATTACAGAATACAAATATATGGGAAAAGCTAAAAAACGTTAAACAAAACAAAAAGAATGTGACACTAGATTTAACAATTAGAAGTTAGTTTCACCTTAGACTACAACCTGAATGTCAGGCATTTGTTTGTATTTCACGATTTAACACAGTGGATGTCATTACTCATTAGTCAAGAGAATGTCATCTATTTTAACATCTATTTACCTGCTAAGCTACATTTTAAACTTGTGTAATCTAGTCCCTTCATTTTTTCAGTCTGTTTCATTTTTTGTTTCTACAAATAATAATAACTCTCAGGCAGTCCTGCCAGAGATTATGGAGAAGTGTTTCGCACTGGCAGATAACAACACACACACACACAACAGGTAACATGGAAATATCCTTTTAATGGACTACAAGCACAATGCCTGTCCAGGGTAGCTTCAAGAGTTTCAAGCTCACCTGATATCCTGGAGGCAGACACAGCTGGCTGGCACACACTGCACCCTGCAGTCTAAACCCTAATCCTATTACATCTGAACGTGGTATTACCCAGATCTGAAGTGAACCTGCCCTCACAAAGCTGTAACACATGAAGAACAATGTTACGGAGCACCTCCCACTAATTCTGGAGAAACAGTTAAAACTGAGGATATGAAATTTAAAATAAGACATAGTTGGAGCACTGTTTGTGAGACACTGTAAATTGTAACTGTACTGTACATGAAGTAGGTCAAACAATGTAATCAGAGATTAAGAACGACTGGAACGCTATCCTGGGATCAAGATTATCTTCACTAAAAAGATTACCCATTGATACATTCTCATAATTACCATTCAGATAACTGGTTCAGGACAAGACACACTGCACAATAATCTGCCTTTAAGGGATAGAATATCTGAGAAAGTAAATCACAGAAGATTAGACTGAGACTTAAAAAGATCATTCACAGAGCAAGAAAAGAAAACAGTAATTTCTCATACTGCCATGTCAACATATAAATATGACATACTGTAAATTCTTTAAGGGACATTCATATAAACACATATGAATCTAAATATGAGGGTCAGAAACTTTTCTTAGCTCTTAGATCCACTTTCTGTAATTCTTAGTTATGTTTCGTTTCAGTATTTCCGTAAGAGAAACAGACATAAATGATACACTAAATGATATGGTATAAAATGAATGGAGATAATTTGCTATTGGAAGTAAAATCTCTGATTTCTGAATGTAAATGCTGAGACACAGCTGAGATGTCTTCTATAGCTCTACATGAGATCTGAGATCACTACAGCCTGTTTCTTATGCTCTATTTGCTCTCTGCTTCTTCTCTTTGCTATGTATGAGAAAGTCAATAAATTACAAACATCAACAGCCTGAAGAGGGCATCTTTACCAGAAGGATTTGAGTGTAAAAGATCACTTACATGCTATTCCCATCCACGTCCAACTGCAATAGTTACCATATAAACCAAGATACATTTCAAAATGATTTTAATTCTTATGTGCTTTACTAATACATATGAGGTGTGTGTGTAAGAATGTTCTTTCAACATGGCTGCTGAGTCGTCCTGTTTTGAGGACCATGTAGAGGCCAGAGAAGGTGCTACGGTTAATCCTGGAGAATTACAATTGAGTTAGGACTTAAAGTGTAAACATGGAAGCACAAAAAGGTGTGAAATCGTTTGGCAAAATACACCCGAGTTTTCATAAATGAGGTAAGTTTTGGTAAGAATTTATAATGATGTCAAAATAGACTTTTCACTGTTCACTTTCAAAAATACAAGATAAATGAAAATGCAGATCCACAAACTCGCTCCTAGATTGTGTCTGAGCTCCTGTTGCAGTATTTGGAATGATGGAGTTTTGCTGCCATCTTCTGACTAGTGCTGTGGATGTCATACACTATATTCAGAATGAAATAACAGAGCAGTGCCTACTGAATACTCCATAGCACATACTGTATACTGCTGATTTTCTATAAATTACAGGTGTAACATAAAGGGCGAGTGCAGTAATAAATATACAGGTAATAAAACAGTTTAATACTGTTAAGCTGCCTTTAGTCATGACTATTAAGAAAAGTGGTCCAGTGACACAACTTGTCTCTTTTAAATATGTAGTCACACAATAAAACTTTTACCTAGAGTTCTGGAAGAAGTGAAACAGCTGATGCAGATTCCATATTCCACATACACGACCATACACACTTCAAAAGAGCAGCTGCACATGACTTCCAATCCATGAGGTCATTTCTGTGAGGTTTCATTAGCTCCTGTTAGATTGTGCATTTCTTTGGACTGATCTCATCTTGCACAGTGAACTTTGGACAGTAAATGAAAACAAAACCACAATGTGCCATCAAAAACAGTTTAGGCTTAGATATTCCCTTCAGTGTGCAGGGAGTAAATGCTAAATCTCCAAAATATGTCAAACTATAAGCTTTAAGTTAAAAATTCTCTTCAAACAATTCGAATGGAAGGACCTCTTATATTAGCGCACAAACATGTCTCCCAGTCAGTATAAAACAATGTCAAAAATGTTATGATCAAATACAGTATCAACCACGAGTAGTACAAATGATTACTTTCTTCACAAGTCAAAATAATGACATGACAGTTGAAATATTTGGAAAAAAAAAATCAATCCTCTAAAGAACCTTAATATCAGTCCATTTCAGTATTTTAAGAAATCATCCTTTTGGTTAAGAAACTAAAATATGGCAACATGATCTGAAACAAAATGCTTCTAAAACTGCACAGGCTACATGAGTCTGATTACACATGGCCATTAAAGCAGATCTTACAGTACACAAAAAAAACACTATACTAAGGTTGGCTGAAATAAAATTTTAATGGGCTGAATCCATCGCGCACACACGTTTGATACCAGCATCTTTAAAATGGTAAAATACTTTTATTTGTTAGACAATCCAATCAAAACCTGCAATGCAAATAATTATCAGGAGTTCTGTAACCTGCCAGTCACAATAAACGCACCCGGGCTGTGCCTGGCTCTGCAGCTCTGCAACATTTTTGGTGTTTGTTTCAACTCTCTATTCTTATATTCTACTTCATACTAAGTCTAGTAGTCCTATGTAGCTACATAGGTTTTTTCTATAAAAAGGGGATATTAATGTTGTCCTAATAATCACTTGTTTGTGTGGGTGATGAAAGGTTGGAATGGGGGAACGATTTACCCCAAATACCTGGAAAAATAAGTGTTTTTTCTACCATGAATCACAAGAGCAGAAATATGGAGGAATGTCTGATAAATATTAATATAGGAAATTGCTATATAAATATTAATGTTTTAAGCCAGTTTGCATTGCAATAAAAGAAAGTTCAGAAAATCAACTGGTGTTTTATCACTTTGTCCCTACATCAGTTTAAAGGCAGGGTAGGGCTAACCCTTTTTCCAAAACATTTTTGTTATGCTGGTTGAAAGTCTCTTCACATCTTGATAGCAATCACTAAGTGAAGTGCTCTAAATATATTTCTATAAATATATTTTCTGTGGAAGGAGCAGGACCATAAAATGTTCATCCAATCATTACATCCGAAAATTGCCTGCCTTACCTTTTAGTGTGTTTGAAACACCTTTAATCTTTTAACCATACACATTGTGTTTTGTGTGCTTGCCACTATGTGGTGATGCTGCCAAATCAGCGAGGACTTAATGTAAAGAGCCCTGCTGCAAGACCGGAGACTAAAAACCAGCATTTGTTATTAGGAGATTTGCCCTGATGTCCTGAAAGCCCTATGTTTGAATAACACACATTTATTTAACCTTGCCTAACCATAACCTAACCATCAGCGCCTCAATAGTGGCAAAGTAGACAGCAAACTGCTGTGACGCGCTGCTGTGCTGTGACGCGCTGCTGTGCTGTGACGCGCTGCTGTGCTGTGACGCGCTGCTGTGCTGTGCTGTGCTGTGACGCGCTGCTGTGCTGTGCTGTGACGCGCCGCTGTGCTGTGACGCGCTGCTGTGCTGTGACGCGCGTCTGTGCTGTGACGCGCCGCTGTGTTGTGACGCGCCGCTGTGCTGTGACGCGCTGCAGATCCAGTGCTCCTTCACTACAAACACAGGGTTTTAGGATCAACACATTCTCAAAAGTAACCAGCAGAGGACGGCAGAGACCAACATAACATCAGTCAGTCTAGTCGTGTGCAGATCTGCTGTCCCACACCTGAAGAGCAACACTCTCCTCTCATTCATACAGTAAGAGTTGTTTACAGTGACTCTGCTTTCATTGTGATTGACTTTCTCATTATTGAGGCGGATCTTTACAGAATTCATGTGGGAATGAAAGTACTGTATTGTAGACAGGCACCGTATACAAAGGTCACTATACGACATTATCCAGTCTTTTATTTGGCCCGTTTTACAGCAGTACAACACGGTACAAATTAAAAGCTCTTTTAAACTGTCTTGTATTTCTTATTAAAGCTGTCTGTTCTCCTAATAATCATTTGTTTGTGTGGCTCTTTTATCCATACAATGAAAGTACATGGGGACAGATGCTCTTCAGATACTAACACTTCCTCAGCCCATTATCATCATCCGTGTAACACTAAACGTTTGAAAGAAACGTGATGACAGAATTCATTTCTGGGTGAAATAAACTGAAACTGTTATTAATACATTGCAAAAATGACACAATAACAGATAACCCTGACCTGACTTTAGCCTTCAGATTACATTTGACTACTGCTCTAACTTATGCCAGTGTGGTTTCATTGTGTTCACATATTTACTCAAGAGTTACTACAAAACTGTAACTTTTAGTTTGACAAAGAAATTCCAGTCGAAGAACCACATCCAGAACAAGTATGTGTGCATTCAAAACAAAGAAATGTCCCCAGTCCCGTCATCCTCACACTCAAACACTTTCCAGACGTGTTATTGAAATACATCGAGCAAATATTTCTCTATAAATTCATCTGTGAAATATTTAGTAAATACGGGCACATGTCGCCACTAGCGCGCGCGAGGGCCGTTCACGTTCAGTCATGCGCAGGTGCGCGCGACGCTGACCGGACCGACGCCGGCAGTGAGCTCCGGTAACGCGAGACCAGCTGCCGTAACACCGAGCGACGCTGACCGGACCGACGCCGGCAGTGAGCTCCGGTAACGCGAGACCAGCTGCCGTAACACCGAGCGACGCTGACCGGACCGACGCCGGCAGTGAGCTCCGGTAACGCGAGACCAGCTGCCGTAACACCGAGCGACGCTGACCGGACCGACGCCGGCAGTGAGCTCCGGTAACGCGAGACCAGCTGCCGTAACACCGAGCGACGCTGACCGGACCGACGCCGGCAGTGAGCTCCGGTAACGCAAGACCAGCTGCCGTAACACCGAGCGACGCTGACCGGACCGACGCCGGCAGTGAGCTCCGGTAACGCAAGACCAGCTGCCGTAACACCGAGCGACGCTGACCGGACCGACGCCGGCAGTGAGCTCCGGTAACGCAAGACCAGCTGCCGTAACACCGTGCGACGCTGACCGGACCGACGCCGGCAGTGAGCTCCGGTAACGCAAGACCAGCTGCGGTAACACCGAGCGACGCTGACCGGACCGACGCCGGCAGTGAGCTCCGGTAACGCAAGACCAGCTGCCGTAACACCGTGCGACGCTGACCGGACCGACGCCGGCAGTGAGCTCCGGTAACGCAAGACCAGCTGCCGTAACACCGAGCGACGCTGACCGGACCGACGCCGGCAGTGAGCTCCGGTAACGCAAGACCAGCTGCCGTAACACCGAGCGACGCTGACCGGACCGACGCCGGCAGTGAGCTCCGGTAACGCAAGACCAGCTGCCGTAACACCGTGCGACGCTGACCGGACCGACGCCGGCAGTGAGCTCCGGTAACGCAAGACCAGCTGCGGTAACACGGCGCGACGCTGACCGGACCGTACCTCAACACCCTGCGCCTCACCGGGTCCCGGTCCGTCCTCACATCAGCCCTCTTCAGCAGTCCGCTCGTCTGTCACGAGTCGCGGTGAAATGTCACAGAACACGCTGGAAAGAAACGGCGGTTTAACTTTCCAATCACACAGTCGATCATCCTGAATCCCTGCGAGCATTTGGGCACAGAGACACTGGAGAACTGGAGAGGAAAGCGGCTTGATGACGGGAGGAAGATTTCTCCGCTGCTTCCACAATGACAAGTTCAAATCCCGAAAGTTCCCAAACTTAACAAGTGCGCCTTCACTCCGCAGACGCGAGCGCTGGGAACGGCCCCGGTGCATGCTGGGATATGTAGTCTGGATAGGGCTACATGCCATACGGGGTTGTCATAAGGGTAACTCATTCAATAGTCGTTACATAAACCCTTTTTCTAGCTGTGGCATTTTGTTTCTTAAATATATCTTAAATGGGAGTAATCATGTTTGTGAAATCTGTCCTCTAAAGCAAAGTCCAAATGTTGTATTTTTGCAGCTCTTCAACAAGTGAAAGCAAACTAGATGTTTTTTGTAAATCTCACAGTGTTACAATTCTATAAGCATGGATTTTATTTAAAAAATCTACAAACATGAATTTGTGTAAACAAATGATGTAAATCAAGCATGTCTGTGTCTGATTTAAAATGTATTAAAATTTACATTTTATAATTATAATTTTATATTATATATAACTTATATTATATATAAGTCAGATTTTCTATTATGTTGACTCCCCTCTGTTTGACATCCCATATAAAACACACATAATGGTAAGTGCATATCCGGTCATGAGTAAAGATGTACTGAATGATACACGCTCACCCACACACATATTTCTTGGTTGGTGAGTTCGTCCAGCTTGCATTACTCCATGACCGGGAGGCAGTCCATGAAACACAAAGACATTGTATGCAAGTCTCCACACTCTCTCTCTATTTAACCCTAACACATTCCTTCACACATGCCATAACCACAACCACCCAGATCCACCACTTCAGTGGCACAGACCACATGACTCCAACTTATTCAGCTAACTTTGCCAGGTTTGGCAAAAAATGCAACTAAAAGGCTTCTTTCTTCATTATCTAGGTCAGTGTTGACAGCCAGGAGGCATCTGCAAAACTCATAAATATTTGTTTCTTTGTTCAAAACAGAGAGAAAAGTACTCTGAGTGGTCTATTTATTTATTTATTTTACATTTAGTTAAGTGCATTTTTGAATACTGAAGTAAACTCTTTCCAGACTCTTCACACAGTTGTCTTTTCAAAAGTATCATTTTTGTGTTGTTGTTTTGTATCTTGGATTTTTTTCTACAGAAACCAGAATTCTGCTACCAAACAACTTCTCATTGTGACAAATGCACTGCAGTAAAGATCACAGAAGTAACTTCATTTCATGCTTATTTCATGCTTCAAAATGTTTGTCTTTGTGTTCTGGAAAATCCAACACACAAAGACGTTGAAACGTCAGTAACTCCAACAAACCAAAACTAAAATAAGTGTCTAGTACACATTCATCTGTAAACATCCAGACTGGCACAAATATGGAAACCCTACAATGCAAGTCAGATTTGCCTTTTTACATTAGCTAGAATTTTCATCACACTGTACAGTTGTTTCCTGGTGATGTCTGGGGACTCAATCTCATGTTTATAAAGACTTCTGAATAGAAGACAACGACAGTGATAAATTGTTGTACAGATCATCAGCTAAAAGAAAAATCAGCCGAGGTTGGTCTTATTGTTATTTCTTTATAGCTATTTAAATGATTAGTATTTTCAAGTAAGGAATGACTGAACAAAGTTTACAAATGTGTTTTAAAAAGATTTCATGCATTTAGATCATTGGTCATTGAAGACATTGAATCAAAGCAATGACAAAATAAGGTATTATTTTGTGATTTCTAGCCGTACATGTGTAACATTTAATGTTATCATAGTTAATATAACATTTTATGTTATCATAGTTATTGCTGTCCACCAATCAAACAGTTCAACCTAGTCCTGATACAATATACAAGAAACTACAATTTAGACTTTTTAACTAAGTTAACATTTTGAAAAAAAGGAAAATTATCTGACAGATGAAGAGTTTGAGCACAAGTCTCCCCTATACTCAAACACTTCAATGAAATCCTTTAACTGGGGATTTAAATGAGATGAAATATTGATTTCAACATTTTCTTATAAGATCCACCTAATCAAAAAGTGTCGTCTCATCTGAGGCTGGAATTGATTTCACTGCACTTTAATCCAAGATAAATGTGCGACCTTCAGACGATTACAAAGAAAAATATACTAGTATTTTTGGAAATTTGATTTGCAAAGGTGTGGTTGCCTTCTATAAAATACCATGACACAAACTCAGAATATAGAAAATCTAATTTCTTTCTGAGTCTTTACTTTTCACCTGTGTTTTCACTGAAACACTTCCTACAGTATGTTATTAAATTAAATGCAGCTCTTACTCTCTTTTAGTTTAGACGTTTAGCTGACATGATCTGTGTGCACACGATTTACATCATGTATGCATGCATTACATATATAAGGGACCTGTCTGTTTGGCTATGTTAAATTAGACTAAAATGACTCTTCAAGCAACTGTGATGTATATCTAAATTACCAATTATCTCACCCCCCTGATCAGTGCACCCCAGATGACACACACATCAACAGCACACAGTCCAGCTAGTGTCTGATTTATAATGCTCACAAAACAGAACTTTCTTGATCTGGCAGGCTCTAATGTGATTGGCTTTCATTGTATGAATGATACCTCTTCACATGGTGTTTGTATTTTAATCTTTTTTTTGTCAGATGGACTGATTATGGTATTTTCTGTTTCCCAAAATCCACAAACGACAATTAAAATTGCTCAATTGCTCATGTCAGTCAGAGATTTGCTCATAGTGACTACATGACATTACCCAGAGAACAAACAAAGTAACCCTAAGAAACAACAGCAAAACATATAGATAATTAGTTTGAAAATTTTTATTACTGCAATTAAATGGAATGTATTTCACACTCAGACAGAAATTGAAACTTCATTTAAATGAATAACTTGTTTAAAGTGTTTCAGATGTAGCCATGCAAAAGATGGAGTGATGGATAACAGCTGATGGAGCTGGACATCAATGAATCCACTGAATCACAAATGAAGGAGCCACACCATAAATGAATCCATTATTCAAAGCAGTAGTGATCAGAATTTATACTAGTTTTCATTTTCAAATGAGTGCACAATATCGAAAGCATATGGTTCTAATATTAATGATGGTCACAGGTCCTGGTTTACTCATGTAAACACATTACATACATATACTCACACACACCTAAATAAACCCTCTAACCATTCATTCAAGTTTTTAATTAACCCTCAAGTATTGTCATTAAGCAATCAATATTTCTACTAATATGTTAACCTTGAGTCATTCTTAAAACCAAGAAAAATAACCAAGAAAAATATTCCAACAATTAAACCTGTAAACGAAGAAAAAAGGCTGCTTTGGTCACTTTTTTCAGTGCAGTCAACTGACATTCTGAACAAATTCCAGCCAATAGAAAAGCTCAACCAAGCCCAACATCCAGTGACATCATCACAATGAAGCCCAGAATGGATGTCCAGGAGGCCAGCTTACCGTTGCCACTATAAGAAAAGCCACACACACCTGTTAAAAAAGTCTACAATTGTTCTGTGGTATATGGAAATCTGCAGTAAAAACGCCGATAAAGCACTTGATCACTAACCTGACTTGGGCTTCAGGAATGATGTCATCAACCACTACATACACCATGGCTCCTGCGGCAAAGGCAAGAGCATATGGGAGCAACGGCTCTGCCAGCACCACGGCAACAGCCCCTAACAACCCAGCTAAAGGCTCGACCATCCCACTCAGCTGTCCGTACCTGAGACAGTGACCACACACACAAACCTTTACAAACACTGGTGCATTCACAGCTCACTGTTAACTTATCCTGATCACTTTCTGACAGAAATCTGCTAGCAATCATGTCCTAGCAGTTAATGTTAATAAAAAAGAAAGAAGTAGATGTTATTTCAAACGAGACTACTGTTTGTGACTGTAGGATTGTTTGTGTTCATGTAGCTCATGAAGCATATACAGTCAAAAACTGTACAACTCTCAAATGATTCCAGTTGCGTTTGGCATTAGCATGTTGCTAAGCTAACTACACAATACTCTTAGTAGATTTAAAATGTAGTACAGGCAAATATTTGGTCAAATAGTTCATGTTTGTTTTTAACTTTGTATTGTTAGTTTTCATTAATAAATGAAATGAATATACTGGATGGATTTCTTTCCACTGTACTCAGCACAATTCATTCTGGGATTGCCTTATGTGTGAAGGATACATATGTGTTTGCACTCACCAGAAGGATCTCCATGTGGACACACCAGAACCGCACAATGGAAGACTCACCGCAAGGCCTTCTGGGAAATTCTGAATGCCAATGCCTATAGCCAAATTTCTGAAAGAGGAAAAAAGACATTATCGAAAAATAGGTTTGATTTTGCATCATGACAGATTGTTCTGCTTGTTTAGTGGTTTTGACGCTCTATAACCTCCAAACTTCCCAGCTTGCTGGCCTTCATAAATGATCTCAGGGAGAGATTTAACAATCGTTGAGAAATGACTGTTGACTAAGTCTCTTCTCTCTGTGAGGGCCATTATTTGAATCAGACAGCTTTCTGAACTGTAACACATGGGTGTGTCTGCTAACTTCTGTGCCATACCACATAACTGAGGAGGAAAAAAATAGGTTATGGATGGGGCATGAACGAGAATTAAAAGCCACTGAACACAAAGTGTGTTTTGTTTGGATTATCATTTATGAAACTTTTGTTAATCCACAGCATGTCAAGCACTAAGATTTTAGATGTTCTCCAATCCAAGACGATGACTGTGTGATTGTGCTCTGCTTAACACGTCACAATGAGTGTCGACAGGCACTGACTCAGATAAATGAGTAAGAACAACATTTCATTAGCAGTAAACGCTAGAGGATGATTTTGATTTGTTCTCAAGAGTTGCGGGAAGGCAGTGGGGGGGTTCCTCTCCTGAGGTTGTCTGAGGGTGGTCTCCACAGCAGGCTGGGAGGGCCAGAACTGATAAGCAGCTCTTATGTGTTTGGCCTACACTTCTCTGCATCGCAATGTCACCGCCCCAGAACTTCCCGGAACCTCCCGGAGCCGGCGCTCAACAAAGCAAGAAAAGCGGCTCTGTTTTGGGAAGACTGTTTTGACTCCCTCTTTCACCACTCTCAACACTTTTCACTGCCTTCTTCAATCTCTCCTGCTGGATGTCGTGATCGCTGGCATGCGCTCAAGGTTCTGCCCCCAGAGAAGCCGATTAATGACAGCCAGTCACGGAAAGGCACACAGCACCAGTGTACTGCTGGAGAGTATGTGAAAGACCAAGAACAGATTCATTTTGAAAGCTCTGAATGCTTACAATGTGTAAAAAATGCAGGAGAAACCAGGGACTGGGATATTGTTTTACATTTTCTACCACACATATACATTCCATTTATACATTCCATATTCTATATGCTAAAATCTTCCATGGTAGCTACAAAAGATGGTGTTAAAAATGTTCAGGCTAACCTCAGCCCACATACATACAAAAAGATTAAAGGCAAGTATTAGACATTAAAACAAATATGAAGATCTCTACATTTTAGATAGAGAACAAATTTCATTAATAAAAATTCCTAGTGATTTTTTAATCACTACCAGGCAGAGGGAGGACGGAACTGAATGTGATGATGTGTTAAACTGGCCCTGGTCTCCATGACCTGAGCTGTCTGACAGTTGGACTGATGTGAGCATCTTGCCACATAACAGCTCACTGCACACATTTAAGATGTAAGATGAGGTCTACTGATACAGTAATGCAGTTTAACAGCCAGTAAGCACCATGCTTTTTTAGTGAAATAGCAGAATATTCAGATTAAAACAAATGATCTGTGAAAGGCGTGTCTGGATTGTGTTACAGACAGTTCCATTATGCACTCAAAATATACTAAAAAAAAAATAAAAATATATAAATAAAAATATCAAAAAGGAGAATGTAACAAGGGGCAACACAGTAACTAATCTCCCACTGCAGGCAAATAGAAAAGTCATAGATGAACATTTAATGCCAGAGAAAAAAAGGAAAGGTTTTCAGAAGGGTGAACTGAACTCGCTCACCCAACCTCAAAGTCCACAAGCTATGTTCACAGTGAACTGGAAACAACAGCCCTCTCACCATTACAGAAACATGTTCCCATCCCCAGGAATTCTTCTCTGGCATATTTCACTCCTCTGAGGCAGGTCTATTTCTGTGTGTGGACAGACTCTATTCATCCACCTCTGAGGACACACTGAAGTAACCACAAGTTCTCTGCATTCACATGAACACTCGTAAAATAGGGTGGAGATCTCAAACTGTAGAATGCCATTTCTATATGCAGCGTGTCGTGAGATGCTTCCTTTTTTAGCTTAGCATACCTAATTACAACTTAAAAGTTAAGTAAACCCTTACAGACAGTAGCTAAAGAAACTGTGTTTGTTGTACAGTTCATCTCACAGCTGGCAAGTACAGACGTCTCTATTAAAACAAAACAGGGAAAAAAGCATAAAGGGAAGCATTCCAACATTATTGCAAAAGCAAGAAGGAGCCTCCATTGAGAGGGGAAGACAGTGGGTCCAGTGTCTGATAGTAGAGCTCCTCTTTGGGCACAAAAGGGCCTTTGGTGCCCCCCTCCCTCCATCCATGGGGGTCTGCCCTGAATGGGCATCTGTGTTTTGGGAAAAGCTGGGGATCTGGCTGAAATAAGGGGAAAATCAACAAAACCATCTGTACCAATCATTATCAGTTTCCAGTGACCTTTGACCTCAGCACCCACTTGTACTTCTGTTTTTCCTAGCAGAGCAGAGGATGCGAGTAAAGTTTACCTGAAAACAGAAAACAATTCAAAAATGAGCACTTTAGACATGTGGTGTGGACTAATGTGTGTGTTTTTCACAAGTGCCTAGCATATGTGCTTTACAAGCTCAGACTAGTAATGTTTCACTGAAAGAAGAGGCACTGATATTTAAACAGTATATAGATATAGATTAGAGATTCTAAAGCAGGCTTAGAGACTCACTGTTTTGCAAAACAGAAATTCAGTCACTTTACTGACATAATCTCACAACACAAAACAAAATGCAAGCCTTTATTTTCTTGCTCACTACTACATGCACATTAGTGCACATTTTTACTGGCAAGTATGAGCCGGTGACCCCAATGTTTGTACTGAACTGTCATTTCCCATTAGTCTGTTTTAAAGAAGGCATAACCCAGAGCTTTATCCATTATTGTGTAAGTCTGTATATTAGGACCAAAATTCTTTTAAGGGAAGTCAGCTTACTTAGTGGCCATCTTGGGCACATCTCCAAGCAGCTATTTTCTATCAAGGCAATGGTAATCCAAAACATCTATTTGAAATCTTTTCAGGAAAAGACCAAAATCTTCAAAAATGTTTGTCAAGATTACCTTTTAATATTAGGAGTCAAATATAATTTATATTTTTATAGTACATTTAGCACAAATTGCACAAATTAAATTTAATAATTCTATCCATTTAAATGTTCATTTAAATTACTGGTTAAAAAAAATCAAACACATTTTCTCTCAATATGAGGGTATCACTAGTTTACTATAATGTGCTAGTGTAGCTTGTTAAGCACTCTTATCTAGGTTTGACCTTCAAACGTTAATGCAGTAGAGTTCACAAGCAAATACACAAGTGTTGTTCACAAATAAAGAGCACGTGAAAAAGTCAAGATACCGTTCCTACTGTACACTCCTTGTTTCAGAAGTGACAATGAAATGTCAGAGGGACAAATATTGTAAAAAATAAATATATCCTGTTTTATTCTACATCCTTGTGACTAACTTTATCTCCGTACACTTTAAGTCTGAAATGCATGTACTCTGTCACCGTTTCTTTCCTTAAACTGTTCTTACTAATAAAATCAGCTTTGAGAAGGACAGGTGCAGCTAACGGCTGCCAAACAGAAAGTTGGATTGTGGGCCATATTTTACTGGCATGTAAAAACACACCTGTGCTGGATGTCCTATGACAAACTAAAATGAACAAAGTCCAAGTTCTGATTAACAGCATTTGCTCACAGAAAGAAACTTTATGACTTCTTTTAAAGGTTTTGTTACTGTTACAATCATGAACACACTAGGGCAGTCAATCTACTAAGATCTGTAGAGCTAAGTTTGTGTGGGCATGGTTCTGTGGTGCTGGTCAGCAGAGACGAGAGAACTCAAAAATGTTTGCTGCTTGCTCTTGCTAGTTACAGGCAGGTGGTACTACGGGAAGAAACATTCTCCTCAGCATTTTAACAGACCCCTATGAGTGCATGAGGAGTCATCAATTTTGTAAAGACAGAATTCAAACTTTTTAGGAGTAGAGTAGTAGTCATCAGAGCTAATAACACTCAGAAAACAACAAATGAATTAAAAGATGGCAGAGGTGATTACGAGGGGCCTTACCAAACAGCAGAGAAAATTCTATAAAATAAGACATTTAAAAATGGAAGACTAAATGACTTTGTTCAATCTTTATTCAGTCAGTCTTAATTTGCGTATCGTGTGAGAGATGAGAAATAGCTAAATGGAAAAAATGAGAGGGAAAACAGGGCGGGGTGGGGAGCCAGAAGAGGAAATAGAGGGATATAAAGAAAGAGGGAAAGAGATGGATGAGAGAAAGAGAGTGGAGAGAACAGGGGCCCTATGTTTTTGAGATTCAAAGCACAATGTGCTCTTTGAGGGCTGCAGAGAATAACATTTAGATAGAGAGCCATCAGTCCAGCCCTCCTCCATTCTCACTGCTCTCTCTCTCTCTCTCTCTCTCTCTGCCCTTATTTTCTGCTTTCTTCTCTCACTACATCACATCTCCCTAAAATATGTTCACCACTGAACAGGCTGCATACATATATTGAAGGATATACTCAAGTCTCAAGTGTATGGTGGCTGTGAATTGGAAGTCTCGCCTTACAGTTAACAGTGCCAATGTCTTGTTAATAAGGTGCCTGTTTCCTTTACTCTTAAATACATATGGAAATTAGCTGTACCAAAAATATTTTTTATTTATTTTTATGTTCATAATCTGTACTTTGTTACTCTATAACTATGGTAAGATTGATAGTAAATGAGAAATATGAATCATAAATTCAGGTTCCATATCTGACTCATATATCCTGTCAACTGAGTATTAACAATTAAAACTACAATTCATGAAACAAATGAGCTGTGCTGACACTATATATTATGAAGAGAAACCTGCAGGCACAGACTGGCAGTGAATATAAACGTTACGTTAGTCCACAGCACCCAGAAGAAACAAAGAAATAAGAGTAAGGAAAACAGCTTAAAAAGAACTAAGAGAGCAGCAGAGACTGGCTGCAATCTGCCTCGAACACTCACGTTCATTAACAGTATTGGGGTATGTTAATGTGCTACAATATTGTTTGGTGACATGGAATAATGAATATTACACCATTTATTAATTTTGGTCAATGGTAATTTTTACCTTTGCAAATACATTTTTCACATCTCAGGTGTGTTAATAACACACCTGAGATGTGTGTTAATAATTATGAATGAAAATCAAAATTTGCTATATTAATACCTACATTCTGGTAGTAGTAGCTCATTGTTGGTTCATGACACCTAATGCGTGTTTTGTTTTGTCCAGTACATCCACCCTGCAAAAGCTCCAGAGCAAAACAAACCCGCCACTGCTCATCCACAAAACATCCACACTCCCACAAACACTAGAACTGCAATACCCATCATTCTCACACATACTACAACTCCCACAATGCCTGCCCACCTTAAATACATCATCCAGCACGGGGGGAAATAAGAGGTTTTAACTGCATTTATCAGTAAATGTATGTGCTTATTTGAACTAGATGTACAGAACATCAGTTGGTAGAGCATTGTTTTACCAGCGCAAAGGTTGGTTGATTCCCAGAGAACACACATACTAATCAAATGTGTCCTTACATTCACTGTATGTCACTTGGGATAAAAGCATCTACTAAATGCATAAATGTAAAATGTAGAATTTGCAACTGATGTCAATGCAACAAGAAAAATAAAAATCCAGACGTTCTTCGCTCATGACAGACAAGCTGTTTATGATTTTTGCAAAGGTCCATTGTATGGCAGAATTTCTGCAGACATGTGTGTTTAGTTATTCACAGAGCTAGTAAACACTTTGCTGTCAGACACAGCTTAACACAGTTAAACTCTAAACACAGGCGCTGAGAGATCGCTTTCAATCAAACATGAGCATGGTTCATCAAATGCTGTTGACAACAATTAAGTTTGACTAAGTTGCAACTACATAATGGAGAAAAGATTTCAGAGATTAAGATGGTCATAAACGTGGATGAAAACGTGTGTGTTTCTGTGAGTTTTATGCACGCATTAGTGCTCATATACTACAATAATAGTCTGGCTGATTCATGCATAAAGCTGGGCCATTAACACTGTGAGCACACAACCACTGAAGCCAAAAAAGGTTTAATGCAAGTAAAATACATGAACAATCTAGCTGTAGCGTATTTTCAAGCAAGAGCTTCTATGTTAATGTGTGTTGAATGCTGTCATGTCCACGACAAAAAAAGCTTGTAAAACTACACTAGTGATGTGATATTTGGGGAACCTAATAACCAAGATATACTGCAATACTGCAAATATAACATTGAATTGTCCAGCCCTGTCCTGCACTATACTATAAAATCAAATATCTAAAGTGTGACAAATGAAAGATTTATAAATCATCAGAGAGATACTGCAGATCTACTAACATTTTGACAAACCTGGTAAAGTCAATAAAGTTATTATCCAGTTTGACATTACTTTTAAATTCACTGACCCTCTTTGAATGAATACATTGCAAATGCATTAACTCATTTAAATGATTTATTCATAAGCATATTTCCACATTTTTTTCACTAGCCTTGCTATTTATTGAATTATTTCATAAGCCTGAGCAAAGATGTTTCTGAAAAGACTTTGCTCACCCCAAAACAAAGAACTTAAGTTATATAATCTTCTTAAATGAATCAGTTCACAGACCAAAAATACACATTATGGTACAGAGCCAAATTAATGTTCACATGATCCCACCCCAGACAGAGGTGACAGAAAACTGTTATTCCAGCTGAGGTCCCTAGAAATGAAATAAACTTGTTGAAAAATGTTATGACAACTCCACGGTTACGTCACCTTCGCTGTTGTATGTTATGAAAAATGAGTCAATAAAGTTCAAGTAAAGAGCATGTCAGTAAAGCCCAGTCAGAAATACACAACAATCCCAGCACACAACAAACACACACACCACACACATACACACACAACTCTAATTTGATGTGCATTGGCAATGAGCATCCACTAAACCTCTCCCTCACTGCCCCACAATGTCAAGCACTACAGATAAAACAGGAATGAAAATCCACACATGTGGCTCATACAGTTAGAATCAAAGCGAAATTCTATTTCCCCTTAAAAGTCAGACTAAAATCCTCTATCTGTTCAAAAACATATGCTCTCTACCTTCAAATGCTCCTACAACAGGCAAAATAGGGACTAAAAACCCTCTTTCTTTGAAGAGTCTTTGAGCATCTGGTTTTAACAGTCCACTTGAGTATGTGGGTACTGGGGAATGCAACGACTGTTTCGACTGGGAGACGAGTGCTGGGAAAGAGAGAGAAAAAGAAGAGTGGCTTTCCCCTGGAAAACAAACAGACTTTTGTTTCAGAGGAGAGAGAGATGGCTGTCTCACTGACTGACTGCCTTCTTTAGTGCTTCAGGATGGAGAAAGAGCAAGACAGTGAAGGAAGGACTGAGGTTGCAATTTCAAAAACTGGAAAAACATACGGGTGGGGGTCAGGTCAAGACATTCAGACCCCTCTCTGTATAAACAACAATCTACCTTTGAACTGAAGGCTGCATGTACTAACTAAACCCCTATAATAACACAGAGTGTAACATACTCAGCATTAAGATCAGATTTGAGGGGCTCAGGGTTCTAATAACATCAAATTGATGACATTCAACCACTTGAAAATGTTTGTAATACTTGTGTAACTAAAGTTAAAGGCAGGGTAGATGATTTATTCCAGAAACATTTTTGTTATGCTGGTTGAAAGTCTCTTCACATCTTGATAGCAATCACTAAGTAAAGTGCTCTAAATATATTTCTATAAATATATTTTCTGTGGAAGACACAGGACCGTCGGGATGTTCATCCAATCATTACAGGATGTCCTTCTTGTCTGTCAAACTATGGATTTGCCTCTGAGCACCCTGCTCATGTGGACAATCTTTTGTCATCGGTGTGTTTTGTAGGAGGCGTGGCTTTGAATTTCATTCTGAATGGAAGGCGGGATCTGTCAAAGCTAGCTTGCTATTGCTAGCCTCTCTATGCTACCTTTAATTAGTTAATTGGAGGTTTTGTAAACATGGTTGTTGCAGGACTTACTACTGATTGGGTGACTCTGTCATGTCTATTATTAATCATTTGTTGAGTATTTTTTGATCTGAAAACGAAACAGTTGGAAGCTTGTAGTTCTTTAATGAACGGAAAACATGATCTTCCACAGCTGCCCTCTAGATCCTTGTGAATTCCAGCCAGCTCCCCATAATTATTAAAGACTAATTACAATAACGTAAACTACTTCACTTTCCAGAAATCAATTAAAGGAGATCTGGGATTACCCTACTTCCTCAAAACAACAAACTTTAAGACTTTAAGGTCATTCAAGTTTTGATTCCATCATTTGTTCAATGTTACTGGAAAAACATCAAAGGGGAGAGAGAAAATAAAGAGGGAAAAGTGTACAGGGTAACAGGGTGAGCGGGCTGGAAGAGTACATAACAGAGTAAAATATAATTAGAGCAGAGCATACAGAGCTGAATATATAAGAAGTATAATTTTTTATTAATTTTACTTGACATTAATACAAGGGATGAAGATTAACCAATGATTTATCAATGGATTTCATCATTCTTTCATCATCAGATTGATTCTGTGTTTTTCTCCCACATGCCTGAAGCTTAAGACAGAAAGAGTTATCACTGTTCTTCCTTAACTCCAACAAACACTGCCTACACCGAGCCAAAGTAAAACTCAACAATCACAAGTGCCAATTTACCACCAATGAAATGATTTGTGAAGTGACACTCAGAACGTTTCCACTCGTTGTACTGATGTGTGCTCCTCTCATGAAAATAATCAATCTAACATCACCTGAGTACAGTAAAGATCTGTGAAGTACTGTATGTACAGTTGAGTAAACCGAATCTAGCTTAGTACAGCAGGGTTCATTATTTAGAGTTCATGAGAGTACGGTACAGTACAGTGCAGCTGAGTTGAGTACAGCAGGACTGGAGTACAGAAGATAGAGTTTATTGTAGTAGAGTTCATTAGAGTACAGTACAGTATACAGCAGAACTGAAGTACAGAAGATAGAGTTTATTGTAGTAGAGTTCATTAGAGTACAGTACAGTATACAGCAGAACTGAAGTACAGAAGATAGAGTTTATTGTAGTAGAGTTCATTAGAGTACAGTATACAGCAGGACTGAAGTACAGAAGATAGAGTTTATTGTAGTAGAGGTAATTAAAGTACAGTAGACAGCAGGACTGAAGTACAGAAGATAGAGTTTATTGTAGTAGAGTTCATTAGAGTACAGTACAGTATACAGCAGAACTGAAGTACAGAAGATAGAGTTTATTGTAGTAGAGTTCATTAGAGTACAGTACAGTATACAGCAGGACTGAAGTACAGAAGATAGAGTTTATTGTAGTAGAGTTCATTAGAGTACAGTACAGTATACAGCAGAACTGAAGTACAGAAGATAGAGTTTATTGTAGTAGAGTTCATTAGAGTACAGTAGACAGCAGGACTGAAGTACAGAAGATAGAGTTTATTGTAGTAGAGGTAATTAAAGTACAGTAGACAGCAGGACTGAAGTACAGAAGATAGAGTTTATTGTAGTAGAGTTCATTAGAGTACAGTATACAGCAGGACTGAAGTACAGAAGATAGAGTTTATTGTAGTAGAGTTCATTAGAGTACAGTATACAGCAGGACTGAAGTACAGAAGATAGAGTTTATTGTAGTAGAGTTCATTAGAGTACAGTAGACAGCAGGAGAAAAGCAGAGGTAAATGGTTCCTGATCTCTCACAGTGATTGGTTTTGAGTTGTGACAAAGATCTCTCTAAAGCTGTATCATCAGTTGAACACACACACACTGTCCTGTCTGCCTACTGATCCTTTTTATGTAAATCATTTCTTACATACAGTAGATACAGTGTATACTTGGCTACAAATGTAATTCCAAGCACTGAAGCATAAACCTTTAGCTCAAAACGTTGTTAAGGTTATAAGAAACAAACTCAGTCACATGTCCAAACTGACTGGTAAAAAAAAAGGAAAAATATGGAGTCATCTGTTGTCTCCACATCTGCAAGCTGTAGCTCACATCTGGATGGTAGTGTGAGTCACAAACATGTACACACACACACACACACACCGCACGCACACACAAACATCCACATAGACACACACACAGATGCAGAAACACACACAGACACACACATACAGACACACACACACACATACTGCACAGGCACACAAACAAAGACGCAGAAACACTCACACAGACACGCACATGCACACACACACATATAGACACACACACACAGCACACATACCGCACAGGCACACACACACGCACAAAGACGCAGAAACACACACATGCACACACAAACACCCACAGACGCAGTCCAGGTGGTTCAATGGCTGCAATGCTCCTCTGATTCTTTGCTAAGCCTAATAGATTCCATCTGGCAGTTTGATGTGCACACTTGTTATCCTGTTTCCTCTCTCTCTCTCACGTTTCTCTGATTTGAAAACAGCCTGTTCTGTGGATGTCACTGGAACATGGATATTAACATGTACTACAGAATTCAAAGCAGCACATTCTTTGTGTTTGCATTTGGAGGAGACGACTCAAGTTTCTATAATTCCAGTTTTGACCACTTGGTGACAGTATCACACAACTCTGCCCACAGAACTCATGCTCATTCCAGCAGTCACTGTACTGATATATAAACATGAAATATGTCATTCAGCATTTTCACAGTTTTGCCATTATTTACTTATCCTCATGCTGTATGGAAAAAACAGAATGAACATTCTGCCCAAGAACCATTTTTGTGTTTCACAGATAAATAAGAGTTTGAAATGACAGTGACAGATTTCTGACTGATGAAATAACTTCCATTAACAGTGTACTTGTGTTAATAACTTACCTGGCGCTCTCAAATGTGGCTGACGGAGTTTTTCCCACTGCACCAAAGCCCACGCCAACTGCCAACCCCTCTGAACACAGAAATCAAACACCTGTCTCAGTTTCTCACTTCTCTCAAACAGCAGCATGATGATTAAAACTGAATTACAGAGACAAACAAACAGATTCAATCAAATACAAAAGGTTTTCTCCCCACAATCTTTTAACTGTTCAACAAACACTCATTCATTTTATCTGCTGATGGCTGTTTCTGAGATATTTGTAATAGAAACCACTGCCCTCAATCTTTCACAGACACATCCAAAGCAACTTGTCTTAAAAACAGAATTGTGTTCTTTGTAACTGGGATCTGCTTAGAAAATACCTGTAGCCTGAATCTTTAATTGTTAAGTCTCAAGAAATGGTTTGACAAATACAATTCACTTTTCTGTATTTCAGTAAATTAGAGACATTTAGGTGGAACATATTAAAAGGTGGTCTTTAGTAAAAAAAAAAAAAAAAAAAAAAGAGAGAAAAGCCAGTGGGTTTTGATGTAGCACCCATATCCCCGTGATTTTAGTTTGCTGATGCTTGTCTGTTGCAGGTAGTATACATGTATATATGCTAAAAGTCTTTTTCTTTGTAATACAGTTTTTTAACCATCTCTTCAATACTTAAATTACTTCACGTTAAGTCATCCTATCTGTAATGAGGTTCAGTTTCCTGTTATCTGTGAGGGTCTCTTTATCATTGTGCAAGTGCTTTGTGCTGCTACTGGGTTCAGCTCAGCAGCACAAAGCACAAAAATCAAGCAGCACCTTCAGCAGCCATCTGATAAACTGACGACCAATCCGAGCCTCCTTTGTGCACTGCCATTCAATAGAATACATCATCCAGCAATGTTCCTGACTCCCCATAGTCCCGATGAATCCCTGCTTTTGGACATGTCAATATGTGTGTGTGTGTGTGTAAATATTTTTAATTCAACCTGATCACCCAGCTTAATCAGACCAATCTTATCTTAAGCCAGAGAAAATTCATTCTGGGCTCAGAGGAAATAAGAGTATGATATCAAATCAACATGTCATATAGCCATAGTGATTCAGCTGAGAAATTAAAGTGTTTTTTTCAATACCTTGAGCTACCAAAATGTTTTTCTCACTAAAGCTCAGTAATCTCAGAAAACTCATGTATACTTTTAGATATAAAGAAAGAATGCCCAGTGACTGAGAGTAAGTGCTAGTAATTTCAATGAATAATTACTTCAGTTTAAGTCTGCTCTTTCCATATCAAAAAGGAATGACGTCGCCAGTTGCTTTGTCCAAGTTAACTTGTCAGACATGGTTACCACAGACTGTCATTGTACAGAATTGCACTAAAATTCTTGCACTAACAAAGCATAAAGGCTTGATGTGATGGTTTTCAGGTTTTCCCTGTTTTCCCTGTACTATTCCGTTAACCTTGCTTAATACGCTGGTTCTCAGTTCTGGCCCTGGATACCTACAGAACATTTGTATACAGAAATGTGAAAAAGTTGCGTGCTTCAGAAAGATAGGGGTAGAATAATTATCGTAGTTTTGCATTCAGACCAGTTTTTAATGACAATTAGCACATCTTGAAGGCTATTTTCCCACCGTCCTGCCATTAAAAAACACTGCAGGTCTTACCTCAGGTAGCAGCACAGTGTGCTTCTTAAATGTTTTTTTCTTTAAAGCGTTACTTCAGGCTAAAGCTATAGGTGATCTAAATGTTTGCTATGTTTGGATGTTAACCACAGCAACACAGATGCTTTGAAATGTGGAATGACTGGAGACAAAGGATGTAGAAAGCATTCCTTCAGGCCAAGATTATTGTATTGTAGGACAGCACATGCAGAGTAATCACATCCACAGATTCATTACAACTGTCCCCTCCAGCTGCTCCAGCAGTGAGAGCTACACTCCATCTCCATCTATAAAACACGATCTTCTTACCCTCCATCTCATCACTGCTGCGCTTTAGATGAGAGAAATGAAGACGTCCTATCAGTCTCCTCAACCCAAATAACCTACCACCTACAAAAGCTAAGACAAATGGACTACATCTCCATTACAAAAGAGGCCTTTTCTTGACTTAAGGGCTTGAAAAATGCTAGCGTGGTTTGTTAAATAATAAACACTAGAAGGGCATGTGAATGGCTCAGATGAGAAATGTCTGGTGATTAAGTGAGTATTGCAGGGTATTTAATCAAAGCTGAGGGCAGGAATCAGTCTACAACAGTGTGGGACGGGGCCCACTGGTGTGACTCAACAAACTTCCAAGGGGGCCTCAAAATAATGTAAAAAATTTTTTAAAATAAGCTCAAGGTATTTCTTGGTGTTTGGTTAATTTTATAACAAATATACATCTTTCTAGTCATGCCATGCTCAAGAAAATTTTATGGCGCAGAAATGCGTGGGGGGTTCACAAATAGTTTGTGGACAGTGGGGGGGCCTTAAAAAAGGTTGAGATCCATTGGACTAAAACACTACCACATCTTAAAGGTTGAAACCCATTACAGTAAGTACCATGTAAGTAAGAAAGCATGTCTCCATCCACAGTTCTGGTCGTGCTCTTTGAAATCTATCTGCCAAAGTAATACAAAGCGGTCTTGATGTTGTGACTACATAGCCCGTTTAAATGTATTAAACACAGTCAAAGCTGTTTTTATAATAAAAGTTCATTATTACTGGAAATAAATGGTTGCTTTCACTAGCTCCAGCACTACACTTTATGATCAGCTTTTCATGTTACAGAAAACATGTTTTTAACAGTATGTTTTCTAAACAAAACAAATTAACAAAAATATTTTAGATATAATTAGATTATATAGATTAGATCTACAGATTATTAGTATATCAGATCTAATATTAGAATATAAAATTTCTTTTCAAAAACATGCAAAAATAGCTGTATGTCTACAGGTATGTTACATAATTGCATAAAACTCAATGACAGCCATAAAATCTAAAACACCCTTCAATTATTGTGCCATACAGTGCAAAACATTACTGATCTGTTTATAATATTTTCTGAAATTTAATCATGTTCAGCACGTCATTCTCAGAAATTTGACAAAACTTAATTTATGTTAGACAGCTAGAGATAATCAGTTACATTGCTGATGTATTTTAGAAGAATTCACAGAGACAATGTTTCACAAAAAAATCACCAAAAAGCCAACGGTTTATGACACATACATGACCAGCAAACAAACTATGCTGTGACAACACAGCCCTGACCCAGCAGAGCAACTGACCAGCAGATGGCCTGACAGTCTCTTATACTGGCCCACGGATGTCGGGTCATCCTTACCTTTCTCATATGAATCTAAAACAATGACAGCTACAAATTAATATTCAATGAGTGAGTGATCTCGCATACTAAATAAATGCATAACTAATGAGGTCTTCTAAATGGCAAACCATAATTAAAATGTTTTCTGTACCATCTTCAGTACCTGTCACTGGTCACAAATTGTATAGCTGAGGGACAAGGTATATATGGAGAGTTACAGTTTCAGTCTAAAATAAACCCTGCAGAGTGCATGTGTGTTTAACTGAGTGCTGGTATGCACAGTCACACCAGAAGCTTCATGCATGCACACTAGGAGATTAGGAAACATGCTTGATTACATACAGGAGATGCAACTAAAACCACAATTCACCTTAAAAAAAACATTTACAGAATCTGTCTGTTGTAAAAAAGTAGTAGTTCTTCAAAGAACCTTTGACTGAATGGTTCTTTGAGGAACCAAAAATGGTTCTTCTAGGGCATCACTGTGTAGAACCCTTTAAAGCATCTTTATTTTTACGAGTGTAGTGTGAACATAGTGAACATTGAGTACATTCTTAAAAGAGACTTCAAGAAAATGCCAGGAAGTGAGGTGTTGACACACCCTCCAGCCAAATCTAATGATGCTGACCATATTTCCCACAATTACTTATTGTGTTTAGTTGCACTTAAGACAATGAACTGCAGGCACAGGAAAATTAGAGCAGTGTTTTTCCAGATGATTCTGATGCAGAAATCACACACAAAAGCAGTGGTCATGATTAACAATATAATGTCAACACTTAGTAAGAAGTACTACTGGAGTTTGTGTCACAAATATATCATATCCACAACTTGATCATCTCACAATGCTTGTGCACATACAGCAAGACTTACATTAATGATTAACTACACATGAATCATGTGTCATATTTTTAACTTTAGAAACTTTAGGGTTTGTGAAAAATAGAAAATAGTTTGTGGAAAATATTTTTTGCTTTACAACAATAAATACTAAAAAAACTATAAAGTTTTGTGCACAAGAGTTTTTGTGCATAACACAGTCTTTTTTAGTCTTAGTCTTGCATTTATGCCACATTTAAAACCTCTGGGTTGATTTGTAAACCAAACCGTTGAGTCTAGTGGGAGGAAACATAAGAGAAACACAGCTGAGAGTATTCTTAATAAATGTATGCATCTTGATTCTAGAAGCTGCTTTATTGGCTTGCTAGAGAATGTGTGTCTAAAACACAGGAGTTAAAGAATCAATGCAGTAATTTGATGAGTAATGTTTTTTCTTGTGTTGATGTATTTCTTATTGAAACAGGAGGAGAGAGGGATACAGTACAATTAATGCTAATAATCTCTTTTAAAAGTGTTAAGTTTTGTTGACTTGTAGGAGTGTGTTAGTATACAATGTAGAAAACCTAAAAGACAATAAAAAACAATGAAAGTGAGCTGCGTGGCTTGTACACGCTGCAGCAGTGAAGCACAGAAATAGTGTAGTTAATCTGACTGTATGGAAACCTTGTGCACTTTAATGTTCCTGTACAGGCAGGAGAGCTGTGGCCCAGCACAGGTGATCTGACATATTTAACTGTGTCACTCATACAGATGTGACTGAATCCTGCTGTCATTTCCAAAACACTTCATCATTCTCTCCATAATTTCTTCATATTGAGAGACATCAGTCTACATGTATATACAGACAAAGATTTAAAAAGTATCCAAAATATAAACACATTTCTAAATCCTTCCCTTTAATGCACTGCTGCAAACATAATAAAGTAAGAATTAAAAAGAGAGGAAAAAATCGAAATGAACTAGTTGACCAAGAACCAACCCAATCTAACACTTAACAGGCTAAAATGATCAACAAAACAAACTGAGAATGGAGTCTGTTATGGGCTACTTTGGGGTTTATTACAACAAACTCTAAGCAGAACGTTTGAGAAATCTCAATACCGTGAGACACTGTAATTATATCCTAACAAACACAGCACAATCTCTGCCTGAGTTACTGCACTTTAACTGACAGAGATTACAGCTGGACCCTTCAGTGCACAAAAGAGCACTATTTACATGTCTACTACCATCTTCTCTGCCTGTTTCACTCCAGTGACATTTACCACAAAGCCAATTTGGTTTTTGAGACTTTTGACCTGTTCTCTATGAATAAAAGTCTGCAGATGTTTTATGTCAAGGCAGAAACCACGGTCATCTCCAATGCAAGTTGTTTTCTGAGTAATGCTCATGAAAGGTTTAGAGAACACATCAGACTTCCACAAAATAAGCTCACGTCTCTGAAGAGGCTTCAGTCTTCTGTTTTAACTTTTACTCTACTGGCTTCTGTCTGCAGAGGGAATTTAAATCTTGGCTGCAGAAATGTAGGTTATTTTAGGTGAGGATTCAAGCACAGAAGGTCCAGCATGTTTGCAAAAGGAGCTGAGAAACAAGATGCATATTCCATCTTCTGACTGGAGCTTTTTTATTTGACAAATGGACCTCTGGGAAAGAAAGAAGAGGGAGAAACAAATGCAAGAAACAATGAGACAACAAGAGACTGAAATGGCAAGGTTCCATTAGACCTGCTGAGTTATACCATTGTTTAAGAACTAACAAAGGAACCTAATGAATCCACTGGAGGAACCAATCAAAACCTGGAAAACCCATCAGACCCATCAGAGCCAAGCCTCAACTCACCCTTTTCAAAACTTGCTGGAGCTCCACCACAACTCAAAGCAAACCAAAGTAAATGCACAGCTGACTTTTATTTCAAGTTGCATCACTTCTTCATCTCTTTCAGAGTGTAATGAACATGTCAGTAATGATCTGAAAAGTGAAAAAAGTGACAGTCACATATTTGTCAGATATGGTGGCTCATACCCAAAATGTGACCTCTGCATTTACCCATCACTGGTGAGGAGCAGTGGGCAGCACTGCTGCACCCGGGGAGCAGTTGGGGGTTAGGTACCTTACTTCAGTTGCTACCTGCCAGCGCTGGAATCAAACCAGCAACCTTCTGATTACAAGCCCAACTCACTTACCAGTAGGCCACAACTGCCTCTCTGTGTTTGCAACTATGATCTGAGGTAAAGCTTGGACATCTAAAACCTCCAAATGTCCCTTTCTGATCCTGAGAGCACAGCCGGAGATTATTCCTGCTGACAGTTCTTACAGAACACTGTCTTCTTTATGGAGTGCTTCCTATCTTTGATGTGACAAGGAAAGAGAAGAAGATGAAAGCATGTTCTAATAAGAAAGTAGTGAGAAGCTAAAGTCCTCCATTGTCTTCACACCTTCATAACTTCTGCCACAAATTGACAAAAAGACTGTACACAAGCATCCGGAACAATTCACTGAGACAATAATTGGTAGTCATTGTGAAGACGTCATCATCTCTGGTGATGAAGTCACTGATGATGATGATGGGACAGGGGATGAAGTGACAGTGGTGGTGATTTTGATGTTATGAGGTGGTGTTGGTGATTTTGGAAAGGTTGAATTTCTTCTTCCAAAAGTATATTCTTCTAGCTAGTGCAGAGTCTCATACATTCTGGCAAACCGTAGCCATATGTCATGTGAAATAACTGTAATTTTTATTACCATTCTTCCATAAAACTGTAACTGCTGAAGCACCCTGTGATGAATACCTACCATTCTACAACTCATAAAGCCACTCAGATAAATACCCATTTAAACCAATGAAAAACAAGTCCAGATCTGACAAGACCTCCACCTTCTTTCATTTAGTTCCGCTGTAATGGTCAGAACTACTAGAGCTCCACAGCTTGTCATTGTTCTTTTATTCATACTAATGATTCTGTTATGATTTCTCTAGCCTTGAGGTCACTTGTCCTTGATGACTAGATGTTTAGTATGAATGTGGACCATTCAGACTCCATTAAGATTTATCGAAATTTAGATTTTGATAAATCTCGAGATCGAGATTTAACAAAAACGCAGCGCACAAAGTCTATAAACTACTGCAGGACTCCACTAACACCACACCACAACATCTTTCAACAGGAAATAAAATCAGCCTGATTGCCTGCTGACTTGATTTCGGCCATGCTGTGAGGGGCATTTCACAGTGGTGAGACCACAGTCTCTACTGATGAGAGATCACTTCTGAATCCTGTTGCCGGGGTGATGGTTCATTTACTGACTTTGCTAAATAATTCTTCCTGCAATTTTGAAGCTGCACCCTGTGAAAGAAATCTGTGTCTGTCTTTCCAGGAAAAACAGGATATTAAAATAATATAACGTATAATGTAATAATGTTGAATGTTGTGGGACACACATGGACATATATATAAATAGCAGATTTTTTTACACAAAATTTCTACAGCTGGTGCTTCAAAGCACAGACTGTGTGATTGTACTGTGACAGGTGCCTATGAGGTTAAATATATGCATAGAAGATTAGTATGAAAACATTACCGATCATTTGATCTCATCACTGCTGGTTACAGTTTAGATTCATTCTATCGATTTAATTTAATGACAAGTTTTTAATTAACAAGAAAATCGATACCATACCCAAGCCTGAACTTAGCTTCAAAACAAAGTTTGAATGGAGTGTCACGCTTAGGCAGTGATGAAGTTTAATACATAGGCTTAAAAATTAAAAAGTAGTTAAAACACTAAAGTACATCCACACAAAGAAAGTCAAAAAGCATTTTAAAGCACTGGTCGTAACCTTTTAAGACCTTCTCTAATTTACTGTTCATATCACCCAAGAAAAGTAACTAAATGCTTTAACACCTTTTTAGCATACGGCGCCAAATGACGGGATATAAGGGTGCATTATTAGACAGAATCTTTGTGCTTTTCTCATACTGACCTTTTAAAGATCGAATCACCAAAAGCACTGCAGTTCATACACCTGAGGAAAAGGTCAACTCATCATCACGTCAGCTACACACACCCAAACAGACATACACGAACATCACAGCTCTTCATATATACCTGATGTCATCTGTACAAAATCATCTGGTGAGGAAATAAAGAGAAGCCGAAAGAAATGTCTGATTGTGAGCTCACACCAGGTCACTCTTACCGAATTTATAAACCTACAAAACAAGAAGTTTTGTTTTAAAGGTCAGACATCTACATGGAGTGCAGTTCTCTTTAAAGAACCTTCCAAGAACTAAACTTCTGAACAGATGATCACACTGTGTACTGTAATGGTGTGACTTGATTGTAAATTCAAAGAAAAGGTGCACCAGCATGTTCTCTCTGGTCTGTGCTAAATTACGTGCACCTATTGATCTCATCTCTAGTTCTTAGCAATTCACTCTGGAAAATATCATCCCTGCTGACACGACTGCTCTATTTATTGAAGAGTCTATAGGAAACCTTGAAAGAAAAACAACAAATAGGAAAACAAATTTATGCTGAAAAGAGTATAAACTAATGAGTAACTAACATCACCACACAGAATTGCAATATGACCTGTTTCAAGCTGGAATCCTAAATGCCCATCTGCCATTAGACAAACAAGTAGCCTCAAACTTCTACTGGCTTGTTGGAAAAAAGTATCAACACCTACAGGTCAGCTACAAGTGTTACACTTGCTCAACCTAAGAACAGCATCCTAACAGCCGAACCCAGGCATTTTACCCTTAAAATAACACACTTGCTTTTTAAAGGGAAATTCTAAATGACAATCATTATGTCCACATACGACAATCACTTTGAAGAAGATTTTTTCCCTTTATAAGCACATGATTCTGAATGATTCATTATAATTTATATGTGGTCTTAATAAAGATATGAAAACCTTTGATTGCTCTTACGCACCCAATGGAAAATATTGCTTAAATATTAACATTTTATATTTGGGTTTTTTTTTCAAACCACAGTGGCATCACAATATTAAAGACAAAAATATGCAATATTTGCTATAGCAGTTTTAAACAGCTATGAATTTTTCATGCATTCCAATTTTAAATAAAGCTGCCGACACGTATGTATCAAAATGCACATGACACGAGTAATGCTCTACACCCTCCAGAGTACTCACTTCAACTGATGTGCCCTTCAGAGTTAAGCAGATGCTCACTTTTGAATTAATTTCACCCTAACTGTGAAAAACATCTCTCCATCTTACACACACACACTGCTCAAACACACCCTTGAAAACACAGCTGGTGGCCTTTTTGCAGGTCATTCATCATCAGCAGACTTCTGGGAAAAGTGTGCCAGATTTCAAGGGCTTTCAGAAGATGGGACACTGAAAACATCTGGGGTCACACTATGGCACTATTCCCACGCTTCTGAACATAGACTACTATCAGCTTCCTGTGCCATCTACTGCCATCACCATTCACCTCCCGCACGCTGCTCACTGCTGGAATGATGAAAGCTTAGCAAAAAGATCAGTGCCAGAATTAATAAAAAACACACATTTGATGAAGGACCGCCCCTTATGTGATGTCATCAAATGCTGCCAAAGTTGAGTAGTGATGAAGTAGGATACAACAGAAAAAAAGAACAGATAAAAGCAATAGAAACATTTACTGTAAATACAGCTCAGCTGTGAGCACAGTTCTGAAAAATGAAACAAAAGTAGACATGTTTTCTGTTACTGATACTAAATATTTTAGACACAATACACCAAAATACACCTAGATGTAATATATCTATTCTGAGAATACACAGTAAGTGGTCTACATTTTGAACACACTGCCAGTGAGGATGTATGACTAAGATGAACAGAGTCACACTGAGTCTTGCTTCAAACAAACCCAGCACACCTGTACATAAATCTACAAACAGCCCTGCTGCACACAGACATTTTTAAAGTGTCGGTCATTTATTATGAGCCTGAGGCTTTTTCATCAATATGGAGAACACCTCTTGAATAACTATGAGACAGCAGCTTCCTGAAGGGTGAGGCCACACAGTCTCATGAATAATTATGAGATACCACATCCAATGAGGTTTATAGGTGACGTTTTTCATTAAATGCTTTCCCTTTAAAAATTACACATTAAGTCTTCTAGTCTCATTTTATTGTATACCACAGGCTGTACATATCTGTACATATCTCGTGTTTCATAAGCACTGGAGACAGTCATACGGGCAGAATGCTTGAATAATAGGAAAATAACAGGAAAACAGGTAAGAGAAGAAAACACTCACCAGGAATGTTGTGTATGGTGATGGCCAGGATTAGAAGAACAATCCGTCTCCAGCTGCTTATAGTCTGAGCTGCTCGTTCCTGTGGTTTTGTGTCCACTTCCTGTTCTTCTACATGGCCAGTGTTGGGACCCCGGCGTCTCTGGTACACCTCACCATTCTCGACTTTATCTAAAAGAGAACCAGTTAAAGTCAAACTTCTCTAGAGTAATACCGTTAAGAACGACATTTCAAAATGCAAATATAGCACTGAAGTGATTCATATAAGAAAAACCCACAAGTGCTTCAAACATGGTGAAAACAAAACACAAGAGAATAACTGACCACTGTGGCCATCATTAACATCTGTCTCAGGTTATCAGCACGGAATTCAGGTGTGAAAACACTTCATGCTTTGTGATTTAGTCACACTGTCTTTGTAGTGTAAACACAGTCTTTAAATGAATGTATGACTACTCTGTATGAGTATGTGTGTCTCACTGTTAAGATTTAATGAAAGTGTAACTTAATCGATTAGCCAATCTGTGGTTCAGTGTAAAATTGTTTAGACCTTAATCTCCTAAAACACAGTTCAATACAGTCAATAAATCACAACTCATTACTGTACTCAACTAATTCTGCTACAATCAATATGAACACACATAAATAATCAGCAAGTGAATGTAACAGAGTACATCTCTGAAAGCTGAGACGAGGTTGTACTCTTAAACAATTCTTTTGACTCCGATTCAAATGATGTAGAATATTGCATCATATTTATCTCCGCTTTATTCCATACTTAAAAGCCAATCAGTTTCTATTTATATTTCCATGGTCATCTATCCAATAATCACTTTTTTCTTGATTTAGGAAATGATGTAGGAACAAAGAAAACAGTTCAATTACTTCCCCTGCACCTCAGACCATGATCACGTTCAACAACTCCCTGCCAATTTAGAGCATAATTCCACATGCATACAGCGTTACCAGATATATGATATATGATACAGCTGACCCCGGTGTGTCCCCTTTCAATCAACATCCCCACCTTTAATTGTCACATTGGGCAGAAGACCTGATCTGGTCTTCAGAAGACCATGTCTGATCTTCGTAATCTAGCTTCAGTCTCTCCCAATCACAGGTGAAAGATATAATGAATGCAGATTACTTGGGTGTACAAGGTCATAAGAAACACATCCATCATGTTGTGCTCTGAGAATATATTTAGTCCTAAAAGATGGAAGGAATTTTTAGAACAGTGTTGAGGTGAGAACTCGTCTGGAATTTCAAACAGTGCTAATTAACAGTTCACTGGTTTAGGTGATTGATTGAGTGGCTGATGTGTCAGTCAGACGAGTGTCCGTCGAGTGATGGACAACAGGCACACATGAGAATATTATAGCTACAAAAAATTCAGAACAAAAATGAGACATTAGTACTTAATAAAGCCCAAAAGTAAATAAAAATACAAAAATACAATTCAACCAAAAAATGTTTGTTGAATCATATGACGAATTATACTAGATTCTGACAAGAATAAAGTGTGAGTGGTGCTTACCCATTAGCAGAAACTGCAGCCACAATGCAAGTGTGCTGTGAGTGGGTTGTTACATTGCTATGCTGTTTCGAAAATGTTGAGTGCTTCTGAGCATGTTGCTGCATGGTTGCTAGGGTGTTTTGGGTGCTTAATTTTAGGAGATTATCCCTAATCAAGCCCACCCCTCTCCAAGTCACTGTGTCTGAATATGCATACTTGTCTAATATTTAATACACAAAAATCACTTCACCAAATGATGTACTGCTTCCATCCAGATTCAAAAGTGTGCCTTTACCCCATGAGGCCAGAGAAGATCACAAGCTGCCAAATTCAAAAAGTGAAGAACATAAATCCTGGAGAACTGTGAGCCAGCCCGCATACATACTAAACCTACATGCTTAATGAATGTAGTACACAACTTCAGATGCAGCTTATAATGTTTCAGTCCCTAGACATGACTCAGGACCTTCTTTGAATGTACATCTAGGGGATTATGCCGGCTGTTTTATAATCTGCCAGGTAAAAACACTGTCAACAAAACAGTCAAGAAACAGTACACCTCTCTTCAACAAATTGAAGCATCATTCATGTCTGTAGCACAAGCAGCACTAAAAATGAGTTGTTTTATGAGTTGTGTTCAGAGCAAAATTGCTCTTAGGAAAACATCAAAATAAATACTCTGTCTCTGATAAAAACACAGGCTGGACCTGATACCCATTAGTGAGGTAACGGTGATAAAGCCAAACATTTTTAAAATATTAAATGTAAAATACATTTATTTAAATTTTAAAATAACAACACAGTAAAAATCTAGCTCAAAATAATCAAATAATCTTGTTTTTCATTATTTTTCATAAAATGAACACAAACACATTTTTGTGTCTAAAATGTTAGTTGTTAAAAACACCACACAGATTCTATTAACATGTTAGACCGCTGATAAAAACAAATCATTGAATCAGTTCTGGATCATTTTGCTGAAACTTTCACAAAAATGAACTTGGCAACTTTTTTCTTCTTCTTTTTGCTATTGAAATTTAAATGAGAGCTGCACTTACACCATAAAAATGTGATTCATGCAAAACATCATTGTGGATGTTCACTTAATCGCCCAGTCCCACACACCAGCAGAGGTTTAGAGAGACATCCAGCATCTTATCCAGCCCAGCCACTAGATCTCTGTATACCAGCGCTGTTGAGTAGCCTGAGGATACTGAATCACAGCAAAACAACTTAATCAAGCTGTTGGGGAAGCCATGCAAACAGACAAGCATGATATTTTCCCCAGTTTCATTTCAGCAACATTTAACAGTCTGTCATAAACCAAAAGCTCATCTCTTCAAAGCAAACATACTATTATTTAAAGGTCACAGCAGTGTGGCAGAGAGGAGCAGACGACTATTGGTCTTATCACATTTTCTCTGTGGGTGTCCAGCTATTCTGCTGATTACTGCTTGTTTTTCTTTACAATATGCACATTGCGTTCACTGGCTAAATCCCGCATCCCTACTTTCTTTGCAGGTGCTTTGCTTGTCAACAGGAGGCAGAAATTGTCTAATGCAATCAGTCATTTTCAAGCGTTCTGCATTCCTTTTTGTAAGAAAAACAAGCGTGTGACATTTTTTAACTCCATAACAAACAATGATTGTCTTGTTATTAAACACTTGACAAACACTGGTCACTGTCTCCTCATGGAAAAGAGCAGCTTGAACACTCTACCAACATCTACCAACATTGCACAGAAGTAAGTAAGTCCATTTCAGATTTGGCTGACATTTGTTCTCTGATAAAACAGCCTGACACAGGCAGACGTAATAAAATCCAGGTCACAGAAACTACATCTACTCTATGGGATCAAAATTCCCTTTTACCCAAGAAAAATGTAGAGGACATCAGCACCCTCTGCTGGCCTGCTTCACCAAAACCCACCTGAGTGCCCGTAACGAAAGGAGATCGTTTATTTCTTATAGAATTTGTTGATTTCTGCCCTGCAATTGAGTGGAAAAAATGATTCCTCACAGAAATGTATAAAAGTAGCCAATAAATCAGGTGTTAACAATTGAACAGATTTTTCAATTTGTATTTGTACTTTAAAGTTTAAAAGATGAAAAGAGCACATATTCTTTTATAGAGCTGATCTCCAGATCGATATATTTAATAAAAAAAGAGCAAACATATAACTGGAATGTTTTTGTATCTCAGGGTGTTAAGAGAGTATCTGCACAGCATGAGTTAGCAGTTGTATTTAGCTGCAGGCTTATGAACTTCATTTAGTATGGCTTACCAAGTCAACATATTAACACACACAATTAATTAAATATTTTCATTTGATAATAAGGTTAACACATTTATTATGCTCTGTGTGATTTATATCTGATCAGTAAATCTGGAGCTGAAACCAATACATCAATTTCTAATTGTTCTAATAATTAAATATCTTTATAAATGTTTCATACTTAATAATTAACCTGTTAATTAGATGCCATAATTGGACAAAGCCCTCCCCATTGAACGTCGAAACCTTAAGATAACAGCACCTGCCAAAAATAAAAAAAATCAAATGTAGATTTAAAAGGATAGTTCATCATTTACTCACCCTTGTGTCACTTTTTTGACATCTCACTTCAAAACCACTGAGACATTTCTCAAAATATCTTTTGTGTTTCACAGAAAATTGAAGTCATACAGGTTTGAAATGACATGAGGGTGAGAAATGATGGGAACGTTTTCATTTTTGTGTGAACTATCCCTTCAAAGCAGGTGCTGACTGGGTTTTGTACTGGAACCCTCATGTCAGTCTGTCTTACTCTCTGACAGAGCCTCAGTCACTGGATGATGGGGAGGAGGGATGTGAATATGTGTGATTAGACACTTTCAGTCAAGGTGCAGTTCTCCATCTAGACACACAAGGCATACCCACAGCAGCTAGATTAGCAGTGTCACAGTGAACGAGTGCTCCAACATACCCACAGTATCAGAAACACAAACAGCACTCAGACTGGAACTAACTTTATATTCCATCAGCTGTGTGACTCTAAATGTGCCACTGTGAATGTTCTACGCCAGCTTTCATCTGTGGGTTCCTAGATCCAATCATTCAAACGTAGCCTTTATAAACCACATCATGCATATACGTACAGCTGCACACAGGCAGGAATTTTTACTAAAACCCGGATGACCTTCTCAGCTGTCAGTCAAACTGAGAGAGCTGAGATGGAGAAAGAGAGCCCATTCCAACGTGAAGTTCATCATTTGTCTCACAAATGTCATGGCAGGTGTGTCTGCTCTGATGGAGAAGACCTGTGACCACTGGAAACAGACACACTGGTAGACATGACAAACATCTCGAAAGCTGATGTCATGCAGCATCACATGCTATAAAACTATCAGAACCCTCTGATGCATAATTATATATTTTAAGTAATAATTACTGTTATTCTGAAGATATTTTAATAATAACTGACCCTGCCTCTAACTGTGTGCATCAAAGCAACAACCAGTATAAACCAGTTTATTCGTTTAGAATGATTATGAGCACTGCTTTAATGAGCTCCTGTTCATTGAGAGACCACATTCAATATTTTATATTTCTCATCACAGGACAACTTCAAATGTTGCACTTCAAATTAACAAAGGTGATTAAAATGGTAAGTAAATAAATAAATGAACACAAATGTGAACAGATATGAAGACTCATTACAGAAAGACGTTCATTTTCCCATCAATATTTAGATACATTTTGAGTTTACATCTTATATGCTGAAATCAATACGCGTCAATTACTCATATGCACACACATATATATCAGACACTTTGTAATGATCCATGTATCTCTGTCATCACGCTCTATCATGTCAGTCAGACCCAAACATCAGTCATGATAACACACTGGCCTTCTGGAACACTCTAATTTCCACGTTACCATAAAAACACACAGCACCTGGACCTAGCCATGCTCAGGCCCAACTTGCATAAGCATGCTCTAATGTATATTTATATATACTGTATATGTATTATGTGTCGGCAGTGAATGCATGTGTATTCATAAGCTCACGCCATCAGCGTGTGCGCTTTATAATGCAGCAGGTCTTCGCATCTGTTCACTGATGAAAATAAAGCACACACACAGCTTTTACCTCGCCTCACCTTATCTGCCATTTGTATGATCAGAAACAGCCCATCTGCCATGAGAAAGATTGCTGTATTCATCAGAGACGCAGGCAGCCGTCATTTGTGGACATGGTGACCATAGCTTTTTGATTACTTTCTGGGTGTGGTGTGCTACAGTTTAGTTTGTTTGGTTGATGTAAAAACGGTTTTTAAAAATTGGATAATTACCTGCAAGTACGAATACCTCCATTCTAACTAGTTTGCAGCTTCTCCTGTTATTTTTATGCTAGTTTAATATTATAAATAATTTTTCATTCTCATTCAATTTCTCAGCTGGTGTTCAGTGTCAGCTCTCTTCTACTGCAATCTTCCAGAGCAGATAAACATAAGCACCAGTCTATGTTTGTGCTGTAAAGTTTTGGTTGAAAATCCAACAACACAGATACTTCAAAGTCACAGTGAAAACGGTGTCGTCTTCTCCTAAGTCATTACCTAGTTAGACTGGTAAACAGTTGCTGCTAGTGTTCTTTTCTCATTGGTTACATCACTGTTGTTTCTGCAGTGCTTCTTATGCGGTGACAACATCATTCATGCATACTTTGTAGTGTCTGTTCAAAACTATCCAAGACCATCTCAAACATCTGTAGGCAACATCCCAACACAACTGTGTAATGAACACAATGCCTTAGTCAACACACAAATGCTGGAAACACACTGGTACACAGAGTCATGATATTCAGCTACCTGACAAACACCACTGGAGCAGTGTTAACTGTGTTAATGTGTTAACGTGATAACTGTGGGCCTGACTAATATTTTTGTGCAGCAGTAAGTGAAAGGGTGTGTTTAGAGAAGGATTTGGAATAAAATGGATACCACCCCAAAAAGAAAAACAACAAATGCTCCTGCCCCACTGTTTAGGACTGGTGTGAGATACATGATGAGGAGTTCAAGGTGTTACCCAGACCTCCAGTTCCCCAGATCTCAATCCACCTGAGCATCTAAGAAAATGTTGGACCAACAAAGCTGCTCAACCTCGCAGCTTCAGGACTTCATGACTGCTGTTAATGTCTGGAGACACAACAGAACATGTTCAGAGGTCGTCTGGAGTCACAAGGGGATCTACATGATATCAGGCAGAAAACAGTAAAGATATATTAAAACTGCTTGGAAGCAGTCATGTTTTCAAGGTATTGAGTTAAAACAATAAAATCTGTTAGATTTGAGATTTTACTAAGTAACATAAATTTAAACCAAAATAATGTAGTTTGCTTGGACAAAGATTGACATCAACAACAAAGATATGAAAAATATTTTTCACACAAAATGTATTAACTTGTCAGAGTCCTTCCTATCTTTTTTTCCTATCTTCCTAGTCCTTCTTTCTGTTAACTACACTAAATTGTAGGTGAATTATTATTTTCGTACTGTAACACTGTTGTGTTGGACCTCACTGTGATCATGACACGTTTGTTTACAAAGAGCACCACACTAAGTCTGTTGCTGCCCTGCTGTTTATGAAATATAAAAAATGTATGTGTATATACATGTGCGGTGAATACATTCCAGTTATGATAGTCTCAGCGCGAGATGCTCATGTTCTGCTCCTGAGCTGTGCTGGAAAACATCCAGAATGGAAGAAACTGAGCCAAAGAGAATGAAGAATAATGCCCGATCATTCAGACCTGCAGTCCTGCCAACTGATCAGTCTGATGAGCTGCTTCTCCATCTTTACCCAGATATTACCCCATTACAACAGCAGGATGCTCCAGGGGGGAAAAGAGAAAGTGTGCATGCAAGTTTATGTATGTGATCTCGCAAAAAAACTACAGGAGTAAACGCAGACACAAACGCAGACGCAAACGCAGACACAGACGCAAACGCAGACGCAAACACAGACAGACGAAGACGCAGACGCAGACGCAGACACAGACGCAAACACAACACAACACAGACGCAAACACAGACGCAAACACAGACGCAAACACAGACGCAAACACAGACGCAAACACAGACGCAAACACAGACGCAAACGCAGACGCAAACACAGACAGACGAAGACGCAGACGCAGACGCAGACACAGACGCAAACACAACACAACACAGACGCAAACACAGACGCAAACACAGACGCAAACACTGACGCAAACACTGACGCAAACACTGACGCAAACACTGACGCAAACACTGACACAAACACTGACACAAACACTGACACAAACACTGACACAAACACACCCCCTTTCCTCATCATTAGATATTCAGCGAGCCAAGCAAACAGTGGCAGAGACGGACTTCAGTTTCTCCAATGACACAGTAAATAATTCAGCTGGGTTCTTGAAGCACAACAGCACTGCACTAATGAGAGCAGAGACACACACCAGCACTCCACATACAGCAGGAGCACAAGAGGAGTCTCTGCTGTCCTTCTAACACACACACAAACTTCAAAGGTCTGTGTATTCAGGGCTATTCAACTGCAGTTCTACATGGCTACAATGTGCAGTATTTCAAACCCTAATTAAACCTGAACAAGCTAACCAAGGTCTTCAGAATTACTTGTGAATCAGGTATGTTTGATTAGGGCAGGAATGAACTCTGCAGGGCAGTGGCCCTTTAGGACCGCAGTTGAGAAAAACTGTAATATTACTGTTCTGTTTTAAATTACAAGCATCCCCAACAACATTCTTACACTAAATATTTGAAGTTAAAGTCACATCAACTAACACTGGACATTTAAGGTCTCATGCATCAAGTTCCTTTCAACTAGGAAGGTTTGAATTTACAACTTTCTACCGTGGAAAAGTGAATGATTAAAACATCAATGAGTAAACATTCTTACAATGTGTCAGTAGCTGTCAATAACAGAAACCTAAAGTAATGCAAGGAAGTCTTGGAGGATGAAGTCATTATTTATTTTGCAAATAATGATGTCTTGACTGTACATTATCCTGCAAATTATCCTAAAATTTAGATTTGAGCTGAAATAATTTGCTAATGTACAAAGAAAGAGAGCCCTGTGTGCTACTATTTATGAGACAATGAAGTTATACTAAAATATCTGACCACAGAATATTGGGATTGACCAATCAGGATCAAGAATTCAGAGTGCCATGGAATGATAATAAATAAGATAATAAAACCCATCTAGGAAATGTGTGTATAGCAAGGGGTGTGTAATAAATGTAGGTGTGTTTGATTTATTTCCACAGGTAAGAAATGTTCTCAGAATCATTGCTGGCTACACAGGTCACGGTTCTCTAAAATACTTGCTACTGATTGGTCAGTTGCGGCACTCTGAGGTCAAAATGTTTCATATATGCTCTGACAACAAATTTCTTTCACTCTACAGTTTTATGCCTGTCTCATGGCTTTTGCATAATCAAATCGTTTCAGTTCAAATAAATATTTTATGTCCATTTAATTTTTATGTGGCAAGCAGTCATGTAATAAGCAGGACAACGTACAGTTAATTTATCATAACGGCAAAATAAACTTCTCCAGGATGTTAACAAGAGCCCTTGCGTGCAGTCTGAAAATCAAAAAAAAAGCATGAGCAGTGACTGAAAATCAATTTATTAGGTCAAAACAAAACAGAATAAATGAGTAATGAAGATTTATATTCTTCATGTTAAAAATGGCAAACATTCATCTTCACTTATAAACCCCACACCTCTCTTTTTGTGTTTTTTAAATGTCTGGCCATGAACGTCTGTTCTGAGCGTCTCTAATGATGTTTACAGTGATGGCTGGAAAAGAAAAGCACCAAAAAGCAAATCACACACAAAGGAGCAGTTTCATGTAACACTGTGTATCTGTAATGCATTATGAAGTTCTTCCTCATTCATTCATAATTAAACAGTGAGGCACACAAGACTGCACTCTGTGGTGAATAAAGAGCTACTCACACTTTCATCAGAAAAGACAAGCAGTTACAGAAAGGTTCTATGCAACAGATAACTATCAGTGATACTAACAGTAATCAACTGTGATTTACTGCCAATAAACCTACTGACCAAACAGCATCAATCACAGTTAAAATGCTATGTATTATCATAAATCATTACAGCCAGTTATATTTAATAAACTATACATACATTTAAAGAAAAGGTTTTGAAATAGTATTTTAAATGTTCTACAACCTGATTTTACGATAATATTGAACTATTTTACACATTGTCTATTTCATATAAATTTGTATTAGTTGACACCCCATCCCTAAACCAAATCAGTGTTTCATGTGAATTCTCCAACATTTTGCCAAAATGTAAAACAGTTACAAACTGTCATGTGTTGTATGAGTTACAATGAATTATTCTTCACTGAAGATCCAGCATAACTGACACTGTTAACTCACACCGTTTGCTGAATGTGACTGTATGTGACATGGTGATAAATGTATTTGTGAAGGATGTCGTGGAGCGTCACGCTAAACAGTTCTCAATAAAAAACAGAAGGTCTCTGTTAGGTCCTAAACTGGACACAAAACATTTACAGGTACAACCGTATATTGGAAAGTATTATAATGTATTTAAACTGAGGTTACAATTATTTATGAAAATATTTAGCAAATGTGCTTTTCAGGGCATTAGCAATCCCTTTATAATGCATTACACATACAGTCTTTATAGAAAGTGTTACATGATTTATTTAGATTTTCAGATCAATCATTAAGCAAAAAGGATTTAATATAAGCAAAAAACAGCCAATCAGCAGTTAGCAGAAGAGAGCTTTGTCAGTAACATCATTTCCTTCAAACCCATTTTCCATCCCATAAGCAAACAAAGACTATTTACAAAGCTGGAGCTGAATTTAAAGGGAGTCTTAACCAACAGATTATGAAGGAACAACATACAAACAGTCTGATCAAACATACCTCACCCCCTTCCCCATGGATTTCTTTCTGAGCGGGTAATATAGTCCAAACCGCAGCACAATCTAATCGCAGCTCAGTAGAGCCATAATGACGTCCCCTCAGGGCACCTGTATCAGCCTTCATTTCATGCAGCTAACATCTCACAATTACACACCTGAGATGCTCCACTGCAAACTTTAAAAGTTCCCTAAACTAAAACCATTTCACATAACCACTGTTAACTGTCAGCATCAGGAGGTCACACTAAAAGTAAACTTCAAAAGTATTAAAAAACAAAATAATACAAATAAATTCAAAGTAGCAACTAACAAGATAGCACATTTTGCCTAAATTAAGATGACTTAAAAGGGACTAGCTAGTTTAGGACCAGTTTTGGTTTGTAAATACAGGACAAACTTCCGATAAACTAAACAATAAAGTTAAGTTAAAGTTAAATTAACATATGCTAGTTTAAATGACTGTAGAATGTTTTTTGGTGAGCCAACAACAAAGTAAATCCACAGATTATAATTTCAACATTCTACATCTCAACTCATTATATTGTGCACATTCTACATCTGAACTCATTATATTGTGCACATTCTACATCTGAACTCATTATATTGTGCACATTCTACATCTCCACTCATTATATTGTGCACATTCTACATCTGAACTCATTATATTGTGCACATTCTACATCTCCACTCATTATATTGTGCACATTCTACATCTGAACTCATTATATTGTGCACATTCTACATCTGAACTCATTATATTGTGCACATTCTACATCTGAACTCATTATATTGTGCACATTCTACATCTGAACTCATTATATTGTGCACATTCTACATCTCCACTCATTATATTGTGCACATTCTACATCTCAACTCATTATATTGTGCACATTCTACATCTCATTATATTGTGCACATTCTACATCTCAACTCATTATATTGTGCACATTCTACATCTCAACTCATTATATTGTGCACATTCTACATCTGAACTCATTATATTGTGCACATTCTACATCTCAACTCATTATATTGTGCACATTCTACATCTGAACTCATTATATTGTGCACATTCACATTCTCATTATATTGTGCACATTCTACATCTCCACTCATTATATTGTGCACATTCTACATCTGAACTCATTATATTGTGCACATTCTACATCTCAACTCATTATATTGTGCACATTCTACATCTGAACTCATTATATTGTGCACATTCTACATCTGAACTCATTATATTGTGCACATTCTACATCTCCACTCATTATATTGTGCACATTCTACATCTCAACTCATTATATTGTGCACATTCTACATCTGAACTCATTATATTGTGCACATTCTACATCTCAACTCATTATATTGTGCACATTCTACATCTCAACTCATTATATTGTGCACATTCTACATCTGAACTCATTATATTGTGCACATTCTACATCTGAACTCATTATATTGTGCACATTCTACTCTCCACTCATTATATTGTGCACATTCTACATCTCCACTCATATTGTGCACATTCTACATCTGAACTCATTATATTATGCACATTCTACATCTCAGCTCATTATATTGTGCACATTCTACATCTGAACTCATTATATTGTGCACATTCTACATTATTATCTCAACTCATTATATTGTGCACATTCTACATTCGCTCATTATATTGTGCACATTCTACATACCTCATTATATTGTGCACATTCTACATCTGAACTCATTATATTGTGCACATTCTACATCTCCACTCATTATATTGTGCACATTCTACATCTCCACTCATTATATTGTGCACATTCTACATCTGAACTCATTATATTGTGCACATTCTACATCTGAACTCATTATATTGTGCACATTCTACATCTGAACTCATTATATTGTGCACATTCTACATCTGAACTCATTATATTGTGCACATTCTACATCTCCACTCATTATATTGTGCACATTCTACATCTCCACTCATTATATTGTGCACCTACATCTCATTATATTGTGCACATTCTACATCTGAACTCATTATATTGTGCACATTCTACATCTGAACTCATTATATTGTGCACATTCTACATCTGAACTCATTATATTGTGCACATTCTACACTGAACTCATTATATTGTGCACATTCTACATCTGAACTCATTATATTGTGCACATTCTACATCTGACATTCTAATCTCCACTCATTATATTGTGCACATTCTACATCTGAACTCATTATATTGTGCACATTCTACATCTGAACTCATTATATTGTGCACATTCTACATCTGAACTCATTATATTGTGCACATTCTACATCTGAACTCATTATATTGTGCACATTCTACATCTGAACTCATTATATTGTGCCTCACATCCTCTACATCTCCATTTTCCTCATTATATTGTGCACATTCTACATCTCCACTCATTATATTGTGCACATTCTACATCTCAACTCATTATATTGTGCACATTCTACATCTGAACTCATTATATTGTGCACATTCTACATCTCACTATTATGTGCACATTCTACATCTGAACTCATTATATTGTGCACATTCTACATCTCCACTCATTATATTGTGCACATTCTACATCTCCACTCATTATATTGTGCACATTCTACATCTGAACTCATTATATTGTGCACATTCTACATCTCAACTCATTATATTGTGCACATTCTACATCTCAACTCATTATATTGTGCACATTCTACATCTCAGCTCATTATATTGTGCACATTCTACATCTCAACTCATTATATTGTGCACATTCTACATCTCAACTCATTATATTGTGCACATTCTACATCTCACTCATTATATTGTGCACATTCTACATCTCCACTCATTATATTGTGCACATTCTACATCTCAGCTCATTATATTGTGCACATTCTACATCTCCACTCATTATATTGTGCACATTCTACATCTGAACTCATTATATTGTGCACATTCTACATCTCAACTCATTATATTGTGCACATTCTACATCTGAACTCATTATATTGTGCACATTCTACATCTCAACTCATTATATTGTGCACATTCTACATCTCAACTCATTATATTGTGCACATTCTACATCTGAACTCATTATATTGTGCACATTCTACATCTGAACTCATTATATTGTGCACATTCTACATCTGAACTCATTATATTGTGCACATTCTACATCTGAACTCATTATATTGTGCACATTCTACATCTGAACTCATTATATTGTGCACATTCTACATCTGAACTCATTATATTGTGCACATTCTACATCTGAACTCATTATATTGTGCACATTCTACATCTGAACTCATTATATTGTGCACATTCTACATCTGAACTCATTATATTGTGCACATTCTACATCTGAACTCATTATATTGTGCACATTCTACATCTGAACTCATTATATTGTGCACATTCTACATCTGAACTCATTATATTGTGCACATTCTACATCTCAACTCATTATATTGTGCACATTCTACATCTGAACTCATTATATTGTGCACATTCTACATCTCCGCTCATTATATTGTGCACATTCTACATCTGAACTCATTATATTGTGCACATTCTACATCTCCACTCATTATATTGTGCACATTCTACATCTGAACTCATTATATTGTGCACATTCTACATCTGAACTCATTATATTGTGCACATTCTACATCTCAACTCATTATATTGTGCACATTCTACATCTGAACTCATTATATTGTGCACATTCTACATCTGAACTCATTATATTGTGCACATTCTACATCTGAACTCATTATATTGTGCACATTCTACATCTGAACTCATTATATTGTGCACATTCTACATCTGAACTCATTATATTGTGCACATTCTACATCTGAACTCATTATATTGTGCACATTCTACATCTCCACTCATTATATTGTGCACATTCTACATCTGAACTCATTATATTGTGCACATTCTACATTCTGAACTCATTATATTGTGCACATTCTACATCTCAACTCATTATATTGTGCACATTCTACATCTGAACTCATTATATTGTGCACATTCTACATCTCCGCTCATTATATTGTGCACATTCTACATCTCAACTCATTATATTGTGCACATTCTACATCTCCACTCATTATATTGTGCACATTCTACATCTGAACTCATTATATTGTGCACATTCTACATCTGAACTCATTATATTGTGCACATTCTACATCTGAACTCATTATATTGTGCACATTCTACATCTGAACTCATTATATTGTGCACATTCTACATCTGAACTCATTATATTGTGCACATTCTACATCTGAACTCATTATATTGTGCACATTCTACATCTCCACTCATTATATTGTGCACATTCTACATCTGAACTCATTACATTGTGCACATTCTACATCTGAACTCATTATATTGTGCACATTCTACATCTGAACTCATTATATTGTGCACATTCTACATCTGAACTCATTATATTGTGCACATTCTACATCTGAACTCATTATATTGTGACACATTCTACATCTGAACTCATTATATTGTGCACATTCTACATCTGAACTCATTATATTGTGCACATTCTACATCTGAACTCATTATATTGTGCACATTCTACATCTGAACTCATTATATTGTGCACATTCTACATCTGAACTCATTATATTGTGCACATTCTACATCTGAACTCATTATATTGTGCACACATTCTACATCTGAACTCATTATATTGTGCACATTCTACATCTGAACTCATTATATTGTGCACATTCTACATCTCCACTCATTATATTGTGCACATTCTACATCTGAACTCATTATATTGTGCACATTCTACATCTCCACTCATTATATTGTGCACATTCTACATCTCAACTCATTATATTGTGCACATTCTACATCTCAACTCATTATATTGTGCACATTCTACATCTCAACTCATTATATTGTGCACATTCTACATCTCAACTCATTATATTGTGCACATTCTACATCTCAACTCATTATATTGTGCACATTCTAACATCTCAACTCATTATATTGTGCACATTCTACATCTCATCATTATATTGTGCACATTCTACATCTGAACTCATTATATTGTGCACATTCTACATCTCAACTCATTATATTGTGCACATTCTACATCTCAGCTCATTATATTGTGCACATTCTACATCTCAACTCATTATATTGTGCACATTCTACATCTCAACTCATTATATTGTGCACATTCTACATCTAACTATTCATTCTACATCTGAACTCATTATATTGTGCACATTCTACATCTCAACTCATTATATTGTGCACATTCTACATCTCAACTCATTATATTGTGCAATAATTCTACATCTGAACTCATTATATTGTGCACATTCTACATTCCACTCATTATATTGTGCACATTCTACATCTGAACTCATTATATTGTGCACATTCTACATCTGAACTCATTATATTGTGCACATTCTACATCTCAACTCATTATATTGTGCACATTCTACATCTCCACTCATTATATTGTGCACATTCTACATCTGAACTCATTATATTGTGCACATTCTACATCTGAACTCATTATATTGTGCACATTCTACATCTGAACTCATTATATTGTGCACATTCTACATCTGAACTCATTATATTGTGCACATTCTACATCTCAACTCATTATATTGTGCACATTCTACATCTCAACTCATTATATTGTGCACATTCTACATCTGAACTCATTATATTGTGCACATTCTACATCTGAACTCATTATATTGTGCACATTCTACATCTCCGCTCATTATATTGTGCACATTCTACATCTGAACTCATTATATTGTGCACATTCTACATCTGAACTCATTATATTGTGCACATTCTACATCTGAACTCATTATATTGTGCACATTCTACATCTGAACTCATTATATTGTGCACATTCTACATCTGAACTCATTATATTGTGCACATTCTACATCTGAACTCATTATATTGTGCACATTCTACATCTGAACTCATTATATTGTGCACATTCTACATCTCCACTCATTATATTGTGCACATTCTACATCTGAACTCATTATATTGTGCACATTCTACATCTGAACTCATTATATTGTGCACAACATTCAACTCATTATATTGTGCACATTCTACATCTCCACTCATTATATTGTGCACATTCTACATCTGAACTCATTATATTGTGCACATTCTACATCTGAACTCATTATATTGTGCACATTCTACATCTGAACTCATTATATTGTGCACATTCTACATCTGAACTCATTATATTGTGCATATCTCCATGTAGTAGAATTTTCATAAATTCTATAAATTTTTGGTGGATTTCATAGGTTTCAAACTTTACAATGTAATTTGTATTTTAAATTTGTATCTTATTTTGTATTTGTTTCAATAATAATTTAAATTATCATATGAAGACTAATACCAATTACATAAAATATGCTGTAACTATAACCACCCAAAAACTGGCATTCTATTGACCTGATTAAGTCCCTCTTGTGTAGCAAGCTCAAGGCTAAATTAATTTTAAAATATATGTAGTGCTGTTCTTTGCAAACAAATGAACATGTGATCTCCAGTCAGCTGATAATGTCATAGACAGCCTGCAGCTGTCAGAAGCTAGCAGACATTGTGAGGGTCTTTTAGCAGGCTGCACATTCCACTCATTCAGCATGGAATATTTTCACACTCATTTAGCTCTGTTAATTAGCTCTAATTCCTGAGGCAGAATCCACACAGCCCATTTAACAAACTTCTCACGGCGAGATTTCAGTGCTTCTAATCTTCTTTTTAAATCAGTTCATAAAATCCATGCTTAAATTAATCTTTTTGATTGTATTTTTAGGGAAAATTGCTGTAATAAGAATTTTATGGGTTGACAGAGTGAAAAAATGGGTAATTTCTGGTTTGCATGCTGAAATGCTCACAAAAAATGAAGTAACAGTCATAAGATTTGATTTAAGCTCAGTATTATGTGTATCAGGGTGAGAACCTAATCAGGGCCTGGGGCAAAAATGACACAAGATATTTCAAGTGTGGGGAAAACAAATGTCCCGGAGGTAAGCGCTATTAAATATGAAACAATAACATCCTATAAAAAATAAGGTACTCTGCCTCTGAGAATCAGACAGCCGCAGCCTTTGCGATCTTCTCACCTTGTATACAACAGTCATTTCTGACACAACAAAACTAGAGTTGGACAAAAACTGGCTATATCAATATAATCAGTCTTTATTTGAACCCAAATAAGTTTATTGTGTTTTTTTGACAATGTTGCCAGGGCAACAGAACAAAACATGAAACATTAGCCAGCGTAGCCATAAATGCTACATTAAGCTTCTCCGAGTCCAACATACATGTCTGATCTGTCTGTGCTCTTTTCATGCTGGTCTAAATGTTACGTTGCAATGTTTTCATAAATATTGCACTAAGCACCACTAGTGATAAGCATACGATCCCCTATGCTCCATCATAGGCAAAGCAATTTAAAGAGCTACGCTCAACAGTGAACAGACAAGACAGCCAGCAGTAATGACTCAAATGAAGAGAGAGATTCAAGAAATAAAAAGGGCCTAATGAGAGATTAAACCATCAGAGAGTGAGGGCATTAACAACACTACAACGGGACTAAAAAATTAGAGAAAAAGCAAAGTGTGCATTTGATAAAGTGTGTGTGATAAAGAATGTCTGCCTCAGCAGCTTCATTAACAGTCAATCTTGTGACCTGCACATGACCTGACACCTACAGCACACAACACGACAAGCTGACTGTCCAATGAGAAAGAATATACTCTTACATGATCACCGGTGGATACAATTTCTGAAGAAAGAGCCAACCTCTGTGTCTCTCTGATATTCTGGTGCTGAAGTATGACTTAGCACTATGAGACTATTGTTGTAACACACTGGGGTTCAAGTCATCCATGAGGATTTATGAGGTCAGCAGAGGTGTTTTCTGTACCACCCCTTTGCTCACTTCACTTTCTCTGTCACCTCCTCCCAGCTTTACTACACCAGGACTGGAGGAGAGGGCCAATGAGGACAGAAGAGTAAATGCATATGGGGGTGAGCTTTAGAGACTGGAGCATTTTCACCTGACCAGAAACATTGTGTTGCGTCTCCTTGTGAAAGCAGCAGTACATGCAAGTTTTGGCCAATATACAAAACACAACCTACACTTTGATACATACTTCATATAACATGTCTATGGTGACCAATGAAGGTGTTGACCAAATGAAGGTGGGTAGGTAATTCATTAGGTTTTGAGGCAGAAGCAGAAAAAAAGTGATTTGTAAACAGAAGAAAAGTCACCAGGAGCCCCAGAGAGCCATCAATAAAACAGGTGGATTTTGCCTCCAGTGAGGTTTTGTGTGTGTTAGCTTTAGCACAGAGAGTATGTGGGTATGTGAAGAGAGTCTTGCCTGAGTGAACTCCTGTTCTACCTATCCTGATGGACAGCTCGTCCTCTTCAGACAGCCCAGCCAGAGAGTTCTTCTTTTTTTCTTTAGCCAGTTTAGCATCAGATGGCAGGGCAAGAGCCATATGGGGGTCCGTCCCAACACCCTGTAAAAAATACCATTACTGTATATAAACACACACACACCGGAAACTTAACATAAAAGTTTACATAACATAATTTTATTTGTATGTTGAACTTTAAATGAATGCTTTGACACCACTGATACAGAAAAATTGTGTTCCTTGTTAAAATGAAATAACATTATACTGCAAACATTTTTATCACATCAGGTTTAGAAGGTGTTTAGTACACTCAGATTTAGTATATATGTTTAGAATACTGTTCAGATACTGTAAATGTCTGGTGTATTTACTGTATATACACAGAAATAAACATACATAAATACAGACACACACACATTTATACAGATTTTTGCCACAGATGTTTTCAGAGGAAAATCTGTGCTGCTGTTAGTTTGTCTACTTGAGTACTCCGTGACTAATTCTATAAACAGATGAAGGTCATCAATTTACTGGAATCAAACCCTGAGGTTAATGCTCTGTAAGATGTGTAAGGTCATCTTCAATACAACAAGAGGCATTTAAACATATTCCATCAGAAACATTTCAAAATGTTTCAGGCCTTTCAAAAGCCTGTTCAAAGCTCTGACCTGATCTTCCTTGTGTTCTTATTACAGGTGCAGCCTCACATGCTTTATCTACTTGTCAGCCAGAACATTTCCACCTATCCAAACAAAATTCTGTTGCAGTTCTATCATCCTACAATAAAAGAACCTTTGCACAGAATCACAGTGAAACTGTTATCAATAACTCTTGCACTTGCACTGGCACTGACTCTGAACAGGTAAGCACAAAGAGACGATATGTTGTTTATGTGGCATTAGAAAACGCACCCTCAGTCACATCACTGCAGGGTAAAATCTACTGTAAAACAAAACCATAATCACCACTATAATAAAACTGAGCTAAATAATGGATGATTCACTCAGACAACAGCTGTTCACTGTTACTGAATTTCTGTTTCTCTGTGGATCTCATTCACAACAAAGCCACTTAATTTCTGTGAATTATATATTAAACTGTCAAAATATACACCTGACTGAACATAAATAAGCAAATGGATTAAAATGATGCCTATTTGCACCACAAAGATATAGACAAGTAAACGATTTTCCATATTTATAAAATGACCATGTGACTTGACTGTAAATGTTTTCACACATTGCTTTGAGAATAAATGTACAGTATTTACAATAATTCACCTTAAAACAAACATAATGACTTCATCTACCATTACTAATGCTGTATGTGTAAGAGCTACTGAATGGAAACCATGAAGAACATGAAACGCTGATGAGCAGATCTGAGGAACTGACATAAAAGCTTCTGTTTTGAATCAGCACATTGTAGCTTCCATTAGAGCAGAGAACAGACATTTCTTCTATTGATTACTTGATCTTCATGAGTAAGAAAGTAAAAGCATCAGACAAACACAGAGACACAGACTCAAACACACTTCTGACATGAGCAATACAGAGTGATGTGATATGAAGTAGTGAGATGGGGTAAACTGTGCCAGGCAGTTCACACAAAAATCTTGAGAATGCTGTATGGGAAAAACAGCTCTGTCATTTTAAAAATACTTTCTTTCAGAAGAAAGTCCTAAACATTTGAAAAGGCATGACGTTGGGTAAAAGTGGAAGTCAGCGGGAATCAGTGTTTCATGATTCTCGAAGAGTTCAAAGCTTTTCCTGAATAAGGACAGAATCTCCAGTTTCTGGCATAAAACTATCCCAGTTATACTGTCCCAAGTCAAAGCTGGTGCAGGTCACCTCATTCTTTCCTACTTCAAATCACATTTACATATCACAAGGACGAGAGCACTGAACATTTTGTGTTGCGAGCCAACAAGCCAAGTCAACAATGTGTATATCACATTGTCATCATTCATGATGTGTGTGTAGGTGCAGAGGAATGAGATTTAGGTCTCTTTGCAAATGCTTGTTATTAGTTCAGCCACAGATACAGTTACCTGTAGTTCAGCCACAGATACAGTTACCTGTAGTTCAGCCACAGATACAGTTACCTGTAGTTCAGCCACAGATACAGTTACCTGTAGTTCAGCCACAGATACAGTTACCTGTAGTTCAGCCACAGATACAGTTTACCCTTTGGTTTCCATTGTGGTAAAAATACACTGTAAACAACTTACATTTTTAAGTTTAATCAACTAGGTTGTACAAGTCATTTCAAAGTAATATTTTAAATCCTGACCGGTTTCACTTATAAAAGTAATAACTATTTTCATGAGTAACAGCAACTCAACAAATGTTACTAGAAATGATTTGTGCTGCCAGGCTGATTAAAGTTTTTAACAGTACTTTATTAAATAAATAATTTAAATAATCAACATGGATAATATGTATTTTTTACATTAGATGACACATCTGCTCCAAACTCAATCATGTCACACAGACCTGAAACTGTGATCTGCTGCTTCACACTGGGCAGATTTACAGCAGCGTTCAAGACGAGGCTTTACAGTAAAATAATGCCGTGGAAAGAAATTATAATAAAAAACAAACATCCTTAAAGCTCAGTGATTACTGATGAGGAAAACATCCACTACCATCACAAAGCCTCTGTGAGTCTGTCAAGAAAATAAATAATGAAAACAAATCAATAACAGCTCTCTCAAGCAATCTGTTTGGACATCGAGAAACGGGTCTCTGTCAATTAAAGTCAAAAGCTTTCATCTCAAAATGATCAGGAAAGAAATGTCAATGCTTCTGTAACAGCCGCAGGTGAAAGAGAATCAAACGTTCTCTCAACAAAAAGTTGTGCAAGAAAGAGTTCTAAATATAATCACCTAAACACAACACACCAACCATCATCAAATCACTTCCTGTTAATATTTTGTAATATATAATACACATGAAACATGATCATGTTCCCTTTTTTCTTGACTTCATTCTGTTCTAATTTCCTCTTAAAACACAGCGATACTGAGAAGTTGTTTTTGGATAAAATGATGGAGATAAATGATGAAATATAAATGAAATTCAGCATGACAGGTCATGCCATTTATCAACACACACCACATATATGGAGATCATACATGAATCAAACAAAAGTTACACATAATGCTCTTAACAATCACAATGTTGTCAAGGCAACAACAATAATTTCAATCATTTAATCATTTCTGTGTGTTAGTATGTCCCAGTGTCTGCATTTTTGTTTACTTTGCATTAAAAATGTATATACTTCCCATAACTAAAACAGTACATACTTGTAGGGCAAGTATGGACAGCCGAATTGGGATGTAGCAATAGTGTGCTTAGAAGCTCAATTGCAAGACGATTTCCATATATATTTCCCATGGGGGTTCCCAAAAACCTCAGGAGAATGTGTTTAACCTACAGCAGAACATCCGAATGAATCTGACTGTAATCACTGGTGTGTGTCTCTGAGAACCTGTTCAAAGACCTGCTGGATCACATCAGCTCAGACCTCCAAACACACTCACATGAAGAGCACTGAGTAACCCAGGGCTACTCTCACAATAATAGTGTTGTTTTTGTCTCTGATTTAAGGATAATACATCCAGCCAAAATGAACCCCAACAGTAATCAGGAATAATTGATTGGATACGAGTCATTTACATGAGAAAATCAGTACATGAAATACTGATTTGAAATGTTTTATTAGCTCATTTGTAGCAAATTCAAACCTGGCAAGAGAGACAGCAGTGTGATACATTAAACACATGTAGGAGCATTGAAGAAGACTGGCAGAATCCAGATGAGCGCTGCATGTTCACTTTTAACAGCGGCCATCAGTGGATAACACAACCTGACTGTTACCATTGACCAAAAAGAATGAAGTATTCCAGAGCACCACATATTATACACAAACTATTCCAAATTCCAGCACAGAAATGAAACTCATTATTACACAGACAAACAAACTGTACTGCTCCTACGAACAATAAGAGATCTGTGACTCTGTCATGAAGCAGTGGTTTTCCCCGTCCTCCTCCTAAACTAAGCCATCTTGATCCTGTAGCCAAGATTATTCCCTGTTTATCACATTCAAGCGTTGTCCTATTTTAACACATTCTCGTAATGTTCCTTTCTCAACCCATGCAAACGTGTGTTCAATACAGTATTGACTGACACTCACAGACAATACAAGCTTACAAAAGCCACAGAGGGAAAAGAACAAAGATACTGTCAATACATTATCAGAACCCGTGCCGCTCTCTCTGAGTAACAGCCGGCAGCTCCAAACTAAATGATTGTTCAGTTTCATCACAGACAGCGTGTATGCGCCATTATCAAGAGTGCAGGAAATGCATCATGTTTGTCATCATCTGTCCTTTGTTTGTGGGGTAAGTTATGACCACTGACGCACAAAATCAATCCAAATGAGCAAACCGTTAACAGAATGAATAGAGGACGAGTAGACGAGGTGTAGATCATCACTCTTATCAGCACTCTACACCCATCTGAAGCTGCGCTGGATTCACACCGTTTCCATTGAGCTAATGAACACCTGTGTTGCTGCTGATCTCTTTGGCTCTTTGAATTAAAGATACAATCATTGTTCTTCTTATAGGGGTCAAATGTTCCTACTTCAGCTCAACTGGTGCAACATTGTGCTCACAATACTAAGGTCATGGGTTCACTCTCCTAAATATCTACAATGCACAGCAAGTCACTTTGAATGAAAACATCTGCCAAATGCATAAATGAAATAAAATGAGAAAATGAATTTGCCTAAATATGAACTAGTGTGTACGCATACACAAACTGTAAAACACTGTATGACAGTTACTTCCACTACAGCTGGAATCTCATAACCATCATTATGAGAATTTATATAACATTATGAGTGAAAGACACTGTGCTGAGCTTGTTGTGGGGTAATGAATCATGAATGACTAGATGGACTTTAAAAATAAAAAGACTTAACATACATTTAACTCTTATATGAATTTTTGTTGAACTTGTAGTCTTTTGAGTATTCCATTCTAAATGTAATTTAATCCCATGAGTACATTTCCCACGGTTAAATAATGACACTGCCCAGTGAATTGTGGAAAAATATATTAAACTAATCTAGTAAAATGTGTCAATTATTATCTTGAAGCAGCAGATTTTACCTGAATAATGTATTAAATAAAAATGGGTCCTGCAAAAATCTATTTAAATGCCACATATTAGTATACACATGAAAGTTATAAAGTGTACAGCTTGAGCAGAGGTGTACGCACAAGCTTTTCCTGTAATGATTAAAGTGACTTTTTCAAATATATTTTAAGAAAATCTAATGCATTTCTATCCACTTCCTTAATGTACATCAGATCTTGAGTGACTATAATGGAAATAAGGGCTCATCACAATCTCTAGCTTCAATCAGCTAAAAGCTCCGTTCTTTCCCAGCTGTATAATGAGCACTGCTTGATTACCAGAAATCTACAGCTGGGCTCTTTAAACTGACACATGTGAGGAGATATGAGGCTGTGTGTGTGACTGATAAATGGTTCAAAGACATGGATCCAACAAATGCAGATCTCACATTGTTACATTTATGTTTTGACCATTTCTAAGAACACATTACACTTTCATTAAAAAAATATTTTGATGTCTAGATCACATCTCATTTTAAAAGTTTTGTGAAGATTTTTTTAAATTTTTGCATTAAAGATTTTTGATATAATAATCATTTTAACAATTAAGCACATCATCCCTCAGGAACAGGTTCATTTCCGTAATGCATATGAAAGATCCTGTGTAATTCCTATATGCATATGCAGTGTGGGAGCATGTCAGCCTGTTTCACCACAGTTGTCTCCTGAAATGACCATCTTTTCTGTAGATACACTCTGTCCATCACGATGACATCATCATGGTAAGATACAGTAGGCCACACAGAGGAGCTTATGAAGCATCCAGTACACAGTGAGTTATTGAGACAAGAGAAGAGGAGAACAGCTTGACATGTTCAGAGGAGGCTGCAGGTCAGATCTTTAAGATATTCTGTCCATATAGAGTCCCATATAAACCTTCCTTCCATCTTCAATCTTTTATGGAACAAGAAAACAAAATCTCACCATATCACATTTTCGGTCTGGAAATTAGACCTGTTCTGAACCTGTTTTTTGTACTCAAGCCTCCCCCCAACCTTCAAAAATTTATTTCATTGTGTATTTTTCAGTCCACCCTCATCTTACTCTGCCTTCTGCACCCCAAAACTAAATACCCTACTGAGAACACACATTTAGAAGAGAATTCTAATGGATTTTAGTCACCATGGAGATTTGACTCAGATATCATTCTCTAAATCTCTGAGAAATGAGATGAAGAATGTATCCGTTATTTTTTCATAAAATGTTGACCCGAGATCATGAGGGCTATGTGAATCTTGTTCTCTTGTATCTCCATCACTCTCATCTACTACCTGTTAATAGAACATGTTTCAGACACAAAGCCTGATGGCAGCTCCGACCCCAAAAAACTGGTTCCTACAGACTCATCTGTTAGAAACCCAAAGAAGTGGAACAAATCCAGGACACAGAGAAAGTTATGTCTCAGAATACAGGCTGAAGCTGAAATTAATCCACTGACCCATACATGAAACATAATGAAGATAACATAAAAGAGCTTTTATATCAGATCGTACACGTCCTACAATCTGTATCAAATCTGCAATCTGCATAAACACCACTTCTAACAAGCTTTTAATACTTTATTTATTTACATTCCCAGACTGTAGATTCTGAAGTCAGTAAGGAGGACAGCCGAGGTAACTGACCGCATACAGCATCATCATCACTCATGACCTGTAATTAAGCAGTCCCACGATATATAGCAAATCAAAACAGCCATTAGTGGCTACTGAAGCATCACATCTCAAAAACTGTTTTTGTTAGCATCTTTGTCATTTCAATACAACTTCCTTTATTTTGGTTTTTCAGGTTTGCAACTGAGAGAAAGAATTAAGACAATTTTGCCCTATACTGAGAAAAAACAAAGCAGCATTTGAGTTACTCTATAGGGGAGAATTCTGCTTGACCATTTTTAGCTTGTTAACAAGTATTGTGTGAGCAGGAGATTGGATGGTTGTGAACACAGACTGACGGCTTGTCTAAAGTCATGTGGGGTTTAAAAGAGAAAAAATGTAGCCACTGATTTCTCTTACAGTGCAATCTTGTAGAAAAGATCAGATCAAGTGCCAACCACCGGTGTGTGTGCATGAGCAAGGACACGAGTCACCGTTTTGTTTTCCAGCCTTTATATGCGTCTATGGTGGCATTATCATGCAAATATATTCTGAAAGCCAGCACTGGTTAGTGAATCATCACTCATTACAGTGTCTGTGGGGCTAAGGGTCTGGATGGAGGTTCTGGTCTGTAAATGTTACAGCACGCTGGTTTTGAATACATGCCATTCAAAAGACAAACATGTTATGAGGAAAAAACAAAAAAAATGAGATGTGCATGAGACTCCCCCCCCCTCCCTCGCTAACCTCTTGATTTGAACAGTCTCCTTAGAATTACATGAATATGGAAATATATGCACCTAAAAATTAAATGTTTTGGGGGCTGTCAAAGTAACAATGTTAATTTAGTACATGTAATAAATTAAAAGAATGCATTAAAAAAACATGCTTAAAACCCTCTGATACATATGCTAATTCCATGCAAATGTACCAATTTTAACAATTCAAATATCATACAAAATCCAAAGCGTGTTTCTGTGCCAAACCACACTTATCAAGAGCAGACAGCACAGAACAAACAAACACTGCTAAGCAATTTATGGTGATTAATTGGGTTAATTAACAAGCATATCATGTAATTATTTCAATGTAATTTTAATCAAAGGACAGCCCACAAAGCAAGAGTATGTTGTGGCACAGCTGTGATTCAGTCGTCATATATGATAATTGCTTATAAATATAACACATCTAACTGGCTGAAGTTATTTCTGAATTCTTTTATGACTGTGGAAAGTACAGAGTGTTCAGTATGTAGCCAATGAGGGTACAAGTCAAGGGCAGAGTAGAGCAGTAAAATGTGTGTGGGTGTGTCAGAATACGCTAGATCCTTCACTACAATCCATCCCATTCATCTTGCTCATAAACATTAGGTCAGGCAACAGTACCAGAACATCAGGAAGCAGATCTTTTTCTTACCTGCCTCCTGAAATCTTCTAGCCAAGCATTGGTTAATTCACTACCTAGTGTTCATGCTGGATTAGTTAGGCAGACTACAGCTTAAAGCATTGCTCATATAGTGGAACTCCTAAATATGATGAGAATGACATCTATGTTAATACTAGTTTATCTAGTTTCTCAAGCCCTGCTCCTGTCTGTCCAGAATGATAGTTCTGAATGCTAACTACAGCGCCAGTCAGATAGCAATGTGATTGTCTGGTGATCAATTTATGCATCACCTCAACTGATGTCCCAAGAATAGCAGAAACAGACACAGATACGGTCCAGCCAGAACAGCTGGAGAACAGCTTAAGTTGTTGATGCTATCCACTATACAATGATCTTAGCAAGCTGTACCAACAACAGGGACACACTGCTTCTGTCCCCTGCTAAAGACGTAAAGTGGCACGTTGAGAGTTGTTTATATTAACACTTATGTTAAGAGTAGTGTAGACCTGTGGACAGTAAAACAGACTGTACTGACCCCATGTTCATGCTGTAGACACGACTGCTGGTGCTAGCTGAAAGATTATGGTTAACTCCTACAGAAACCAGCTGGAAGAGGCTTATCATAAAATCACTGATTTAATGTTTCATAATGCATTACTACATTATATACGATAATATATAAACTAACATGGTGTATATAGGCTACTAAGATTATTTTAGCCATAATGTACAATTAAGCCATTAATGCAAATCTATACACTGAAATTAAACACATATCAGTCCTTTTCAAGCAGTATCACAAATCAGGATCATGGCAACATTAACATAAACTGAAACTAAATAAAGTGGTATGGTATTACTAAATGTACTGATGCCTACACACACATACACACACTCGTCAGGGAAGGTGTATGACCCTCCTGAGCTTTGAACCCGTTGCCTCATTTGAACCAGTCATGTCCGGTTGAGCAGGAAACAGCGTAATGTTCGTACTGTCTCATACTGTCTTTGTACTGACAGAAACACAGAAACAGTGAAAGTGTTCTCAAAGCTCTTGTTTGCTGTATGTAGCTGCTGGATGTCCTTGTTCTTTTAAAAGTTCTTTTGTACAGATGCACAGCTCCGCCAAAAAGAGCAATGGAAAAACTAAACCCAGGGGCCCTAAGATGTGCTTAAAAGTTGTATTATTTTTGCTTTGACAACATCCTAGAAACAAAATCTCATTCAGAGTACTTAAAAACGGTGCAAGAGGCAAAGCTTCAACACAAGATGCCCAGCTGAATACATATACCTGTTGTGGTGGTAGATTTATAAAGTATAAAACACTTTAGAGAGGGCTTTCTGTGCAAACTTTTTAACATCTTAAGCAAAGTACGATGTAAAAAGGATAATTAAAGCACCACCACTAGAATATAAAAAAACTGAAAAATTATTTAAAAAAAAAAAAAATCTCTTATACTGAGAGATTAAGTATAAGAGATATACACTTATACTTAATCTTATACTGAGGCATTAGTTGGATCCAAGAGTAACAGAATATTTTCTCCAACTGAACAACAATAAAACCAAACAACAGTGGGAAACATCAGGAAACATCCTGATGACGGTTCTTGCCTGCAATGTGAACCAGACATTATCCCAAAATTCTGTAAGACTGTACTGTTATCACCCAAAACACATGGTCACATCAGGCTGTTTCATACAGTGTGAAGAGGGCTGTGATGGAGGAGCATATTAATCACTGCTGGACAGATCCTCGTGTGTAGTCCTTAAATATGAGCATCAGTAAAACAAGCCTCAGTACAGCTCCCCTGTGCCAGCCATGAGTCAGTCTGACATTGGCTCCAGTACACGATGGCCTTGAATTGTAGAGTTTATATAACCACAGGCACATAAGCACATTTCTACATGAACAAACAAGGTGTCAGATGTGTCATAACTCAGTGTAGCATGCTCATCAATAGCCGATCAATGCAGTAGCGCAATTAGACAGCAACAGCATGCACAGCACTGGCTTCCAAACATGCCGCTGGTTGCACAGGCAGCGAAGCGTTCTGGGTGAATCCACTCAGAAAAGAGACAATTTTTCCCCCACAGCTATTTTTAGCCCTCTGATAGATGTGTGAGTTAAAAACATGAGGGTGGGTGTTCAGCCCTCACTGCCCCTGCCACAGAGACCATTTCAAAAATATGCAAATTCTCACGCAGGTAACACTTGTGTTCCAGAGTGCACAGCTTCATCTGGAGTGTTTATATTACACACTGATTAAAGGAGTTCACCAAAGCTTGTTCCTAATGTTCTTCTGAAATTATAATGTTCTCTTGTCCAACACAGCGGAATTCTGATGTGCTTCAACGTCACTGAAGCCAAACACGTCTTTTGTGTTCAAATATAACTGAGAAATGGTCATACATTTTGGTTTGTTCCACAAACAAGCAGCCACATGGCTTTATAAGTCTTGGCCCATTGTGCAAAAATCATATCGGCTACTTTTATTATGTTTACTCTGTGGTCACTTTGAGGCTGAACAACCTTCAGTCTATGTTCACCTTCATTCAACTGAAAACAGTGGCCAGTGTAACAGGGCTAAAGATGTAGGATGAACCTTTTTGTGGTGAGATAACTGAAAATGTTCTTATTTTTGAGATTTTTAGGATATCTTCACAAATTCACGTTTTGTGTTCCACAGAAGTGCAGATTTGGAAGGTATTCAGTTTTGTTCACCATTTATCGTTACATTTTCATTTCGCACCCACATAAATGACAATTCTACATCAAAGACACTCATTTAAGGAGCATCAAACTAAGACGTACAAGTCTCAGAGATGTTCATCCAGACACACAGAGGACTGCAGCCTGTTCAAACAGATTGGATATGATGTCAGTTATCTCCAATAAGTCAAAAGAGACACACACACACACACACAGAGGCTGTCATCCATCTTCCCACTATGAGCAGTGAAGATATCAGAGCTGTTGTGGGTGGTGAGATGAGGCAGGACAGGTGGGAGTGGAAAATCAATGACTTGATATTAAATTCTGATGTCACTTTACTCTGAAGATTCACAACACAACAGATATGAATGTAAAGGGTAGCTGTCAGTCCTACAGCTATACATCAAAAGTTATTCATCATTTAAGTTATTCAGCACTTCAGTGTACATTAATGTAAAACAATTCCAGATAATTTCTGTCACAAACTGGTGACCGAAGGGGCTTTTAAATCAAAATCCATCTCAACATTTCCAACAAAGAGGATTTGGATGAGACTGTGTTAAGTTAAAAATGGCTCTTTCTGTAGGTTTCAGTCTGAGGAGATGAGACCTGCTGAATAATATCCGAAAACACTGTAAAATATTCTGCATTTTAGTTGTAATTTATTCTTAAAAAGTGAAGTCAATAAGAAATCAAGATTGGTCATATTAACTGTCTTAATGCACATTGCCGACCCTGTTGTGAATGAAAGATCTGTTCATTTCTACAAGAAACATGTTTATCTTTGTAATTCTTGATCAGAATTAGTAACTTTTTTTTTTTTGGGTGAACTGTCTCATTAAGACACATACAAACAGAAAATGTGGAACCATCTTCAAGTCCTCAGAAGAGATCAATTCACTTCATGCTACAGTATGCAAGCATTATTTCAATTGGACCCATGATTTGATTCTCCACACCCATAAAACCAGGTCGAATTATGGCCCAGGTGCTTCCGGCTCACCTCCACAGCTTCTCTGCCGGCTGCTGTTTAAGGGAATTCTAAATGAGCAGTTTATAGATTCTGCATCAGAAAGCTGGTGTTTGAACTCAGTTTGTCACAGTGATGTCCGCATACTAATTGGCCCATAAATAACTCAATATTGTGTTTTAGGACACATGGAAACACTCTGTCCTGCAGTAGCTACAGAAGTGACCTTCTGTTTGGGTCACTTCTGATGGACAGACAGACAAAAAGTTTTCCAAAGACTGGACAGAAAAACACTGCAAAGAGTTCCTGAATTATTTAAGTGTTGATGTAATTTTTCCTGGCAAAATATTAACAGCAAAAAAATCAAGACCCAATTTAAGTCTATATAACAGCTGTTCTTTACCAGAAACAGTTATTAAAAAGTGTTCTGTCACTTTTTAATGAAGGCAGGCATGCTGTCAAGACGGTCAGCCCTGAGGTTCAAAGCTTCCAGGGTCAAAAATCCAGGGCATTTACTGGATGCAGACAAAAGCTGAGGGAAGTGTTGGAGGAAGGTTTCTGGTGCTCAGGTAACCTGTGTTACTGATGCTGGTTCTGAGCAGGGAACTGAGAACATCTCTTAGAACAAAATTGTTATTGTTCTGAAAACTTTATGCAGTGAATACACTTTCCTACCCTTCTGGCCTTCAGTGTTACTGCTTTCTTGTTGCATGACCTGCAGGTTTAAAAAAAAAAAGAGCGTTTCATCTTTTCTACTGTAGAAACTCCATGATGAAGAAAAAATCATTGTGGTTAGAACGCCTCTAAAACTTTATATGATACTGACTCTACACCTGATGAAGATGATGGAGAGCTCAAACTCCATATACCCAATTTATAGATTGTGTACATATGTTCAGCCTAATGAATATGAAGCTGGATTTTTTTTTTGTAAAATAAAAAGATAAAGGAAAAAAACAGTGATGGGGAACAGAACTAGGCCAGTAAATATCAATTCTCAGATCATCATACAAGATGAAATGTGGAAAAAAAACTTTTTTAATGAAATTCAATAGGGCATGCCTACAAGATTCTGCTTCAACAGGTCAAAGAGTTGTCGGGACAAAACCGCATTCTCCATTGACATTATCAACTTCATGATGAAAACTGAAAACTGTCCCTAAGCCTCAAAAATCCATATTATACCTTTTTTGGAGCTTGAGAAGATTGGACACAATTTAAAGATGGTGGTCAATCAAGTTGGTGATGATTGAAATCAATGTTTCACTGAATTCTGCATGAGGAAAGAGATCAATGCAAGCTTATGCATCTACATGCACAGACCCTAAAGATTAAATGGGATTTTTTTTGGCTGCCTGACTAAAACAAGTGTTTATTTTTTCTGAAATGAGAAACTCAATTAGTACTGAAAAACAAACATTCTGAAAAATACACCAGCTAAGAAAACATTTTGAGATTATTCGCGCAACATGTCTAGGGAATTCATTTTGTGCCAAGCACACAAGGAATGTAAAACACTCGCTCTCCAGGAAAGACTAAATTCCACAGCAGTGCATAAAATAATACCTTAGCACCTGTGCATCACCCTTCACCTATCTGATCCGTTCCAGGCACGCCACAGCTAAACTGAGCATGCATGAGTGACTCTGTGAGCATGTCCATCTTCATGGTAAATGAAGAGCATGTCTATCACTGGTGGAAGCTGTTTATCATTGAGGGGTTTATGGAGAAGCTCTGCAGTCCTGCAGGGAATCAGCTGCTGTCATTAGGGTCATTAGTCATCTCCTGTTAGTGCTTCATTAGACATGCACACACGCACAGCAGGAAACGGACAACAAGAGTGCAGCAACACAGGTAACAGAGCCCAGTTCTTTACTCTTCATGCTCACAGACACAATTGAATTCTGTTAAAAGGAATCTGTTATACACTGTTAGTTTTACATGTTTTATACATAGGGAAGACTGTAACAAGGCATTGAGCACCGCAATAATGTACATGGCTCAAATTCTACTGCAGCCGTGATGTTAAGAAAAGTTTTTGGTAATCTTTTGTTGTATTGGCTGATAATTTCTTAGCTGTACTTATTTTTGTTTAGACTTTAAAACTTTTTAACTTAAAACTTAAAACCTATTTAAGCTTGTCCACACTAGGGACAATAACAAAGATTATAAAGAAAACAATTTAATTTTGTGAGGTCACACAACAAGTATAAATATGACAATACAGAATAGTATTGTTGAAATCACTTTCAGAGTGATTTTTCTTTCACAAAAAACAGCCAATCAGAATCTTTTGAAATTTAAAAGGCTTGTGCATTTCCTGCAGCGTGTAGGTTAGCGTCTGCTGGTGTGAACACTAATACAGGTATCATCATAGTTGTCTTCATAGTTATCTTTCCTGGTGTAAATGAGCCTCAATTCTGTGGCAATTTCAGGGTCATTGTTTTAAAGTGAAGCTAATGCTGCAAAAAAACTGTCATCATTTACTTAACTGATTCAAAACACATGTGACTTCCTATAATGGAACGCAAAAAAGTTCCAAGAAAAATATTCAGAGAGGTGAATCCTGGCATGGGTGATGTGGGTCATGCAGGTTCACACTGTATTTAAATCACTTTGACTTAAGAAAATTAATTAGTGTCATAACATTTGCCCAGTGGTCCTTGTTATAAAGGCAGGAAAATGAGGGATGGACACAGGAGATTACAGGTTAATTCTTGCATTTTTGTTTAATTAATTTGTTCCCCTCAGCTACCACACCCCTGCATATGCATACATATTTTAATTTAATTATCAACAATAGGTGGATTATTAGTATGATATGCAAGCATGAAATTGTGCCTTTATTTCCCAAGTTTAGGAAAAGATTTTACTAAGGCAAAAGTAATGCTGGACAGAGAGATTATTTTTTGCCTTTCATTTTTTTAATGCAATATACACACAACTACATAAAGCAGATTGACTTTCCTCCTACACACCTCAGCTGCTACAAACAACTCATCCGCTGTTTAATTAGCGTACTGCGGGGACATGGCTCAAATGCGTTACTGATTAACACTTCCAGACATTTTAACAAACCGCACGCTTCCTGTGCTCACACTGGCCCTCATGTGTGTGACCACCAGCTAATGAAGCCACAACGCACGCACGCACGCACGCACTACTGTTAATAATGTTAATATTATCATAAACAATTATAGTCTGTTCAGTACTATTAGTGTCTGTTAGACTGAGTTATAAATAAAGTGAAATTAATGTCCTGGAAAGTGAGAAGAGCTTTACAGGAAGTGTTTTTAAACTGCATCCTTTAGGGCAAGTGCATTTCATTTACGTAGTATTGAGTATTAGCAGACAGGATCTTTCTAGTATTGATGGGCAGCATATATATTTACAAACCATTTAAATAATTGAGTAAATCCTATGAAATCAATCAATCAATAATCATGATTTCAATATAAAGAGATTAATGCTGTAATCTGTAACTTTTTTGGTTAAAAATGAATAAAAAAAGTTATTGAGCAAGTACATGGCAGATCAGTGTTTAACTTAATCTCCTTTACCTTGATTTACGTTTATGATTTAAGTTTATGGCATTAAGTTTATAACAATGACTTATAATTTTAACTTCTGGTCTGATTTCCCGGTAAATGCTAGTTTGGCTTTATTTGACTTCAGCACACATAAGAAAATGTAAAATAACCTGCAATTTTATGCTTCAAACAGAGATGGCATTAGAGAGGCAAAAGTTACAGATTGCAGCTTTAAAATGTGAGCCCTAGTGATATGATGCTCAGTAAAAAAATATTTACAGCCCCGAAAAGAAAATGTTAAACTTTGCACATAGGCAACTTCCATGAAATATGTGCAATCCACACATTTTAAAGACGTCTGGAGTTAAAGTGACAGTGATGTCTCATGGGGACAGTAATCATCATGAGACTGTCAGCGCTCTCCAGTTCAGGTCCCTGTGGATCAGAGCTTACATAAAGTCATATAAAACATCTTGAACAAAAGACATTCAGCGTGTGAGCAAGCTAACACACAGATGAGACGGTCCTCAGTGTTTATCAGCTTCTCCACCACTTACAGACAGATGGAATACAGCTGGACCGTAACACTGTACAAATGAGATAAGAGAGCTGTTGACAGCAGGAAATCTGGGTTCATGTGTTCATGTGCTGCAGACCTTTGAATAAGTATTTATGGAAATTTCCACTTTCACACACCGCTCTGCTCCAACTTAATCAAAAGTGCCAAAACTGTTTTGCAGATTAATGATATGACTCCTACCCAATATCCCACAATGCATTGCTGGATCTTCAGCCTCCACACCACAAATAAACTGCTCACCCAAGAGCACCTTACAGTATTAAAAAAAAAACAACCTACTGTGAAGCAATCAGCTGTAATGACTGTCCTAATTCACACCAATCTGTACACCTCCTTAAATCGTGTCGCACCTTTCTGGTGATGCAGTGAAAGGTTTGCTCTTAAACACACACACACACGCAAGCAATAACTTTAGCAATAGAGTTTATAATTGGGCACTCATGCAAAGCTCCATGCATGTTATTATTCAAAGACTGTGTTATATTGAGATGATGTATCTGTGATGATCAGTGAATTGTACTGATGCCATCTGCAAGAGGATGAGGCGGTTGTCATGGAACTTGTTGCCGTGAGGCTGTCGTCAAGAGCAGCTTGCATGAGTGTCTCTGCGGCCAAGCTAATGAGAAGTCACATAAACACATGACCACCTGTCTGATAAAATAAAACGTCAGTGGAAAAAATAAACAGAAAATATTAAAAAATATTTTCTGCATTAACTAATACAGGCCTTTATAGACAACGACATTATAAACACAATAAAACATTACTAAACACTGAATGCGCCTGTATTATGATTGTCTTCTGATTTATTATTTTAGAGTGTGATGACCAGATTCCTGGATGATTTTAAATACGATACCACACAATCTGAGCAGTACATTAACAGCCTGAGGCTGTTTCAGATGTCTGCATTTGTATTGGAAGAATATGTAAATGTACTTTTTTTTTTACTTGTGTACTTTTCCTGGGGTCTTCTTTGTTATCATAAGGGTGACTTTAAAACTATTTTTATTTAACATTATACCACCCCTTTAATTTATTTTAGCTGTTTTTTAAATGCCTTATGAATTATATATCCAAATATAAATATCCATCATAAAATGTAACATATTTTTAAAAAAATGATAATCCAAACAAACAGAAAAATAATCATCAACAAAAACAATCATCAATAATCAAGATTTTCACCACATTTATTGCTAACAAAATATTTTACTGAGTATCATTTCCAATTCAGCCGTAATTTTGTTAAATAATGGCAAAAACATGAAAATATTATTGGTGTGTTTATATAAGATGCTAACTGTGAAGTCATCTGTAGGAAGACAAAAGAGTTCATTGGTTCTATTACAGACTACTGACTAGTTTTACTGTGATATATATACGTGAACAGCTGGACACTGTTAGTGAACAGTGAATGAGAGTTAGCGTAAAAGTTTAAAAGTGAGAGTTTAGGAGAAGAAACACTGCTATATATGAATGTATTATGCTGAACAATAAAAGTGGTAAATGAGCAAAATGCCTCTATAGATTTGCCCTCATCAATAGTGCAATCATAACCAAACACATAACTGCACCTAGTTCAACCCAAGAACAATAAATCTATAGCAACTGGGATGAAGCTCTAGCAAATGCCACAGTAGCATCCCATAATCAAGCAGATGTCATTTGCAGCCATGGAGACCAGTTTCTGTGCATTTATGTAGTGGTATCAGTCACACAGTAAAGATCTGGGTAAACCACGCTCAAAATTAAACACTATCTCAGGTAGACAGCTGACAGCATACAAACTGTATATCTGTAAGAAAACTGCAGTTTTTCTCCATACTGGAGCTCTGACTTAGTGGGATTACTGGAATATGACATAATGATTTGAGCTGGTTTAACAGCAAGCAGTAATAAATGTAACCTGATCTTGACTGTGTAAGACCAAACGCACCCCACTGAAAATAAAACACCCATCTTCACCTAAGGGACAATCTTACATATAAATCAGCCCTAAACCCTATTACACCCTTTAGGTAATTAACAGTATGGGTGGCCAACGTCTTAAAATTTCAGGAGGAGGTGAATAATATTTAGAGAGAGCATAAACATGGATGCTGGTTTTCACACTGAAAGAAAGATTTTCATGCACACTGTAAACACATGAGACTGGAAGCTAGCCTGAGAAATGATTAAGAAACATGATTCACTTGACATGTGTCCCTCTTTGATCACCTAATACAGTAATTCCCAAACACAAATGAGAAAGCAGTTTCAGAGAATACTACAAACCATCTAAAATTTAATACTGAATCTCACCAAATATAATCCTACACACATTAGGGCTGTTAGAAGATTATAATAAATGAAAATGCATTCTATTTTTGTAGTACAAAGCTTAACACATACAGTTACATTTCCAGAAATATTCTTTATTTTTCAATATTTTTTTTTATATTTTTAAAATATCACCACATTTCATATCAATTTGTGTTGATTACATGTGCAGCAGAACGGCTATTGTAATGTTCTACTGGATGCATTACACTTACAATTCATAATTATGTACAGGGCTGTGGAGGTGGAAAAACAGCTGGTAAACAACAAAACAGTGTAAAAGCATTAGAATGACCTAATACACTGATACAGTCCTCACATCAGAGCTGATATGCTTATATCAGGAACATAACCACTTTCTGAAGACTTTCTGTGTGCCTGACTAAAGGCCCAGCAAACAGCCCATGATTCTGTACACAACAGCAGGAAGTCTGTCTCTTGCAAATTGCTTTAAAATTGAACAACACATCAAAGACCTTCAGCTGTTTCATACAAGCACTTTTATCCATTTTCCATAATCTCCTTTGGGCTCAAACACACTTTGAGGTTATGTTAGACACCTTTAAAAGCCCCTGGTTTAGTCTGCAGACTTCTAGAAAGACAAGATGTACTAAACAAGAGGTTTCTATTAGACTCCTCAGCTTCATTGTGGTGAGTGATGGGAGCTGAGACAGACTGGCCTTTCCATCAATATAGCAGGAAAGCTGAAGTAATTAGCAGCACCTTATGCCTAGAGACTCTCCGCCCAAAGCAGTATTATGTTAAAGCCCCAGATGATCTATTAAATTAGCTTGAATGGCATCTGGGGACACTGCAGGTTGTGTTATATTTCAATGTTAACTTCATTAAAACTGTAATCTTATTTATAGCGTTGAATCCGTTGACTTGGATTTCACCTACAGGAATAGAAACTGAATGCCACAGCCTAGAGTTACAATAGCAGAGACTCACCGTGTGTTCAAAAATTGTTTCTGGGTGGTGTTTATGCAGCAGTGAGGACAGTGGCAAAATCAATTTGCTTTGCCGTCAGTTAGATGGTGAATTTCCTGAATTAAATGTTTAGAATAATTGACTAATTTTTAGGCTACATATATGCTTTTCTAAAGTGCACCACTAGCAGCACCAAACCTGCCAAAATATCGATTGTTTCCAAACAAGATTCAAATGGTTTATAGATGAACACGGGACTGGTCAGCCAAACAGACAGTTCCATCCTAAACTCACGCCATTGGCTGAACCAACATCATTATTACATCTGTCTCAGTCAGGCTGCTCAAACAAACAGATTTCAATTCCAACTGATGCTGCTATATAATTAAATATAATAAACAATACAAGAGTCATTGCAGTAAACCTTTAGAACCTTCTTATCTCTACAATAACCTGTGTGATTGATATTATTCAATATCCTCTCGAATCAACTCTGCAAAGAGAATATAGTTACAGAAGTCTGCTTGCCGTACTGTACGAGATTAGGGTTTATTACACAGCTCTCTGGAACTGGTCTCTGATTGGTCAAACCATCAATACCCATCACACATCCAGAGATCTCAGCATCAGGGTCCAGATCCACCAGTAGGAGTTTCTTTGGCAATAACGACCAGCTGAATTCTCCTCTGCTAGAGCCTGGAGGTGTTGTTAGTGGATTCTGGCAAAGACGATACTGGCAACCATGACTGCAGTGTTCGGCAAAGTGCAGGTGGAATGAATGTTAATATTAATAATGCTGCAGAACAAACGTTAATTCAGTCCAGTCTGTAAAAGCACAAAATAAAACGCAGCTAAAACAAATCTTGCTGGTTCAACTGAGCTTCACATAATTCTGAACAACTACACTAATTCATACTACACCAAACATCTGGTATGAGAAACTGAGATACTCTAGAACAATAAGCACCGGAACTGATCCAGGTATGCAAAGAGGAAATATTACTAATAGATTAGGAAGAAATGCATTTAAAGGGTAGGTGTCTCTCTGTGACATTTCCAACACTGCTTATAACATTATGACTGAAGACACTATCCATTAATTAAATATAGATTAACTCTTATCAGGAGTTCCAATATCTTCTGAGCAAACCTCAGATAAATGACCAAACTTTGACTTTGACAAAAGAAATCCAACTAACTCGTGGGTCAAATCTTAAGCACACTTAATTAAAGCTGAATACTGTGGCTTCAGTGTGATGAAACACACACAGTATTCTGCATATAAATATAAAAAGATCTGATACAGTTACAATTCCTAAAAGGTCTTAATATAATTGTGTGCATATTTTTAAATTATTTTTAACTGTAACATTGTCAGCTGTGTGTTTAAGTGGAGAATTAAAAAGCTTTGGAAATAGAATGTCAATTATACAGCAAAGTGTTCGTCACTTCATTTCTGTTTCAAATTTTTAGCTTGTGCTGGTCTCTGGGTAATTGTAGCCATCATCTTTTCTCCAGAACGTTTAGGAGATCTGTGATCTTTTTCACTCATTAAACTCAACATTATTCTCCCTCTCTTTCATCTCTGTTACGTTCTTTTTAGTTAAGAGTTTCTAGTTTCCAAAACTCTCGAGGACACAAAAGCAAAAAAGACTTAAAGATTCCACAAGATCATACATGCAGTTCTTTGGCTTTAGCAAATTTATTATTTGAGTATTAGTGAATGAGCCAAATATTCTATACTGTGCAAAACGATGTACACCAACTTAAATACACCAACAAAAGTAACCTGTAACCTTGAGCTCTGAAAGTGCAGAAACACACTGATCTGTGTTAATTATTATGTTAAACTATCATATTGATTTACTTTTTTTTGATAATGTGATGCCAGTCTCATTTGTCCCGCCATAGTTTCAAAACAAACCAAAAAACATTTATGTCACAAATATGCTAATTAGCACATGGCCATAGCTGAACATAGCCAACGCCATAGTCTTAGAAAATCCTGTGTAATTTTTTTTTTTAAATGAAGTTGAAAGAGCACAGCCTGACAGCTTTAAAAGCAGCATAAACCGATATTTGATAATTGATATTTTGATAAATATCAATTATCAAAAGTTCACAAAGCTGTCTTTATAGGTTTAGAAGTCATTGTTAAAACTCACTCCCCCACTGGAGGAAATGAGTGCTGAGTTGTGCTGGTCAAGATGATCAAATGAGCAACGCACTGATACTGTTACAAAGCCACGATATTTACTCCTTTTTGTGAGAATCAGCATATAGTTATTAAACTGAATTAAACTGAAAAAGTATTCAAACATTTATTAAAAATACACACATCGACCTTAAAGCAGACATCTGGTCAGTTTTCACTGAAGAGGATTTAATCAGTTGAGATGGAAATAATTAAAGTCTGAAAGATACACTGATTAGTGACCTAAAATTGCTGAAGCCCCCAGCACTGAGAAACATCACAAACCCACACTATTTATGTCTCCTCGACCAGTGCCTGGTGGTACTGAATGTTATTGAGCAAGACAAGTGCCAGACAGGGTTAGATAAAGATCACTGAAAAACACTGAAGACACCGAGAACAAAATGGAGTGCAGCGATTCGCTCCCTCACAAAGATTTTATTATAGGAAATCAAACTCTTGAGGGGTACATAGCTGGAAGCACATGCAGCCAGTTACCACTCAATGCCACTGCAGTACAAATGTGCAGGAGAAATGAGATCGCATCGCAGCAAGCAGTGCAGCTGTGCAGAATATCCGAGAACAAGATGAAGACTCAAGAGCTCCATTTCAGAGTCTTGTGCTGTTCTCTTTGATGCAGTCAGATGAAAGCATTTTAATTGCACATCAGCAAGCAGGACTGAAAAAGCAGCAGCAACAAACGGCAAATTCATTCCGGTCAGGATGCCTATTAACTGAGAAATTAAACCTCTCTCTTCATAAACAAGTTTTATTTTGTATTTGTGCTAGCATGAGGCTTTGCTTTCCCACAGAAATACTAGAAACGTGATTAGGTCTAAATTCACTTTTTGCTTTTATTCTGCATTTTTGTTTGGGTGGCTTAACAGTAGTCGTTTTCTACCTGTGTGTCAACACATCTAGTTTGGGCATACTAGACAAACATTAAATAGTAATCTGTACATGTTTATTTGGCTTTCATATTTTTTGGCTTTCACTTATCACTTGCTAATCTTGGACCCTGAATGTGACACAAGATGGCATTTATAAAGTTCTGTTGCATTAAGTCTCTGTGTTGTGACCTTCAAACATTCAAAAATATGGCTGCCCTCCAACCCTTGGCTTGGAAGAGAAATCAAAGGAGCAGCGTGCATTCTGGGATTGCCATTAGAAGTGAAGTGCTCTCTGACAGCCATAAACAGCAAAACCTGAGAAGCATCCAGACCAGCATCCACCCAGCACGCCAGCCTCAAATGAAGCGCAAAAATAATACAGTCATTTGCATTATTATGGGACCCGTGGGGCAGGCGACAGAAAACAGCTTCTGAAACGCTAATGAGGGAAGATAAGGGCAGGTTAACACATGGGGTAATGAGATATAGTGTGTCATGCCTTCAGATGATTCCCAGAACTGCCACTTATCATTCAAACTGCACTTTGACTTCGGTTGGGTTCAAATAGAAACAAATTTGTACACACGAGAAATGTTAGAGGAATATGATGAGAAGATAACAGGAAAAAATAAGTGGAACAGGCAGAAGAACAGGAAAATAAAGAAGATGTAGAATAATTAGGAATAAACTGAAGAGTTACTGGAATAAAATTTTAAGTCAAATAAATCCAACAGTGTGTGATATTTATCTGCTTCAGCAAATACATGCATTCGTTGATCAGTAGAAAGTCAATGACCTAATCCTGGCATGCTAGAGATTACCTGGGTTACTGGTTTTCACAATGCCCACAAAACAGTTTATTGACTCAGCACAATTCAACATCAAGACATAACAAAAGAAGGAACACTCAGATGGTGTTCTAGTTTTAAATCTTGTAACCCCAATAAACGTACCCAGATTACAAACATGTGACGACTTTTGTGTAAAAACACAAACATTCACATTAACTTATAAAAAATAATTTTTTTATATGGTAAATAAAATACAGTCTGTGTTACTCTGATTAGTTGCTCATTTACAGAAAACAATGCAGCAAGATTCGTCAATGTATAACAAAAGCCCAGGTTGAGTTTTACAGACACTCAATCCTGCAACAGCTTGTCCTGCAGCAGCAGTTGACAGGTGTGCCGTCACTCTCAACCTGGAGACACTGAGCAGGAAAACAATAGACACTCTGGGAAACTGCGGATACTGCTGAGGGAGGCTGATTGGCATCTTTGGACCAGAGCCATGGCAATTACTTCGCTGGGGGTAGCTGGGTTGGCATCTCATGACTCTTTCTGTCGAACTGTTTGCCAACATTGCCAGTAAAAATGACTACACCAGCTGTCCAAACATAAGGAGGGGGTTTGTCCAGAGAGCATGCACAATGTATTTCAGACTGATTACAACACCTCTACATCCAGCCTGCATTAACTTTGCCCCTCAGAGCCACAAGAAGGCACAGTATCCATGATGTGTTGTTTTTCCTCTTCTTTTTTTTGGGGAGGTCAAAGGTTACAAAAATTATGATGTTTTTGCATTTTGTTTGGGGGAAATTTTGTCACATAGAACTGCAAAAATATCAACAAACAAAACAAAAACATTATAATTATGTATACAAGTAACCATGCTGTTACTTTTATGAGAAGCTTCCCAGCAAACTAGTTGAATAAGCTGAATAATAATCTGATCTGCCAGCAGTTCTGACACTCTAAAGTTTCATGATGCTAGAACAGTGGATCTCAACATTCTTAACACCATGTTTTACCAGCTGAGCCACAGAAAACTGCAGAAATATTAAACTGCTGACCACTAAGAGAGAGTGCATCTCTGAGGGTTATGGGTCAGAACACTTAGTTATTTACACATGTATAAGGAAACAGACAGCAGCCAGTTCTCATCTGTCCACCTCACACAGCAGCAGGAGCTAAAGGGTTCACACATACATTAATATTGGCATGAAATAAGCAAGTGTGATTGTTACAAGATGTTAGCCTAAGAGCCGAGAGAGTTAATTTTGGTTTAGCTGGTTGAGTATGAGCTGCAGCTGATGTTACGCCAAACATATTTTAATTTTACAAGTTGGTTCTCAAGCGTCCTTGTGTTTTCAGTGCCAGAATTTGTATCCATTAAACGGCAGAAATAAAGCAAAGAGTGAGTAAGTGCTTCAGACTAAAAGGCAGAAAAAAATCTTTTCCTGAATTTTTTGGCACGTCTCCAGTTGTCCAGTTTTCTCTCGCTCTACACTAACAGTTCCTCTCAGCGGTTATACGAGCATCTTCCTGTTTCGCTGACGTTCACATCATCACTATAGCAACCACTATATAATCTGAATTCATCTCAAAACATTGTGAACCTAAGGATTAGGTTTGAAAAACAAATTAGATTCATGCATGGCATGGGCAAGAACACAGCATTGTTGGAGGTCTAGAATCTGATTGGATGTTAGATTGTCTGTTAGAGAGCAGTAAGCTGGTTATGAAGAGAGGGGATTCAGACGATTCAGATGTGTGGATCAAGCTTTGTCAGTGATCAACATCCTCCTCTCCTGGTTTATACAAATTCTATAACCTTTACCTGTGCACCTGCCCTCAGGTGACACCCTTTATGTAAAATGATCAATAAAAATAAATAACTGACCAAAGAGAGATTCTATCATCAGCAGAGAGAGCAACAGCCACCTTCAACATCTCATGATAGCACTATGATGCAGTAAGAATTTTATATGCAGTTAATCATTTCAAATGAGGGAAATTCAAAATGGTCCATTTATAATGATTCATTTTAAGATAATAACTCACTCTAAGCGAGAAGTGCTCTGAATTTAAAATTGCCAGTTGAAAAAAATCTACTAAGCACGCTGTTTTCGGTGCTTATGTGACTGATGTCCCACTGTACAAGCAGTTTTCATCACCCACCGAGAAATAACTGTGACAAACCCCTTAACTATTTGCATATGTTAATCAGTTGTAAAGAAAAATGTCCAAATTATATTTTGTGGCAAAGCTTAAAAGAGCAACAGCTGAAGAGATTTTTGAAGAAATGCTGGAACAGCTCATCTTCTCATATATGTACAGAGTCCAATGTAACATAAACTGGACTGATAATATTGGAGTATATATGGCCTGCAAATACAACTCACCAGAAAAGGCATCATTACATCTGCAATGTAAACAAACAGAGCACCAAGAGCGAAACCAGCAGCCACAGGGAAGAACGCAAAGTCCCCGTATTTCCCCGATTCCTTTGCCATCTCAATCGCAGGGGCCAGAAGTGACCAATAGGAAGCCGCCAGCATGACCTAAGGAAAAGAGAAGAGCCAAAGACATCGTTACCACAGACAGAAAACAATCTGGAAAGAAAACGTACAGATAGAGGCTTTCTCACAGCCACTGGAATTGTCTTCTCTTTTGGTTTTAGTTTCTTTACACTACAATCTCTTTCAGCTGAAATAACTAGATTTGCACTGAAGGAAATGCCAGTGTTAAGCAGCAAAAGAACAGTGTTAGATTTAGGTGTTAGTTCTAAGGAAAATTCAATGAGGCATCAGAGTCTCAAAACGACACATTTTAATATATATATTATATATATATATATATGTGTATATATGTATAATATATATATATATATGACGACGACATCACTTAAGACTAAAGAATCTATCAACCTGCAATGCAACCTCATCATACAGACACATCCTCGTAATGAAAAGAACAAAATGATGACCTCTTTATAAAGTGTTTAGATGAGGATAGTACTCTAAAGAAAAAACCTTCATAAACCTTCAAAACCTTCAGAAATCTTCATATGGACAGCTTTGAAGAATCTGTGATTTGATCTTTGTTTTTTAGTAAATCACTCTGTATTAGCATGATATGCAGTGAATGTGCAGAGTGAGGCTGTGCTGAAATAAAAGCTGTGCATACTGCACAGTATATACTAGACGTTTCGTAATACAATGTGTGAAACACATTGCAGTATAAACACTGCAAAACATACAGCTGTAGTATGTTAGTCTGCTGATCTTATTAGCATGCAAGACACAAGACAGCTGAATTCTCATGTTCTCTAACTCCCTCCTTTTATTTTGTGCTCAACAATAGCAAGTCAGTTAAAATACATTACTCATGCCTGCCTGCATTACTCGAAGCATTACAAAGACTAGAGGCTTTCCATTGACCCTCCTGCATCAGTTACACAGTCAAAGGAAATGGTTCCTTTCTACATCTGGTGGATCATGTTAGATCTTCTGAAATTCCCTGTGATCAGGTGTGTTATTCAGCAGTTTCTGAAGAGGAATGCAGCTGGTACACATACAGACAGCTTTAGGAATGTTGAAAGCTATTGTTATCTACAACACAGCACAATATAAATACATCACACTTTCTATTCCGGTGGGATCCTTTTTGTTTGACACCTGTTACATCACACTTTTTGTTATCTGTGGCATATAACCCCCCTCACTCATAAACGTCCTCTAATGTTCCAGACTCCCAGTGTGCATGCTCTAGCATGAATAAATCATGCAAATCGCCATCTCATGTTTACTGTTGTATTTGCATAAGTGTTTCATGTTTCGTCTGAATTATGTGTTACATGGTCAGCTTAGTGCATCTCTTCCTCTGACGACATGGTTTTGGGTGTGACCATCATTGTGGTTTGCATATATATTGCCATCTCTGTAAAACACATATAATTCTCAAACACCATTCTCAGCATGCACACACACACTGCAATTACAGTTGCAATTACAAATTATTATAAACTTACCATTGTGAATTGGGTTGAAGTAAGGAGATAGTTTAGAACACTAATCTGTTATGTACTTGCTCATTAACTGTTGTTCATTTTTAACTAAAAACAGATATATACAGAACATAGAAAAATGGCTACGCTAATTAAAGTACCTACAAGGAAATCATTTGAACAAGCTATCTTTAGCATTTACAATGTCATTTCCTTTGCTGTCAAGGCAGCAGTTACCTCTGTATTGGAGCAGTGTGGCTACTGGTTAAAGAGCTAGACTTGTAACCAGATGGTCACCAGTTCAGTTCTTTATGCCAGCAGGAAACAACTGAGGTACCCCTGAGCAAAGCCCCTTACCCCAATTGCTCCCTGGGTGCTGCAGTGTTGCCCACTGTTCCGGGTGTGTGTTTACGATTTATAGTGTGTGTGTGTTCACAACTCACTACTCCAATGCGTATGTGTGTACTAACTGGATGGGTTTAATGCAGAGGACAAATTCTGAATATGAATCACCAAACTTTGCCGGCACATCACTTCTACTTTTATTTGTGATTTATTATTATTACAGTTTTTTCCTGCTGCCTTATTTGACATCTGTTACCTTTGGGAGAAAAGCTGTTATTAACCTCAAAGCTGCCACTTTCAGGTTTTTTCATAATGACAATCTATTCTCTTCCATGATTTTGCCGCAGGAGAAATACTGAACTAGTCTTAGCTGTGAATTTTAGGTCAATGTGTGGTGAGGTGTGTTATTTATTTTCTTTTGGGAAGGGGCAATTACTTCATTTCCTTTGGCACCTTTTCTCTCAGGAGGAAGTTGGCTATGCAGAGAAAAGCATGATAAGTTCTTTACTGGAGTGTCCAGACACACACTCAGACACAGACGATGGTGTCTGCTCAGTTAATAGCTAATTACTGCCGCAGTGATTGCACTGGAGCCTTGAGCCTCATGATTCACTGATAACACCCTGACTGGAAAAAAAAATAAATCACAGGCAACTCAGTAACAGAGAAATGATATACAGCTGACACTGAGATAAACAACCTTTACAGCAATGTAATTCCTTTACTAAAGTAAATGAATCATATTTTAATCCAGTCTTATGCTGTGTAGAAAAAGCAGTATGTGCCAGTTACAGGTTAAAATAAATGAAGATCTCCAGGAAATCACATTTTCCACCGATTTGTACACTAAAAATCTTGAACTGAAATCATTAGTTAATGTAGCCTGAGGAGGAGTTGCTTTCTACTCTTATGTTTATAATAAAGTTAAATGAGGCCAGAGCTCTCAGGTGTGACAACCATTCAAGTGATGCCTATCACAGAGCAGAAGCATTCACATAGCACCCGTTATGTGGCCCAAACTGGAACATTCTGACAATATATGAAACATTTGAGCAATCACATTTGGTTATTAGTCACATAAAATCTCCATAAAGATCCAAACAATGCAGTATAATTTCAGCTAATGAAGCAAAAGATAAAAACAGAAGATGGTAAATGTATTTACTGCCCATGTAGTCTCAAAAAAATAATAATAGTGAATAAATTTTGGCTTTTTAAAATTTTGGAGCCCAGTCGAGAAACACCCTGCACATCCCAGATTGGAGAATTAGATAAAGTGAGGTCATTAAAACACAGAGAAGTAATGCCAGAATGTCAGTGGTGGATTATAAATGTTTCAAATATGTATAATCACCCCCATTCCTCACTGTCCAATGCAACAAAGCAAGTAATAATCACCACAAATCAATGAAAGAACATGTCCGAAACACTGTAGTCTGGTATACAGCTGAAGATCACTGCAGTGCATATGTAATGTGCTGCTTCAGTTTAGGTGGGCAGTGCTGCCTTAAATCTCTGAAAGTGTAAACCATTGCCTAAACAGAAAAACTTGCACCTCAACAGCAGGAGTGTGGAGGTCAAATGTAGATTTATTGCTCTCTCTGTCCCTCTGTCCGTCCCTCTCTCTGTCCCTCTGTCCGTCCGTCTGTCTGTCCGTCCCTCTCTCTCTGTCTGTCTGTCTGTCCGTCCCTCTCTCTGTCTGTCTGTCTGTCTGTCTGTCTCTCTCTCTCTCTCTCTCTGTCTGTCTGTCTGTCTGTCTCTCTCCAGTTGACACTTTTTAGCTGAATGACGCACAACATTTCAATAAATTCCATTTATATTACTGCTGTGATTCTAAAACTGCAGTACATTCCAGCATGAGCAATGTCCCTCAAATCAATCAGCTACACATGAATGGAGCTTAAAATAAACATGAACAAGCAAGAACACAAATATTGAAGGGCAACTAAATTCAGCTTCAGAGTGTGTGAATCTCACAAACAGATATTGTTAATAAACATTCACATAAAAACAGAGAGAAGACAAACTAAAAAACTTCAAAACTTCCTTTGGTCTCGTTTTTTTTGTATGAGGTTTTCCAATCATGTCATTTACAAGAACATAACACCAACATATTATAAAAGGACTATTCCTTAATTGAATTTCCACATTTGAATAAACAGATGAAGTGGATTATACCAACCTGATAATGTTAATTTAATAAAATACTTTAAGACAAGCGTGGCAACACTGATTTGTTTGCATGCAGTTTGTAATTGCCCCAGTTTTAAGTTTTATGGTAATTTTCCTAAAAGAGAACAACATTTTCCTAAAGCTGCTGGGTAATTTTATACTGCTAAATTCACCAAATACAAATCACCAAAACAAGGACTGTTTTAAACAAGTTTCCTGACACACTGACAATTAGCTTGTCCCATCCCATACTGATGCTATTGGTTGAGCCAATGTCACTGTGTCAGGTTGGTCTGGATGTTGAAACACAACGGAATGTTTTGGAAGTTCCACAGAGCCGACGTCTTTCTCATAATTGTTACATACATCAGCTTTTCGGTTTCCTTATGTGGACAAAATAGCTGTGAAAAATAAATGAAGTATTTGCAATAAATAAACAGAAGGAATGCAAAACAATAAATTTACAAATAGAAATAAATTTCTCAACTGTGAAATATGAAACAAGACAGGGTTCAAATTAGCCATGAACCTTCTTAGGGCCAATTAAACTGTAATTGATTCCTTTCTGCTATTTATTACTGCTCTCGGTCAAAGCTCTAATAGACGACACCTCACGCTGTTCTCTGTGGGCTGCTCTGATCACTGCTGTGATGGTTTCTTTCATGAGCTCTTTGAGCCACTATTGATTTCTAATCATGTTCAGTGAAGGGGACGGAGTGCTTTAGACCGAACTTAAATTCTACATCCTGTTTAATTAAATCCATCCAGCTTCTCTAAGAGGTCTGCTCAGTACACTGGCCACAGTGCTGATGATTACACACAGAAGATATGCTACACTCTGGCCTGGGAGTGGATAACACAGGCCACACAGAATCTGTGTCTGTGAATCAGAAACATACGGATGCAATGCCCCGGATGCATACGGGGCAGTTGTGGCCCACTGGTAAGTGAGTCAGGTTTGTAATCAGAAGGTTGCTGTTTTGATTCAAGCGCTGGCAGGTAGCAACTAAAGTGCCCTTGAGCAAGGCACTTAACCCCCAATTGCTCCCCAGGTGCAGTAGCGTGCTGCCCACTGCTCCGGGTGTGTGCTCACCCCTCACCAGTGATTGGTTAAATGCAGGTCACATTTTGGGTATGGGTTACAATATCTGACAAATGTCACTTTCACTTTCAACTGCTGGCATACTCCGCACACTCACATCAGAAGCTCTCAACCTTCACGCACGCAGGCACGCACGCACGCAGGCATGCACGCAGGCACGCACGCACGCAGGCAGGCACGCACGCAGGCAGGCACGCAGGCAGGCACGCACGCACGCACGCAGGTACACAGACAAAGAAACACACTCACATACACAAACTCATATCAGAAGCTCCCAATCTTCACACAGACTTACACTCACTTACACTTGTTTATTTACATACACACAGCATTCACTTTCACATTACTCAGTCCATTATTATTCTTCCATTGCCTTGAAGAGTCTTAATTTTTTTTCTCCATGTAAAAGTAAAAAACATACTTCACTTTCTCCGAGATCAGGAAGTTCCTGTCTGCACAGTAATCAATTGTTGATTAAGGTCATGTCATAAAAAAATGTTTCTCCTGTTTTTGAAATAAAGTTTCTATGAAAACATACTGTGACTTTTAGAACTCAAAACTTTTTCACCGTTCTAAAAAGACCATTTCTCAAAACCAAGCTGCAAAAACACCTTCTTACAAAATCCAACAATTCTAGTTGTCAGGAAACATTAAGTATTACTGTCCATGTTTACACATCAACAACACCCACAGCAACAGCCAGTGATGTTGAAATAATAATGATGACAAATTGATCGTAACACCAGAAGAAAAATAAACCATCACTTCTATACGATAGTATTACACTATTTAAATCAATTATTCAATTCATTCATTAATTTCAACCCTGTTCATTTTGGCTTGATCTCAGTAGTTTGTGAATGTCACATTGTAACACAGGCTTTGCAAAGAGTTCGTTACTGATGGATGAGGAAATCAAAACCTCTATTACACCTGACAGCAAATTCACACTTGCTGTCTTTAACTATCATTATAAGTTTAACATGATTAAAAGTATTCCAAATTAACATTTTAAACAGACTCGAGTGTTGTGGTACACCAGCACACTGCTGCCAGGGACATGAGTCTGCATCACAACCCAACAGCATTCAGCCCCTCCACTCCCTAATCATTTCTGTTTTGGTCTAATAAAAAGCAAGGACACAAACACAGACGACTGCGACTTCTTGTGATTACAGCCATTTATCTCTAGAACACAACAAAGACTAAACCACACAAATTCTTTAAACACATTTCTGGTGACAGAAATTTCGCACAACTACAAGTTTTATAATTTGCCACACAAATCAGAGTAACGGTCAATCATAATTTCTTCAGCTTCCCAACAGCCTATCCAGATGTTGTTACCACCTCACTCCACCCCAAAGTTCTTTATGATCTTCTGAGTGTACTTGCTTTTGGCAATGTTGTGCTGCAGATGCCGTTTTGTGCTATTTACCCAGAACACAGACCAAATAACTAAAGGACAACGACATATTTCAGAGAATAATGATGAAGCTGCTAAACTGTATCTGCTGAAGCTTTTGAAGTCCCTTTTAGAAAGCAGCAAGTGACAAAGTTGTACACAGTCATACATGATAAATTTAGACACAGTGGACACTGTGGAATAATGTTTGTGTTATTTGGAAATGAGTCTCAAATGAAATACTAATAAACCACCCACACACAAAATCAGAAAGCACTTTCTCTGTCAGGCAAGCACTGATCCAATCTGATAACTGTACACATCATCTGGGAGAAAGAGCACATGGATTTTTGTATCATTTAACTTGGAACCAGATACTGCGTTGATATAACAGGTATATTTACATGCAAACATTTCACTAAAACTGAATTAATTCAATCTGATTGCAGGTTACAAATTCAAATATTTCTTTACATATGTCTTCCAAACGAAAGTTCTGCACAAGTGCATAACGTCAACGTCAAGTTCACACCAAACAAGCAATCGAAATAAAACATGAACATAACACAAAATAAGCTAATAAAGATTTTTGCCTTATTTACATATAAAATGTTTTTATATGTTTTCACTTTACCCAGCCAACAAAGAAAATTAGAATCATCTTTCAACATCCTGTCTGGCTTCACAACATTCCTCCTCCAGTATTTAAATATTAAAGAAGTTAACATGCTCACTATTGCATGGCACCAGGTTTTTTATTCTTTCAGGTCAACAGCACCCCTTCAACCCCATCAAACTTTCATTCAGGCCAAACCCAATCAGATTACATCATCAGTCTGATTACTAGCACATTACATATAACACAACTGTATTTATCAACTAAAGATAAGTATCTTTACACAAATACACATGAAATGAACTCTAAGTATCATTATATAAGGCTGTGTCATGACTCAAATGTCTAGAAGATGGAGGGAGGAAAATAAACATTTATATCCTGCATTAGTCGGCTGTTATTTTCAGTTTCAGTTTATACAGCATGCATTTTTAATGTAATGGAAATCACATTTTTCCTTTTCTGATGCAAAGCAATATTGTACGTCCCTTCAGGCAAACACAATAGGTAAACTGTTGTTTCCAAATATTTAATTAGAGTTCTGCAAATCTGATGCTATATTCAGATATTCAGGAAAAGAATAATGGAAAAGTGTAATTAAGTCCGTCACAGATAAATAACATCTATTCTTTCCTAAACATTACTGAGGCTGACTTTCCTTTTATGAGATCCAACTGCATATAAATACATAACAACAAACCCATCAGATGGGCTGTCTGTTTTACTTCCAGACTGAATTTAAGGGTGACAGGGTGAGAGTTATATGATGCAGACAACATGAATGAATTCATGGTGGTAAAGGACATGTAAAATATGAGCTCTCTTACCCCTGCTGCAAATCCCAAGCTGCCATCCAAGATCCGTTTCTGTGAGAAACAGAGATGAAGAAAGTGTACACAGATTAACTGAATGTATTCATTAACCCAAACGTAAAAATTGCCATTATCCCCCCCAGAACCCAAACAACTTCCTGTGGAACACAAGCTTTGATTTTTTACGAATATCCCGACTACTCTATTCCATATAATACAATTAATGGGGACTTGTAAACTAACAAAAACAAAACAATTAGAGTAACACGAAAGAAGTCCCTATAATTAGTGTACTATATAGATCAGCTGTTGTGAACTGATCTATTTAAATATTATGACATTTCACATAGTCGACGTAACAGCATTAATGTAACTTCAGCAACTGTTAAACCTGACATGACATATTCAGCTCCATATTTGATTTGAGGGGTAGCAGAGGCGACAGTCATCAGAAAATAACGTGCTGCTCCTCAAACATGCCTTCAGAAGACTCGAAGCACAGAAATACAGTCATACAGAACCTCTTTAATGATGCTGTTTTGGTTATTTTGGGACTTGACATCACCAGTTCTCATTCACTTCACTGTATGGACAGCAGTGATCAGTACATTTTTCAACATTTCTCTGTTTTGTTCCATAACAAGAAAGTCATTCAGTTTAAACCAACATGAAATGAGTAAATAGCGACATTAATTTCAGCTCTTTTAAGCTTCTCCATATCGTCCTACGTTACAAACTTGCCCATAATCATTCTAAAGATAAGAAAGGTTTAATAATCAAATATGTGCAGTACAATATTACAAAACCTACAGTTATACAGTTTCTCACCTGTCTGCTGGAGAAGATGAAGACCAGAGCTGCCCCAGCCGCAGTAAGACCCCAGGTGAAGAGAGTCCCCAGCAGGGCCTGGACCACAGGACTGAGGCCTGGAAGCATGCTGTCTGTGCTGATAAAATACAGAAGAAAAAGAGGGATGCAGGATCTGTTTATTCATCCCACAGGAGGGTGTGAAACACATCCTGTTTATCTAGGATTCAGGACTGCAAACAGTGGCCGTCTGTAACTCAAGTCCATCTTTGAAAGGTTCTGTTTATTTATACTGAATTTACATTCACAACATAAACACGTCAAACGAACGTAACTAACGCAGCAATACTGCATTAAACACTGCTGTAAAATCACGGCCATACACATCAACATCACACACACATCACATCAAAACTCTCACACGCACAGCTGATCGTACAGCTGAGCGTACAGCTGAGCGTACAGCTGAGCGTACAGCTGAGCGTACAGCTGAGCGTACAGCTGGTCGTACAGCTGGTCGTACAGCTGGTCGTACAGCTGAGCATACAGCTGAGCATACAGCTGATCATACAGCTGATCATACAGCTGGTCATACAGCTGATCATACAGCTGAGCATACAGCTGAGCATACAGCTGATCATACAGCTCATAGCTGGTCATACAGCTGATCATACAGCTGGTCATACAGCTGGTCATACAGCTGAGCATACAGCTGAGCATACAGCTGGTCATACAGCTGATCATACAGCTGATCATACAGCTGATCATACAGCTGGTCATACAGCTGATCATACAGCTGAGCATACAGCTGAGCATACAGCTGATCATACAGCTGGTCATACAGCTGATCATACAGCTGGTCATACAGCTGATCATACAGCTGGTCATACAGCTGAGCATACAGCTGAGCATACAGCTGGTCATACAGCTGATCATACAGCTGATCATACAGCTGGTCATACAGCTGGTCATACAGCTGGTCATACAGCTGGTCATACAGCTGGTCATACAGCTGGTCATACAGCTGATCATACAGCTGGTCATACAGCTGGTCATACAGCTGATCATACAGCTGATCATACAGCTGGTCATACAGCTGATCATACAGCTGGTCATACAGCTGAGCATACAGCTGAGCATACAGCTGATCATACAGCTGGTCATACAGCTGGTCATACAGCTGGTCATACAGCTGGTCATACAGCTGGCCATACAGCTGGTCATACAGCTGATCATACAGCTGGTCATACAGCTGAGCATACAGCTGGTCATACAGCTGAGCATACAGCTGGTCATACAGCTGGTCATACAGCTGATCATACAGCTGATCATACAGCTGATCATACAGCTGATCATACAGCTGGTCATACAGCTGGTCATACAGCTGGTCATACAGCTGGTCATACAGCTGATCATACAGCTGGTCATACAGCTGGTCATACAGCTGGTCATACAGCTGATCATACAGCTGATCATACAGCTGGTCATACAGCTGGTCATACAGCTGATCATACAGCTGGTCATACAGCTGGTCATACAGCTGATCATACAGCTGGTCATACAGCTGGTCATACAGCTGGTCATACAGCTGGTCATACAGCTGGTCATACAGCTGAGCATACAGCTGATCATACAGCTGGTCATACAGCTGGTCATACAGCTGGTCATACAGCTGATCATACAGCTGGTCATACAGCTGGTCATACAGCTGGTCATACAGCTGGTCATACAGCTGATCATACAGCTGATCATACAGCTGGTCATACAGCTGATCATACAGCTGAGCATACAGCTGAGCATACAGCTGGTCATACAGCTGGTCATACAGCTGGTCATACAGCTGGTCATACAGCTGAGCATACAGCTGGTCATACAGCTGATCATACAGCTGGTCATACAGCTGAGCATACAGCTGGTCATACAGCTGGTCATACAGCTGGTCATACAGCTGGTCATACAGCTGGTCATACAGCTGGTCATACAGCTGATCATACAGCTGGTCATACAGCTGAGCATACAGCTGGTCATACAGCTGGTCATACAGCTGATCATACAGCTGGTCATACAGCTGGTCATACAGCTGGTCATACAGCTGGTCATACAGCTGATCATACAGCTGGTCATACAGCTGGTCATACAGCTGGTCATACAGCTGATCATACAGCTGGTCATACAGCTGAGCATACAGCTGGTCATACAGCTGGTCACGTGACTGTCATACATGACCATCACACACGCTGCTCATTCCTTCATTGTGTGACGTGATGAAGGCAGTGTAATATTATCTTATGCCACAGGCTGCAAGACTCCAGCAAAGTGTGTCTTCTGAATCACGGCGTTGTATTAACAGTCGCATTTCTGAAACGCAGAGTAAGATCATCGACAGTTTTATGTGACACTATAAACTCCTGAACGCTACTCACGCTGCACTGCCACCAAATGAACGCAGCCACTTCCTGCTTCCCTGTGCGCGCGTGGCGTTTTCTCGAGCTCCTATTGGTCAGCGCATACTGACGTCTTTTTAAAGTGACCGCGTCAGTCCTGCTCCAGCAGGTCATGTATGGCGTTTGATACAGCTGACCTGATGAGATGCTGTGAGGGTCTGACTGATGGCCTTTCAGCTGTGCTCTTTGTTCTTTGTATCAATACAGAAGACTGAGATCATGATAAATAAATGATTCAGTCCATGCAGAAAGTCTTCTGCGTTATGTTGCAGTTCAGAGGACAGAAAACAGCTGCACTAACATGTATGTGAGCAGAAAGAGATCAGATCAGATAGATTACTCATGCACAACAGTGTGTTAGAGAAGTAAAGGGTTTATTTGACAGGAAGTTGACAGTAATTCCACATATGTATCCATGTAATTAATGTACAGTGATGGCTGTATAGCTTGCTGGATGTGAAGTGCTTTCAGCTCAAACTGTACATTGAATAACATCTCCAAATATATGTATGATAAAGTTTTCAGGTATTACCTGTAGCATGAAAGAGCTATTAATCCCAGCATGAGAAAACAGCCCTGCTCACACATCTGTAGCTGTTCTGCATACACTGCAGAATGTTAATCTCTGAGACGTTTTTAAACCATATTTCTTATTAAATAATATTTCTTTTTTCAAAAAAAGAAAGTGACAAGAAAGAAAAAGTGAAGCCTAACAGCAAACATAAATCACCTGTCTGTCTATTTAAAATGGTCTAAAATAGTTTTCATTTTTCTGTCAAAGGTCCCTTGAACTATTCTTTGTGCATACAATTGATCAAACTGAGTGACTCCCAGAACTTTTTCTAAAGGAACTAACCTCCTCTGCTCTATTAATAAACTGGCATGTACACTCATTTACACTTTTTGTAGGATTTTCTCAAAAACATTAAGCACCACTTAATGGGCCACTTGTGAAATACTTCTTTGTTGACATTTTGAAATTTAGTATAGATTTTTTTGCCCTGGAAATTATATTTCATTGTAATGATTTCAGTAAAAAGGTTTAATTAAAAAAACTTTACAATTTTAGAATTTCTCAAATTAAAAGCATTTTGGTATTTTTCCCATTTCACTTTAATGGCAACCCTTAAACAAAAACATCCATGTTTGAGAATCTCTATTACATCTTGTTTGCTTCAGTAGAAGCCAGGAAATCTGACCTTTTGTACAAAGCAGTTAACATGGTCAAAGTTACAGATTTTCTTGCTTTTCATTAGGGACCTAGAAGTTTAATAATGCAGTATCTTAACTACGTCACATCATAGCTTTTCTTTGGTTTAATGTCTGTTAGATTTCCTTCAGATGATGTTGATGCTTTCTTGTGTGTACTGTCCTTCCGTTTATTATTCTACCTGTGATGCTTGATGACTAAATTCTTAGAAATTACAGCATGTTTGTAAAACAGATGGTATGCTCCAGTAAAGAAATACAGGAAAACTCAAGCCCACACCAGTGAAACTGAACACTGGCAATACAGATTTATTGGTGAGGACTGAATACCTGTCTGTAAGCTACCCAGAGTTATTTGGGGCCCCTCAAACTTGCAAACTTGCAATCTATCAAATGCTCACAGTACAAAGCCATTTCCAAGTTTACATCAGCATGCCAATGGAACGTTCCAAACTATAAGAATCAGGAATGATTTCATGGAAATGGGAGTAGACTGATTTTCAAAACAATTTGTAAATTACATAACATTTCTCTACCAAAAATGGTCAATGAGGTGAGTGTATAAAATCCTCTCACCAATGATCACCTCCCACTGTTTTCTTGAATCTCTTGGGAAGTTCACTGTGAGAATTGCGGTATTCCAGCTATGCGTGTCTGAGGAGGAACAGCACTAAGGTGATCGCTCATTACTGTTGCCCTTTTATCTGCAACCATTTTCAGCCACTGAGGCCTTGTGCACCCCATCCAACGATAAATGAATCACTGAGCAACAAACAAAGACAATCAGCACAACACATAAACACTGGAGGGTGAAAACAGCGCATTAAAACAAGCAGAGGGAGACAGCCTGGATTCATCACTCATCACTGGGGATGTATCTGGAAAGTGGGTGGCCTAGAGGGGAAGTTGGGGGTTGATCAGCTCAGATTGACCCCCCACTGAACTGCAGAGGGGTGGTGTGAAGAAGGAAAATGAGTGGGAGAGAGCAAGGGAGTGTGAAAGAAAAAGGGTGGATGAACCTTTTAAGGAGAATGTTTAGTTATAAAAACAAAAGTATTGTAACAGATGGCACCTTGGAAACCTCATAACAGTGGATTGGACCAAGCCGGCACAGCTTATCACATAACAGGGCAGACGGGGAAAGGCTGTCAAGGAATGAGTTTCCACACACACACACACACACATTCACACTCTGGGCGCTGCTGGGGGGATATATAAGAACTCACCAGCAGGGTTCAACACCCAGTAGATTCCTCTGAGGGCTGCTATGCAGTTTGGGTTTTTCTCCCTCAGAAATCTATCAGCAAACATCTTACATGCCCTTTAAGTGCCAGAGAGAGTAACAGGTTCTGGGTAAAGTATGCTTTTCCTCAAAACGTAGAATGAGATTTTTTATGCCCAATACTGAAGTTCTTGAAATGAGAAAGTAAACCAGCCTCAAGGACAAGAGAAGAAACAATATTGAAGGATGTAATCTTGTAGTGAGGACAATTTTTTCAGCAACATCTTGGAATTAGTTTGCCTTGCATTGTTTTTGGATTTTGCATCATTTTTCTTTTTCTTCCTAACCCTGTTTAAACTTCTGAATAAACTTCTATAAGGACAAGAAACCAGCAATGGAAACAGCAGTACCTTTAGGAATGTTTTATGACAATGTGTCAGTCGTGGATTTGGACAGTACGTCTGTAAACAACATCTATATTCACAACCAGTTTGATGCCTTCAGTGTTACTATGGCCGTCCTCTATCTGGCAGTTTGCATTGTGGGATTCGGTGGGAACTCCCTGGTCATTATCACTATTCTGAAGCTGGACAAAATGTCATCTGCAACCACTGTCTACATTTTCAACCTGGCTTTAGCTGATGGCCTCTTCATGATAGGACTTCCCTTTATTGCTATCCAAAACTTCCAGGACCAGTGGATCTTCGGAGATGTGGTCTGTAAACTGGTTATGGTTCTGGATGGCATCAACCAGTTTACAAGCGTATTTTGCCTAACCGTGATGAGTGTTGACCGGTATATGGCCCTAGTAGATCCACTGCGATTTGCTCGTTGGCGAACGCCACAACGGGCAAAAATCATTGCTGCCTTAATGTGGTTTATCTCTCTATTTCCTGTCTTGCCTATGGCTTTTCACTTTTCAGCCCACTACGGTCTGTGCACTATAGACCCCCATGTGGCCTCTGACACATGGTGGTTGTCCTTTCTCATCTACACATTTATACTGGGCTTTGCTCTGCCCTTCACTGTGATGATTGTGTTTTACACTGCACTGGTGGTGACTCTGAGAAATGCCAGCAGGCAACAGGGTGGTACTTCCTCCTCTCTGGAGAGCCATAGGCTGGAGAAACAGGTAACCAAGATGGTTGTGGCAGTTATCGTGGTGTTTGGCATATGCTGGCTGCCATTCTACGTCTTCAATTTCTGCTCTCTGCACCAAACTGATCTGGTACTGAATTTCACCCGTGGTTTTGAGTTTGTGGTGCTACTGTCCTACTCATGGAGCTGTGCTAATCCCATACTGTATGCATGTCTGTCTGAAACATTCCGAAGACATTTCCATGCCCTACTATGCCCTCAAAAAAGCCCCCCCACACATTGTGACAGAGACACTGAGGGCTTCGTCCTGCATGACACTAACACACAAGATGCAAGCGTGTTAGCTTAGGATGTCTCCCACTGAGACTGATATCACATTCTAAATATTTCTATGCTTATGTATTCCCACGTTATTGTAAACAGACAATTCCTGCTTCCAGAGCCTCTACTTATCATCTTATTTTTGTAGGGCACTTCAAAGTACTGCCTTTTACGCCACTGAGATTGCTTTTGCTACTAAGCAATAAAGAAAAAGACTGCAGACTGAGGCACTGATAACTCTCCCTGATGCAACGTTTTCAATGACAGCAATATCACAAAAGCAAAGTTGACTCAGTGTGTGAGAGTTTACTCTGTGTCTCTATGCAAAGGAAGGTCTATGTTGCAAGAGTGATTATGCAATTTCTGCCCCCAAAAGTGCTTTCAAATTGATTGTGGATTTTTTTGGATGATGTTATGGTTGTCATGGCAACCAGTTGAGTGAATTATGTGAGATGGGATTCTCGTGTGACTGTTGCCACATGACACATGGCTTAAAAATGTGGCTGTAATTCATGAGAGATTTGTTTAAAAACAGTAGATGAATTACTGATGATAATGTAACAGTCAACTTTGCCATGATTTTAAGGGTCATGTGTATAAAATTACTGAAAATTAACTACACAGGGTAATATATATTTTTAATCACAGTTTCTTTGCATTTGTTATGGAAATACTTTTTCAGATATTGTCATTTGGTTGGGAAGGGGTCCAAAATAATTAGATTATAAACGATTGCTTAACCATGTTTTCAATGTTTTACAATAGGTTGCATATCAGATTTACTACATATCAGCACTGATATTTTACTCTATTGCATGTCTAGGATATTTGCAAATAATCATACTTTGTTTTTACACATGTAAATTATTATCGTTCATCAACATTAAAATGCAAATTTGATGACAGAGTGTGTAATTCTCTTTGTTCAAGCAAGAAAGACTGTTTAAACATTTCTCAATGTTCTCACAACTCTGAGCACATCCTACCAAAGATTTTTAGAAGTAGTCAAAGAAATAAATTTTAGACCAGACTAGATGAAAAAAACAACCATCTGCCTCCAGAGCAGTTTTAGTTTTGCATCTCGAGAAAGTTTAGCCTGCTATGGATTTTACAAGGAGAAACTAATCTATCATCTACATGAAGTTTGACTCAGGTTGGTATTAATATCTAGACAGGGTTTGAAGCAGCAGAGAACTGAAGCACAACTGATGTTTCTCCCACATCTGGCTACATTTAAAATGCTATAAATGTGTTGTTTTCACATCACTTTTATAGGCAGCAAAGGTGCAATGCAAGCCTATAACATGCCCTTCATTTTTACTGTTCATAGTAAAAGGGGAATCTAGCAATAAGGGTTCAAGCACACAGACAGACAGACAGATAAAAAGCATCAGATGCTTGAAAAGACAGACCACTTTAAAAAGCATCATTCTCATGTGCAAATCTAGAGAAATATATCCCATGATTCCATGCAGCTGGTTGACAACCAGAATTTATACCTCTAACATAAAACAGATGCTCTTTGAGCTATTAAGTCTTCTACACAAATCAATTAAGGTACAAAATTAGAAAGATGGGAAAAGCCTTCATGCAGAATATGTACCAGAACATTTTAAAATAGCATCTCTCAGGATCCAACATTAAACATGACTATACGACAGGGGAGACAGCTGTTTTCAGCTGTCCCATTTTCATAATGTTGTATTTCAACATTATGAAATGCCGTATTTGTCAATGTATGGTGACCTATCCCACAGAACCTCTGAATTTAACCCATTCAGTGAGAAGTGAACACACACACAGCAGTGGGCAATTATTACTGCAGTGCCCAGGAACAACTGGGGAAAAGGTGCCTTGCTCAAAAGAACTCTCAGTCGTTCTCTTCCAGCTGTGGGATTTAACCATTATGCTATAACTGCCCCCATATAAAGAACAACACTGAAATCAAACTCAGTTTTGTGGTTCAGCAGATGTACACAAAAATATACATACAAAATGTAATTAAAACAATGTACTTTCTATATGCACTTACTATGTTGTGCTGTAAAATAAAGTGCACAGCAAATTTTTGACTAATAAAATATTCTCTAGAATGTGAATGTTCCCATTTCTTCTCACACCTTCTAGCAACAGCAAGCAGTAAAGCTTAGCTCATGACTGTGACAAAAACTAAAGGTTCTTGATTATTTTACAATATATAGGACCTGATGTTTTCTGTATATCCCAACTTCTGGTTTCAAATGGAAATACATCAACACAGGACAGAAAGCTGCACTTCAGGGGGTTGAATGGCTTTAACAAACGGCTCATGTGGACTGTATTTTATTACAGATGCATTCAAATTCAAGTGCATGTTCAAATGAACAAAATATACTGTGATTCATAGTCTCGCTATCTGGGAATGTTTTCTTATTACTGCCATTAATAATCACTCTACCAGTACCCTTTTTAAATAAACAGGAGGTTACAACAACATCCTTTAACCTTTTTAAATGATCAGTTTTTAAGCATCACAACCTTATAGCAGCCTTTAGCTCGGAGCCTTAGACAACATCTTACTAACTCCTCAAAAACTTTGCTGACTGACTTTTATCATGTATCAGCAGTATCTATCACAATGCTTAAAAACTGAGAGTTTTTAAAAAGTTTAATTGGGCCCCTGGGTGTCAAGTTTGGAGTGTAATATGAAAGTGAAATATTTGCTAGATATGGGGGCCATACCAAAAATGTGACCTCAGCATTTAACCCATCACTGGTGAGGAGCAGTGGGCAGCACTGCTGCACCCGGGGAGCAATCAGGGGTTAGGTGTCTTGTTCAAGGGCACTTCAGTTGCTACCTGCCAGCGCTGGAATTGAACCATCAACCAGACTCACCAGTAGGCCACAACTGCCCCAATATATATAGGTTTAATATATAGGTTTCTCATATTTGAAATGTAATGAATAGATTAGTCTCCAGAGACCATGACTCAGGACAGACTGCTTCAAACTGATATATACTGTATATACATACTACTAAGCTAACTATACATACATTCAGTTTCTGAAATATTTTCAGTTTTATAAAATCATTGGAAAGCTACTTAGCTCCATTTGTATGCCTTATGAAGTTGTATTTATTGTTTCACACATGAACAAGTATGGTTATTTCTCAGTGGTGGCTCATCAGCCCTTATTAAAGCTTATCACTCAAAATTACTGCTCTGCTTCACTTGGAAACGAATCACATTGAAGCTGTAATGTTCTCTTCAACGTTTTATTTAAGTTTATTTTTTAAGCACAGGAGGGGGAGTTATACTGTGGGAATTGTTATTTAAAACTGCTCATTTGTATATTTTTAAGAGAAATGTTCACATGGAGAAAATGGCATCTTTCCTTTTCCATAAATAGTTCTGTTGAATCATTTATCATTTTAATTTGTTTCCTCTTTTTTTAAGTTGCGTCTGTTTATTGTCTCTGCCACAGTTTACCTTCCATCAAGGATTTTCATGGCTTATCAGCTACTGACCTTTAACATCATATATTCTCAGTTTCTCTGTTGACTAAGTGCTGTCAGAGGTGAAGGCCCACTGGTGTGTTCACTTGTGCTCTCTCCTCAGGACTCCGTTTTCATTTCTGTTTCATCAGATGATTCTGTCACCAGCCTTTTGCTGTCACCACCAACCTGCATTTACATTAAAAAGATATTTGACCTACAACGGTTCATTCTTTGACACATAAATGTATCTAGTAGTTCAGTGTGAGTGTAAAGCTATGCTGACAATTGAACAAGCAAACTGTGTACAGAGGTGATTCACCATCAATTTACAGTGGAAAAATATTTCAATGCAAGATGAACAACACTGCTTTAGTCAATAACAGCCTCCTTGCAAACCCTGTATTACATTTGTGACTGTGACTCTTGAAATAATCTGTGTGAAAATGTGCCCTGTTTAATGGTTTTAAAAATGTTGAGATAGTTCAGAGAGACAGCAGTAATATGTAGACCTACATGAAATCTGGAGTAGATTCAAAAGATTTCTGCAGAGCTCAAATCATTCACAGAGATCAACATGTTCCCCACCTGCCTGCCTGTAGGTGCTACACAAACTTTCACACATTATGTCATTTCTTCTGGTGTTTAGGGAAAAAACCCTGTTCACATTGCAAACAATATAACTACTTATCGGCGTGTCTACTTCTGATTGCCCCAGTAACAGTTATGAACGTCACTTCTGCTAAGATGTCCTCCCAAGGCATTCCACATTGACATTGGTTTGATCGAACACTCTGGAGGCAAAAGGTTGAATATAAATTAACTGATATAAAAGATTAACAATAATCTATGCATGTTTTGCCATGAGCACAAATAAAGGCTTTTTGGGTTCTCACGCTCGGCATCTAAATCTGGAAATGGCTCAGTTCAGAAATGTACTTGTCCATCCAGCTAACAGCTGAGTGCAGAAGATGGGTCACATCTTCAGACGTGCTGGCATTCACTGCTGCAGAACTGGACGTGGCCACTTTCTCTCCGCTCACAGAACTGAGATCAGGTCACTTTGTCACAAGCGCTGGTGGGGTGAACATCATCTTTCCTGATCTGTTGCCTCACTGTGACTCGTCGTAAGTTTCTGAGCAGCAAAGCATGACGTCACACGAGGCTTTCTTCATGACGTCACCCTGGTCTCTGAGCTGATTTTAGTCCAGTCTAATACTGCACTCGTTTCGGGATTGATATAATAATTATGCTGACCTCTTCTGAAGAGCGTCTGCAGGAATCCCGCACGTCCTTCATCTCGACGCGTCTGCTCTTCAGTGTGAGCGGGTGATGCGACTGAAGCGTCGCTCCTGACGCGCGGCGCTCCTGACGCGCGGCGCGGCGCGGCGCTCGTGTCGCGCGCTCGTGTTGTGACGCGCAGTCGTCGCATGCAGCAGCACGACTGAACGGTAAGAGAAATGCATGTGCATGCTTTAAACTGCGCGTACACACAAGATCCAGATCCAGATTATTCCACATTAACACAAAACTAGAGTAAGTACAAACATTCACCAAAATACGGCATGTGACATTGTATAGTAATATTCACTTTCTGATCGCGACTTATTGATGTTATTGTGAAATGATCAAACGAGCATGTAACTCTCACAAGCATGCTGAGATGTGACTGAGTTTATGTGATTGACTTTTTTATTAAATGATTTCTTTTCTGCTTGATTCAGAACGGCTGTTTCCGGCTCATTAGACGCTTTTAATGTGATGAATTGAGTTGTTGTATCTGGATCAATAAATGCTGAACGTGTGAAAGTTCAGGGTTTGCTTTAGCTCTGCTCTGTAGAGATGCTCTTTCACAGCTTATAATGCATGAAGCTTGTGTGGGATGGAGACAGACACGATCTGGAGGATCACGGTTATCTAAACGCAGCAGACTTCTTCACATTCACATTAATGAATTCATTTCAGGCACAGATGAGCACAGAGCAAAACTGAGTTTCATTTGTCATGCTGCTATATCAGACATTCATAGTATTTGCTTAATGAAGATCGATTAAACTAATATTTGCTGGGGCAAAAGCCAATGGGTTGTAAAACCTAGACTGACAAAGTAAAGTCCAAACTTGCAGATCAAACCAGTAGCAATATTGACAATCCAGCACATGACCCTAAATGCAGGGCAAGTGAAAAGCATGGCTTCAGATCAATAATAAGCTTAATATTGATACTGAGTATAAAGAATTACTTATGTAATGGCTAATGCTTTTATGAAAATCAGGACAACTGTGCCGCATTAATGCAAATTTACATTTTTAGAAACATTATACAATTCTTGTTTTTTATTTAGAAAAGCAACCACCGTCATAAACAGAACAGGAAGTACATCCAATAAGAACTGAAGTACTTTCAGTGCTGTTTTTTAAAGACAGACAACAAATCTAGATGTGGCATCATCAAACTTTGTACCTCTGAATTATAGAAATGGTTGTTAACTCATATTTTCTTTCTTTGCAATAAACACACACAGGTTTCATCTTAAACTGTGGACTCTTCTCTGTGGACTCGCTTCATCTTCAAAAGCCTTTTCTCAGTGAATAAACTGCCAGAATGGAGACGTTGACGTTTATGCCCATTTCCAATTTCTCCCTCCCTGAGCCTCTCAATAATAGTTTCTTCCCAGGGAACGAGTCTGACTTTGGTCTGGAAATTAACCCCCAAAATGATTCTTACTCTGGCTTTGACCACACCAGTTCAGTAGTCATCACGTTTGTCTACTTTGTAGTGTGTGCAGTGGGGCTCTGTGGCAATGCTCTGGTCATTTACGTTATCCTGCGTTATGCCAAGATGAAGACTGTCACTAACATATATATTCTGAATCTGGCAGTAGCAGACGTACTGTGCATGCTGAGTCTGCCTTTCATTGCCATTCAGTTAGCACTGCTCCACTGGCCCTTTGGGGCCGCTATCTGCCGCGTTGTCCTAACTGTGGACTCAATGAACCAGTTCACCAGCATATTCTTTCTAACAGTCATGAGCATTGATCGCTATCTGGCCGTGGTGCATCCTATAAAATCCACCAAATGGCGAAAGCCCCGTGTGGCCAAGTCTATCAGCCTGGCTATGTGGGGCGTGTCTCTGCTGGTCAACCTGCCGATTATGATCTACAGCGGTGTGAACACTAAGAGGAACGAGGCACGGACATGTACCATGTTGTGGCCAGAACCGCAGAACACATACTACAGTGCTTTCATCTTCTATACATTTGTCTTGGGCTTTTTCCTGCCGCTGATAGTCATCTCGCTGTGTTACCTGCTCATCGTCATTAAGGTGAAGTCTTCTGGCATGCGGGTAGGTTCCACCAAAAGGAAGCGGTCAGAGCGCAAAGTCACGCGGATGGTGTCGATTGTGGTGGTTGTGTTTGTGCTTTGTTGGTTACCCTTCTATGTATTCAACGTGACCTCTGTGACTGGAACCGTACCCTCTACACCTGTGCTGAAGAGCACTTTTGACTTTGTGGTCGTTCTGGGTTATGCTAACAGCTGCGCCAATCCCATCCTCTACGCCTTCCTGTCGGATAACTTTAAGAAGAGTTTCCAGAATGTCCTGTGTCTTAAAAGAGTCAGCGGTTTGGATGAGATCGAGCGCAGCGACAGTCGACAGGACAGAACACGAATGGTCAACGACATCATGACAGAAACTGCTCATAATGCCGCACTGCTCAATGGAGATCTTCAGACTAGCATCTGAGGATGGTTGGTACTTTGAGAGATGTTGGCCTGTAAGTTACTGCTGAGATGTGCTTCAGAAATGTTGAATAAAATGTAGCCCCTAAAAGAGTGTTTGAGCTGTGAAATCTCAGACTACCTGCTATGAGAAACTCATATACATGAAAGTATATCTGTGTGCTGTCACAAGGAGAGATTTAGTATTTACAATCAATTATACAATTTTGCTTATCTAAGTTATTAATGTAATACACTGTACTATTCATTGGACTTTATAACTCTTTATAAGCGCATTTCTGTGTGTCCTACACAGCCCTTTGAATCCTTTACTTGGTAAATAAGAAGATTCTTCTGGAAAGCTCAGTCAGACAGTTCTGGTGTATTTAAGCGATGATGAGTTGTGAGAATATGTTAAGAATGTGATTTACTGTAAATATCTGCAGTTGTTTGACTTGGTGTCACTGTCTGAAACAAGCTGCTGTGTTGTTTGTTTTGTTCCCTACAGCACCACAATTGTCTTTTCCGTTTCAGAGAGAAGTACACTGCTGATGTGACATCATTGTGCTCATTAGATGAACATCGTCTCTCTCTCTCAAGCTTTCTGTTGAATCACGGGGCCAATTAAGAGACACTTATTTAAGGCTTCTTATTATTCAAGGCCTTTCTGTAGCGATAAAAGCAGAATGACAGATTAACTGAACACATTACTGAATATAAAAAGTTGAAAAAAGCTGAATATATAAAAATGTTACATCTGAAGAGAAATCAGATCTAGTTAGTTACGTTGTCTATTTATTTGTTGTTGACATTTGAATCTGTCATTTTTGTTTGTTAAAATAGTCCCTCACGATACTCTGCCTTTGAATCCCAGTGGAGTTTTTGTTTGTTTGTCGGTTTATTTTTGGTAGAGAACACTTACATGGTTTTAATGGAGAGAGAATGTGGTGAACAGAGATGAGCTCTGCTCCAAAACCTAGTGTGCTGCCTAGACAAGATTTCTAAGACATCGAAGACAAGGCTGTTCCAAGCAATGTACCTCCATTCAGATTTTACTGAACACTGCATGTGTCCCTCACAGAAAAGACGATGGTAGATGAGTCAAGAGAAATGCTTGTAAATATATTCCATTCAGCACTGAAAGGTACTGTTAAAATGTTGAATGAATGTAGAAAAAAACTATTTTACCAGTATCTGTGTAGGCTTCCTATTATGTTGCAAAATGATACATCAGACTCAGATCTGTAGGAATTATTTGGGAGTTTTGAAGAGTGTTTCATCAGTGGTTTATGAGGTATTATTTAGCAGGTTAGGAGGTTGTCTCAGAAGGCAGCTGCCTATGTAGGCAGTAGACAGCAAGACAGCTAAGTAGGTTTCACAACAGAGCAATGCTGATTATTATTGTGTGTTTCACCTGAAAGTTTCACTGTGTTTTATTTGATTGTTTAAATGTATAAAGCTGTATTTTGTCTTTGCCATATGTTATACTAGATGAAGTCATTAACAGCCAGTGACAAGCATGCACACTTACTGCTGTCACAAACGTCTTTGCTCAGTTACCAAATTGAAAGAAATGATGTTGAATGCAGACAGATTCAGGAAGGCAAGGAATTCTTCTAAGGAAACTAAATCATCTGAAGTTGGACTGCAATTCTTGTCAAAATGTTCAATATACCTCATTATGAACGCAAGACACACAGCCTTTATGCATCATTGTGATGAATGGATTCTGTCACAAAACCAAACTGAAAAACCTACACTGAACATTGGCGCTTCTCAAGCTTTATTTTGCTTGCCATTTTCATTATTTAGAGGCCATGAAAAATAATGAACTTATATGGAGAAGCTGATAACATGACACTGAAAGTGCCTTAATCATTTAAAAAGACACACAGAATAAGAGATGTCTGTGAAAACAGTTGTGCATTCATTCATAGAGCTTTAACAGTCAACCATCCCCTGAATGTACAATCAACTCATTTCCAGTGATATGCTTGTATATAAAACACTAATGTAAAACCTTGATCGAAAGAGTTGCCATTCACAGAGCTACACAATGTGTCAATGTAGTTGCCATGAAGGACATTTTTGTGACATTTTTTTCACAAACAGCATTTGTGAAGGGCTAAAACAATTATTCAGGCTTATTTCTAGTTTTGTCTAAGCAGTTCTTCTCTAGGTTTGAGACAAGCACCTTTAGAAACCTTCCATTTGAACCACAGTAGTTTTATCTTCATCAATGTTCAATGTGCCTTTAAGAGACAAACATTATAGAGTGTGAGTGTACAGCTTCTCATGTCACGTCAATCTGTTAGATGTGAGTGTACAATATACTGTTTCACTTTTATCTTTGCATGCATCACAAATTTCAAAAGTTTCTCTCATTCCTTAAGATACTACATTATACATACATGAATAATCTCAAAATAGCTGCACACAATGATGGTTGTGTATTGTGTACTTGTCCCTTAGTGTGCATGTGTGTGTGAGGGCTAACTGGGGTCGTTTTCACGATGTAGTGTACCTCACTGTGACTTTAATGTCAGGCTGGTCTGAGGTGGAAATTGAGCTCCTGTCATTTCCTTGGTGGCTGTGGTGCCTCAGCTCAGATTTTGCCAGTAATGAGTTATTTCAAGACCCAATTTATTTGAAAGCACCCAAGCAGAATAATCCTCAGGTCTAATTAAATGATTCCTCAAACACTATTGTTGTCAGGTTATTTGTGGACAAACCGTGTTTTAATTAAACTTTAGAAAGGCATAGGTCTGCCAACATTTAACCAAAATACCAGAAATGGACTTTATGTAACCCATTTTCGTTATTGTGACGTTGCATGTAAACACATGCGCTCTCAAATTTTCAAACTCCAGTGTAAAAACGTTATAAAAAATCTAACTCTCATATATAATGTGTTGCACTAATCTGATTCTCACTGACTGCTCTAAAACAGAAGAAACCTATGTCTGATGTCTGACATGAGAAAACACAAAACATCAAGTGCTGCAGAATATCTCCCTCTGCTGTCTAATTTGGGTTCCTGTTGTACATAAATATATATGTTTGGAGATGGGGCTTCATTTCCTGTGTTAGGATCTATATTGGATAGTGTATGTTTTGGCTTGTATACGGATTACACATTGTTTCTGAGCTGTAATTACTGTCAGTTGTGGTTATTGACAAAATGAATTGCATTACATTTATTTACCAAACAAATAAAGGTCAATCTGTGAATAAAGCTTAATTGTATTTGTGAAGTTTCTGCCTGTATACATAAAGTCAGCAAATGATAAAGTGTTACTCACAAACAAGCCCTCTGGAATACATTGCCTTTTGTTCTCAGGTACTTTCATTATTACATAATTGTTAAAAGGTATTTTATTCCACAGTCATATTCATTTATATATTTTGTATAATTGTTAATGCATATTTTGTAGTGTTGTTGTCCCTGACCACAACAACCTGAAGAAATGACCACCAACCTTCAAAAAACATGAACTCAAACGTTCCAGTTCAAACTAAAAGTAACATACTTTATGTCTTAGTACTTAGTGTATTAATGAACAGAGTACAATTATAAAACCAAACTGATAAAACATTTATAACATGATGATAAAACATACCCTACATTTATAAAACAGTTTTAAATGTAATGTGGATTTGACGTTAAAGATATTTATCATTAATGATGTTTTATGTTATCAATGACAAATATGTATAATATCACATGTAATCTTACTGTGGCATGATAAAAACTTGATGACAAATAACAGGTATTTTACACGCTCTGTTTTTCTCTCAGTCTGACCCAATGAAACAAAAGACATGAATTAATTCACCATGTATATTAAATGAGCTTTGAGTCAACAGGTGTGGAATACTGAGTTTGCTCTTCCTGCTTTGAGTCACCATCTGTCTCTTGTGTTCAGCTTCACTGCTTCAGAGAACCTCAGTGACAGGCAGGGCTCTGACTGCAGTGTCATGCTCTCCCAGTCTCACTCCACTCCTTCCTGTTGACTATTTTAATAGGTTTCTGTAGGCAGTCTATGAAACACCCATGTGCACTCTGTCTACTTGAGGTCTATTTAAAATGTCTGCAGGTGCAAGGATGTGTTTAAATGTGTATGTGTTAAGTTTCAGGTTTGACCGAACTACATGACTCATGCTATTCCCACAACTGTGTTGATTTCTGGGCCTTATAAAGTAATAAAGTGTGAGAGAGTTCATTGTACCAGCTGTAAAGATCAGTGGCATGAGTTTAAAACAGGAATTTAATGACTGGAAATATTCATCTATGGAGAGCAGACTAAACATGAAACCTGAACTGTATCTCTGGAGGGTCTTCATTTGAACCTGACTCATCTGCACACATTAACATACATAACTCCCCCATCGCTTGTCCAGTCATTTATTTCATCTCACAGCATTAAGGTGTTTGACTGCAAGATGATTTGTTGAAATGTGTCATTTTGAAATTGCGAAACATTTATCTGGGTGCATACATTAAAGAAACTTTGTGGAGACTTAACCACACAATGTCTTTTTCCTTGTGTCTGGTTTTAAGTACCTCAAAGATCATTAAATAGCTGTTTATGAAACATTCAAGAAAATATAAGTTTGATGTTTATAAACATAACTTCAGTATGATAACCCTAAAATGCACAACATGTGTGCTTCTCTGTTTCAAAAGGTTTGGGCTTTGTATGTTTTCTGAATTATTTAATAAGCTGCACCATCAGGAATCAAAATCGTACTAAATGTAATGTACATATCAGTGCAGCGAGCTCTCAGGAGACTCTTCAGTGGTTTTATTCAAATCATCTGACAGTACAAATGCAACACGCACAGAAACCTAAAGCGCCCAGCGTCTGCATTCTCAGTGGAGGTAAGTGCTCACTAACGCTATCAGAGATACACATGTACAAACCTTTAAAAAACCTGTTTCAAAGAAACTAAATCTTAAAAACTGCCTCATGATATGTGTCTTTATCCTGTGGGGGCTTATGTCTGAAATCAATGAAATGTATACAGTTTATACAGTATGCTGAAACAATTACAGTAGATACAAGATTTAGTTTTTTGGTGCTACTTTACAAAATGTTTGTGTATGTTCATGGTTAAATAAAAAGTGTAAACACATAATTGCTGCAAACACAAAATGATATCTAACCATCATGTATGAATTATTCATTTTACGATACCAACACTGACTTAAAAACATTTGATTGTACATGAAAACTAAAACCCTTTCTTTTGAAGGTAATACTTAAAACTCACTAAATTAAAGAATTTAATTTCTGTAGCTTTGTTTCATTGTTTCCACCGTGATTGCATGCGGGGAATTCATGTTGGTATTTGCCTCTTTCACTTTTTCTTAAAAACATCTTTCAGACTACTGGCTACACATTGTATTAGCATTAACTTTAACATTTTGTTAATATATTTAACCCTTAAATCACCAAGCTCCACTAAACGATGCCTAACTTAGATGTAAGGATGAGTTTGTGGCACATGCAGGTGTTTGTCAGGTTAAAGAATGGCCCAAAGTTGTCCAGAGGGGAAGTACTTGGACCGCCTGCTGCGAGAATGTGTGTCGTGTAGTGTGGCCTGCCATGACCCTGTGATTCTCCCACGCTGCTCAGAATACTGCAGTAAGTTACAAAGCAAGTACACTAGCCAGTTGCTCCCTAATGAGACATGACCATGAATGTTGTAGGTGTAAGTAACAATACGCATGAAGAACAAAGCTTACAGTCAATGAACTGTTCAGAGCTAAGGCCTTCATTTCACATTAGTCTGAAGTTGGTCTTCATATAATAAGGACCATCATTCATCATAAAAACGACTGCATTCATTCAGAGTTTGAAACACAGCTGTAAGGATCTGTGCTGTATGCAGTGGCCTGGAGATGTAAGGCAGTATCCGGTCAGTTCTATGACAGACTGCTGAAGAAATGTCTGCGCTGCTCAGCGCTGTGTGGCAGCCACCCGTCAGCCTGCGCACACGTCTGCAAGAGTGAGTACAAGAGAGTGCTATTCAGATTATACACCGATCACACCAAATCACACCACTCGCCGAGACCCATTCGAGGTCTTTAGATTTGATATTTTGTGATACCGTTACCTAATAAACATGACACCAGTGGTGGTGGGACACAAAAACAATATGTGAGTGCTGTACTAATAAAAGCGACCTGAAGAATCAATTACAATGGCGTCAGATCACTGGAATAATCGTCATAATTATCTGAATTATAATGGTCATAATTATCTGAATTATAATGGTCATAATTATCTGAATTATAATGGTCATAATTATCTGAATTATAATGGTCATAATTATCTGAATTATAATGGTCATAATGAAGTCCTCTAACGCATTTTCACGCAGGCACAAACGCGGTGGCCATGACGCAGAGGCCTAACGGTGCGCCTGCAGGGCCGCTGATCACCACACGGGAGCCGCGGGCGGAGCCGGACGCGGAGCCGCTGCTGTTCCGCTGCTGTCCGCTGCTGTATCCGCTGCTGGCTCTCTGTATCGCGGTGCTCATGTGCTCCCTCACTGCAGCCCTTCTGGTCCTGCTGAAGAGAGCGAAGAGCCACCAAGAGCCAGAGGAGGACGGCAAGAACCAGCAGCCCAACAAATGCGGACAATCACCCGAAGGTGAACAACGACCGGCTGCACCAGCACCATGTAAACACAGTGATGTATGATATAAAACACAGCGATTATGATATAAAACACAGTGATTATGATATAAAACACAGTGATTGATGATATAAAACACAGCGATTATGATATAAAACACAGTGATGTATGATATAAAACACAGCGATTATGATATAAAACACAGTGATTATGATATAAAACACAGTGATTATGATATAAAACACAGCGATTATGATATAAAACACAGTGATTATGATATAAAACACAGTGATGTATGATATAAAACACAGTGATGTATGATATAAAACACAGCGATTATGATATAAAACACAGTGATTATGATATAAAACACAGTGATTATGATATAAAACACAGTGATGTATGATATAAAACACAGCGATTATGATATAAAACACAGCGATTATGATATAAAACACAGTGATTATGATATAAAACACAGTGATGTATGATATAAAACACAGTGATGTATGATATAAAACACAGTGATGTATGATATAAAACACAGTGATGTATGATATAAAACACAGCGATTATGATATAAAACACAGCGATTATGATATAAAACACAGTGATGTATGATATAAAACACAGCGATTATGATATAAAACACAGCGATTATGATATAAAACACAGCGATTATGATATAAAACACAGCGATTATGATATAAAACACAGCGATTATGATATAAAACACAGCGATTATGATATAAAACACAGCGATTATGATATAAAACACAGCGATTATGATATAAAACACAGCGATTATGATATAAAACACAGCGATTATGATATAAAACACAGCGATTATGATATAAAACACAGCGATGTATGATATAAAACACAGCGATTATGATATAAAACACAGCGATTATGATATAAAACACAGCGATTATGATATAAAACACAGTGATGTATGATATAAAACACAGTGATTATGATATAAAACACAGCGATTATGATATAAAACACAGCGATTATGATATAAAACACAGTGATTATGATATAAAACACAGTGATTATGATATAAAACACAGTGATTATGATATAAAACACAGCGATTATGATATAAAACACAGTGATGTATGATATAAAACACAGTGATTATGATATAAAACACAGCGATTATGATATAAAACACAGTGATTATGATATAAAACACAGTGATTATGATATAAAACACAGTGATGTATGATATAAAACACAGCGATTATGATATAAAACACAGTGATTATGATATAAAACACAGTGATGTATGATATAAAACACAGTGATGTATGATATAAAACACAGTGATTATGATATAAAACACAGTGATTATGATATAAAACACAGTGATGTATGATATAAAACACAGTGATGTATGATATAAAACACAGTGATTATGATATAAAACACAGCGATTATGATATAAAACACAGCGATGTATGATATAAAACACAGTGATGTATGATATAAAACACAGCGATTATGATATAAAACACAGCGATTATGATATAAAACACAGCGATTATGATATAAAACACAGCGATTATGATATAAAACACAGTGATTATGATATAAAACACAGCGATTATGATATAAAACACAGTGATTATGATATAAAACACAGTGATGTATGATATAAAACACAGCGATTATGATATAAAACACAGCGATTATGATATAAAACACAGCGATTATGATATAAAACACAGCGATTATGATATAAAACACAGTGATTATGATATAAAACACAGCGATTATGATATAAAACACAGCGATTATGATATAAAACACAGTGATGTATGATATAAAACACAGTGATTATGATATAAAACACAGTGATTATGATATAAAACACAGTGATGTATGATATAAAACACAGTGATGTATGATATAAAACACAGTGATTATGATATAAAACACAGCGATTATGATATAAAACACAGCGATTATGATATAAAACACAGCGATTATGATATAAAACACAGCGATTATGATATAAAACACAGCGATGTATGATATAAAACACAGCGATTATGATATAAAACACAGCGATGTATGATATAAAACACAGTGATTATGATATAAAACACAGCGATTATGATATAAAACACAGCGATTATGATATAAAACACAGCGATTATGATATAAAACACAGCGATTATGATATAAAACACAGCGATTATGATATAAAACACAGCGATTATGATATAAAACACAGCGATTATGATATAAAACACAGCGATTATGATATAAAACACAGTGATTATGATATAAAACACAGTGATTATGATATAAAACACAGTGATGTATGATATAAAACACAGTGATGTATGATATAAAACACAGTGATGTATGATATAAAACACAGTGATGTATGATATAAAACACAGTGATGTATGATATAAAACACAGTGATGTATGATATAAAACACAGTGATTATGATATAAAACACAGTGATGTATGATATAAAACACAGCGATTATGATATAAAACACAGTGATTGTGATATAAAACACAGCGATTATGATATAAAACACAGTGATTATGATATAAAACACAGCGATTATGATATAAAACACAGCGATTATGATATAAAACACAGTGATGTATGATATAAAACACAGCGATTATGATATAAAACACAGTGATTATGATATAAAACACAGTGATGTATGATATAAAACACAGTGATGTATGATATAAAACACAGTGATGTATGATATAAAACACAGTGATGTATGATATAAAACACAGCGATTATGATATAAAACACAGCGATTATGATATAAAACACAGCGATTATGATATAAAACACAGCGATTATGATATAAAACACAGTGATGTATGATATAAAACACAGTGATGTATGATATAAAACACAGCGATTATGATATAAAACACAGCGATTATGATATAAAACACAGCGATTATGATATAAAACACAGCGATTATGATATAAAACACAGTGATGTATGATATAAAACACAGTGATTATGATATAAAACACAGTGATGTATGATATAAAACACAGCGATTATGATATAAAACACAGTGATGTATGATATAAAACACAGTGATTATGATATAAAACACAGTGATTATGATATAAAACACAGTGATTATGATATAAAACACAGTGATGATGATATAAAACACAGTGATGATGATATAAAACACAGTGATGATGATATAAAACACAGTGATTATGATATAAAACACAGTGATTATGATATAAAACACAGTGATTATGATATAAAACACAGTGATATGACATATAAAACACAGTGATTATGATATAAAACACAGTGATGTATGATATAAAACACAGTGATTATGATATAAAACACAGCGATTATGATATAAAACACAGTGATGTATGATATAAAACACAGCGATTATGATATAAAACACAGTGATGTATGATATAAAACACAGTGATTATGATATAAAACACAGCGATTATGATATAAAACACAGTGATTATGATATAAAACACAGCGATTATGATATAAAACACAGTGATTATGATATAAAACACAGTGATATGACATATAAAGGCAGATATAAAACACTGAAATAGTGGCATTGAAGCTTTCATGACTTTTCCTGGCTTGGAAATCACAATTTTAAAAGTAATATTTCAGGTGTCCGTTGTGTTTTCCACTGAGAGATGAATGCTGATTAAGTAGGACACTTTTGACGATAATGTTTCAGTGGTTTTAAACATAATACAATACCACTCGATATGGTTTCAATAGAGAAGTTCTTCACAACGCTGTAAACGTGAAGGAAACACAGCACAACTCCCTCTGTAACTACTGATGCTGGTCCACCTACACTCGTGTTATGACATAATCAATAATCAATAATCATTCTGTCTGTGAAAGATCCTCTGATGGCTCGGGCAGATGATGTGTCTCAGGAGGGCAGTGTGAACCGGGACCGGCCCAAAGCTACAGAAACCTGCGCTTACTGCTTCTCTGACCACACGAGGGCGCCACACACCATTTACCAACAGGCTGGACCCCCGAACTCCACCAGCCATCACCATGACAACGGGCTGCTCAACCATCCCAATAACGCACAGTACAACCATCACCATGACAACGGGCTGCTCAACCATCACCATGACAACGGGCTGCTCAACCATCCCAATAACGCACAGTATGACAAGACAAGATCCTTCAGGATTATATGCTCACCCACACAAACAAGCACGTGAGAACTAACATCAGACATTCAGACATCAGTGACGAAATCTGAGGGGTTTGCTTTCCTACTAATATCACACGTGCACTGCACCTTTTCTTCAATCGTTCCTATGGAAACTGAAATTTAATTTAGTTTTAATAAATGTATATTCAATAAAGCACAACACTGAGCACATCACTTTTAATGGCCTTGATTCTGGTAGAGATTCTGCTTCCCCTTTTATTTCCTCTAGGTTTTTACCCCAGTCTTGTGCAGTGCATGTACAATTGTGCGATTTATGTGTTTATTATGGTAATTAGCTGCTTATGAAGCCTTGCAAACTATTTTTCAAATACTTTGAGTGTAGGGAGACTGACACCCGTCATTATTAACTCTGAACAGGATTGAGGGGTCACTGTTGAGCTTTTGAATTGATTGACTGGAGCGTCATGTAATATTACAATCAGAATTTGGCTTTTACACAAATCTGCTTTTTGATAAAGTTGAAGTCACATCAACTAAAGCCTCAGAGCTCACAGTTGGTCTTATTCAATATGGCAAAAACAAACATGGTATTTACTTCTCTCTGTGCTGCTTGTTCCTGTAACCCAAATATTACCAACTCAAACCTCTATTTAAAATAAATCACTCAACCTAAAAGTGAAAGAAAACAGTCAAATCTGTGAACATTAAACATGGAAACAGAAAGGCATAAAAAGACAATAATTAAAGAGAAATAAAACCCACTATTTTAAAAAATGCTTGTCAGACTGAAATGTATGAACTCGTGAAGTTTTAGAACAAAACAGACACCACAGCACTTTGTCCACTATTTTTCATTGATTTGTTTTACATACATTACATACATACATACTCTACATAGATACATAATTAACATTTATAAAATCCTCCCCAAAGTCTTTTAGCATCCAGTTTAAACAGCATGCCAAGTTTGAGTACTGATTCAGTACACAGACACACTCGCACACAGACACACTCGCACACAGACACACTCGCACACAGACACACTCGCACACAGACACACTCGCACACAGACACACTCGCACACAGACGTAGTACGCTTATACACAAGTGTGTACAGATATGTATACATGCGCACACACACGCTCGTGCACACAAACTGGAGCACGTGTGGCTAAGAATAACACTGCTGAATCAAGCCATGACGGCAAGAGGCATCACATGAACAGAAAGAAAAACTCTTCATTCACAATGTATCTGGAACAAGACAAGCCTTCACAAACCAAACCTGGAGCAACGTATCAGCAACCAAAACTTTCATGTGTACCAAACAGATGTACCAAAGCTACACTGCTCACAGAAAGACCTTCCACTCATGATGAGGACTTACAGCACACACAGGAGAAGTGAACAGGGTGAAACAGCACATGTAAACAGAAAATGAATTGACTTATAAAAAATATATTTATATATATCTGTGTGTGTGAGATACATTTTAACCCCCAACCAAAAAAAAAAAAAAATAACTGAAAAGATGAGGGCGGCTAGAGTTTGAACACAGTCTTTTAAGTGAGAAAAAATAGAAAAAAGTGCTGGACACTGACAGTATTTCCAAACTCAACTAGCAAACAACAATACAAGTTTACATTAAAGTTCATAATACCTCTTTTCTTTCTTTTGCATTCAGTACATCAATAATGCTTACAAAGAAATACAGGAATATTTTCCCTCATATACTTCTTGAAACATCTAAGGGTGAAAAAATGGGGCTGTGAAATACATAGTTTTATATTTTTCTTGACAACTGAAGAAGAGAAACACACAACAGGGAAAAATGAGATTGTGAAATTAAAGGTATAGTGCACCCAAAATGGAAACTGTCATTATTTACCTGCCATCATATTGTTTCAAACTCACAACTTTCCTCTGTGGAACACAAAACATTTGAAAGACAATTCTGCCCATTTATCCACATTCTAAAGGAAAAGCAGGACCGAGGCTGTCAAACAACAAAACTGGGTTCCATGCAACACAAGCATGTTAAATTCTCGGTTTTCTGTAGACATGTGATATCTCTGTGTCGCTATTCCCTGATAATCTTCTGAAAGTTCATGAGGGAGGTAACAGTTTTAATAATGACAGGTTTTGCAATTTGTGAAGGAATCATCCTTTTAAATTGGTTGATTCAGTTCACAAAACCAGTCTGACAATAGTTAACAACCCATGTGTGTGAAAGATTATCAACGAATAACTTGAATTGACTGGAAATGTTTTTTTAACTAAAGCTACAATACAGTATATGTGCAGAAGTCATACAGATCACATTAATAGACATTTTGCTTTTTTGCAGGAAGCCTGAAACTCCCAGTCACAGTTAGTTTTATGGAAATTGGTGAGCAGAACTTTCTTCAATACATTAAGTCCGTGTGTTCCACAAAAAGAAAATCAAATCATTCTAAAACAACATCAGGAAGAGGAAATGATGATGAACTATTTTTGGGTCAAACTATTCCTTTAAGAACAGGGTGATGCGATGTCAGTCTATCTGTAGTGAGAGAACAGAGGTGAAGGGCTGTCCATCTCTAACGCCGCCTCCTCCTCTTTCTCCATCTGTCAAGTTTGCTCCGACTGCTCAGTGCACATTGGTTTAGCTGTGTCATTTTTTTGTCATTTCTTATGTAGTTGTTTTGATTTTCTTTAGTCAGAAAGGCTGCATGTTTTGTTTTAACCCTCTTCTGTTCTTTTCAGCTCTCGTGGGATGAGCATGTGTCAGGCTGGGTGTTTTCTTCCGTGTCGTTTGTTTTCCACCCCACCGTCACTCATATGATCTTCCCTTCACAGCTTTCACTCACACCTCATCTGGATTTGGAAGTTATTCATATTCTAGGAACTGTTTATGGTAGAATAACAAGTACCTGTGAAGAAAAAACGTGTTAATGTAAAAATAGGCTATATTGTGCAAACTGTGCACAGTGTTTTTAATTTCACATTCCATTTGAAATTAAACATCCCATATTGAAAATAAAAAGTGGAGAAATCACCTCCAACCATCTTTCTACACCATTAGCTACAGAAATGACAAATAGTGACTGTTTTTAGACAAATTCACTAAACACACCCCCTGTTTGCCATTGGTCAGCCAAACTGACAGTCTTGGCCCAAACTCACACCATTGGTTAAACTGATGCTGATTGATGCGGTATTGTACAGAGCAAACGCATCACCTCTAGTTATCTCTGCACATTAAACAAACAATTACACTTCATCTGAAGACAAAATGATTTAGTGAAGCCTGTAAATGAGATGCAGCACATCTGTGTGAAATCAACTTCTGAGCAGTTGGGTGAGAAAAGCACTGGCATCATTTCTTTACAGAAGCCACTTGGTTTGATTGTTTTTGTTATTTAATGCAATAACACTAAACCTAGCCTAAACTGCAGTTTGAGAGACCAGTGAATGCATGCATGTATATATGGATATAGAAAGCTGAAGAGCAGACTGACCCCTCGCTGTCCAGAACATCTTTAATGCTAGCCTTTGTGATGATGGCATCATCACATTTAAACCACTGATCCTTGTGCTGACGGATAAATGTGGTGTAATGCCCACTCTCCAGTGTGCCCTGATGATTCACCACAGCAAACAGAGAATACCTGCGACAGAGAGAGAGAGATTACAGGGCAAATCGGTGCAGACTGCATTTAGACCATGGGTCTAATACAACGGGAACAAATGGAAGACATTTTAAAGAATGTTTTTATTAGCCAACGCAGCATATGTGCACTTACTTGTTATCATTGTTTAATGAATCTACTGGCTGCTGGTACTGTCCATTCATTCTGCTCTCTTTACTGCCAGAAGAAACAGCAGCAGGATTAGCATTCAAAAGTTGCTAAGTCACTCTCATACTTTTTGCACTCGATCTGCTAGCTCCACAAACACTGGCTGTGTCCCAAAACCCAGACAGCTACATGAGCAGAATAGTATCAAAGCTACATTTTGGGAGTTTGTTTTGATAGAAAGCATATGGCATCCAAAAATGCTGTCTACCTATATAGAGGTTTTGAAATGCAGTCAGTTACTTTTTTGTTTTTTTTATATATATATTGAAGTCTTTCAATTTAATGTTGAGTTTATATAACAGACCAGAATTCTATTTAGACAGCGCTACAATTTATTCAACATTCCAGATTTGTAAATTTGCTCACAATAAACACCAGCAATGCTAAGCTCTTTTTTTTGCACTCGTGTAATGTTGAAGAGTTTTCAAATGCGCTGCTGTGGGTTTACTGTAATAATGAATAAAGCTGTTTCTGTCAAAAAGACAGTAATGATGCTGTCATCATTGTGAAGAAACATCAGATACTGACGAGCACACAGGACAAATGAGTAACAGTCGTACCTGGAGGCCATGAAGGGCGTCATGTCCAGTTCGAGAGGAAATGACACATAGGTGGTGATCTTTCGTCGGAGCTTCGCAGAATGCTCAAACCGCTGGAAATGACAGAAAGAACAAGATAAAACAGATGGAGAGGAGTGACAGAGCTTAAAGAAACTCATGAGAACTACAGTGACTTTACTAAGCAGTTACACATCATAAAGATGTTACGCCAAAGTTTTCATTTCCCCTGAGGTCCACTAATAAAGGCTAGTAACGCTTTTTCATGCCAGTATAAAACTGCCTTTAATATTCATTTTACACCCTTTTATAGACTTCAAGGCCCAACCAGACTGTGATGTTTTCTGTCTTCTGACACTTGAGTGTGCATGCTTTTATACTTTAAGTATACTTGCTTGTGTTGTTGAAGAACACTGGCTGCATGTGGACAGCATGCACAGGCCTCAGGACTCTGTTTAAGGTCATTACACCATGTGAGTAAGTGAAGTATATTGTACGCTTTAGAGCAGCAGCTGTTTCATGCTGTTGTCTCTTTAAGAAATACCTTGTTCACATGTGTAAAGTGAAAGTGAAATAGTTGTCAGATATGTTAACCCATACCTGAAATGTGACCTCTGCATTTAACCCATTACTGGTGAGGAGGAAAACACACACCAAGTCATGAACACACACACCCGGAGCAGTGGGCAGGAGCAATCTGGGGTTAAGTGCCTTGCTCAGGGGCACTTCAGTTGCTACCTGCCAGCGCTGGAATCGAAACAGCAACCTTCTGATCACAAGCCCAACTCACTTACCAGTAGGCCACAACTGCCCCAAATAGAGCAATAGCACTGATGGCAGAGCTCTGGTGCTCATACACAAATACACGCACATCTACTGTTGAGTTCAATATCATATTCAACTGCCCCATCCTTTAATAACAGCTTCTTTGAAAACCTGCAATAACCTGCAATGTGTTTTTTTCTAACACAGCAGAGTCAGCACAAGGTTTGGCATATGTTAAGACATACAATAGTTAGTTCTTCTGCAGTTTAGAATAAAAATGTAGAATCTGTCCTGTTTTCTCATTTTTATTTGCAACAGTTTAAAACATGTCTGAATTTTGGAATACTGAAAAGCAACTGCATGTTTTTCAGTGAAAATTTGTTCAGTCTGCAGTTATGACTGTGATTATTATTTTGATCATTTAAGTATTTGAGAATAGTTACGGGGTGTGCAATGTAACTTCTTAACTTCGGTGGCTGTTGTGGTTTGTATTCCCATTTCAGCAGCAAACAACTGTGGTGTACTTGAGTAAGACCCCTGAGCCCCGACTGTTCCCGGGAGCTGCAGTGCTGCCCACTGCTCCGGGCGTGTGTGCTCACTCCTCACTGGTGATGGGTTCAATGCCTGGGTTACCATACCTGACAAATGTCACTTTCACTTCACTAATCACCCAAGACTTTATTTTGGCCACATTTCAATATGTTCCTCTTTGTTATTTTTGAACCACAGTGAAAACAAGGTTATAATATAAAGTGAGATACTAACAAAAAAGTCTGAGTCTGCTGCAGCTGTCAGATGGTCTACAAAGCTAAGATTTGAAATATCACACAATAGATCATGTGATCTACCTCTACAATGTTTTTTGTCCTTTCTGGTGCCTCAAAGTTAAATTAACTAGATTTGGTTTAAAAATATCAATATTGATGCCAAATCTGATCGAGGCATCAGATCTGTGTACCCCAAACTCAGACAAAAGCTTCATGACAGAAAAAAAAAAAACCTCATGACAAAACTTTTAAAATAACAGTTTGTTGCATGCAGGTGTACTGTGGCATCATCACGTTTTAGACCTATCAGCACCTCAAATAAAGAAAATAAAACGTTGTTTCTAATGTTTATCGGATGTTCTCTTCTGGTCTAGGTGGGCACTTCTTGGCCAGAATAAGCTGCAAAGTGGATCAGAGTTTATGCTGCCCATTATAAATCAGGCGAAGTGTTGCTAATGACAATCTAACAAGCCAAGAACTAAAAGAACAACATATGACGCACCCTTCTGCGCATCAGTGCAACACAGCCGAATATATCCTGACACAAACACACCAGCACTTACTTTCAGGTGAAAGCATGCCACAATAGGAAGTCTCTTCATTGTCAGCTGTTTAGTGGACTCCTGGTAACTATGGCAACCGCTGCATTTGATCTTGGCGCTGCTTCCTAAGTGTTCAGGTCGGGTAAACCTGCATTGCAGACACTTGAGTCAGTGGCAGGCTGTGAGCTCTATGATTATGGACATCCTGTGGTGTGATTTGTGCACGCATACCTGCGTAAGCAGTCTGTGAGTGTGGTCGCCCCGGTGGGGTGACTGTCTCCATTCACCACACTGCCGTCACTGCCTGGACTGAGGGGCCAGAAAGGAGTGGAAGAGCCCGGCAGGTCCAAACTGATGTCCCAGAATGGGTCTATTGTCGTGGAAACCCCACTGCAGATGAAAACGAAATTAGCACAGAGCTTTTCTGTCAATATTTCAGCAGAATTTAAACAGACAAACAATCAGTGACGTGATGGAAGCAGTGTCATGGGGACAGTCGAGACAGCAGGATTTTATAGCAGAAGTATTAGTTCTGGTAGAAACTGTGGGGGCAGTGTTGCCAAGTCCATGGTTTTCCCACAGAACTGTGCTTCTTTTTACTTTCTGCAGGTTTGACATCTGACTGAAATGCTAGCAGAGAAATATTTTACTACACTGTTTTAAGATCAGATTTTGTATAATGTATACATTAAACTGTAAACTGTGTATTACAGGTATGAGAGAGGCATATTTTGAGTTTTAAAAATGTGGGCTATGATTACGGGCTAGTTTTGATTGGTCATTGGGCTGGTTTTGTTACACAGACTTGGCAACCCTGAGTGGAGGGCATGTGTGGATTACAATACCTCGTAACCACAAGGTGTTGCTAAAGAGCACAAATGACTGTTGTATTCTAGTGAACTGGATATTTCAAACCATTCAAACTGGGTTACATACAGTAGCATGATACCTACACCTTGGCTCTGTTCTAAAACCTTGTGAGACACAACCTTGTCTACATAGGCAACATACACTTGCATGATCACAGGCATGCTCACAATGTGAGGCCTGTTCCAAAAGAGTGAGAAAATTGACTACCCTTATAATTAAAACTTTACTACTTTACCCATTACTAACAGCATCACACTATTAGCTCAGCAATATGCTAATCTAAGTAAATCTAGTGTTCAGTGTATTTTGTATGAAAAACCCTAACAGTATGATACACAATGTTTCAGAGTGCTCCAAATCGATCATTTACATTACATTTCATTCAGCATGTTGCCTTTAAAGGTAGGCAGTGATGAGGTTTAAAATCACAGTCCCAAAAGTGCACACACACAGAAAGGGTCGACCGGTCAAGGACAAACAGACGACTTCATGAGCTGAAGGTGTAGAACATTAGGGAGAACAGATTTAACACAAACACTGTGGCTGGTCTTACTGGCAGACTTGGCAGGTCACGTCAGACTGCAGGCCTCCAGTGAAGATTTGGTCAATGATGCAGTTGCAGTGGTTTGGGTTGTTGGCTTTTTTCCCATTGTCATCTCCTTAGCGGACATGCGAGCAGCATGTGAACATATGAGAGAGAGAGAGAGAGAGAGAGAGCGAGAGAGAGCGAGAGAGAGCGAGAGAGAGAGAGAGAGAGAGCGAGAGCAGAGAGAGGGGGAGGGAGAGAGAGAGGGAGAGAGAGAGGGAGAGAGAGAGGGAGAGAGAGAGGGAGAGAGAGAGGGAGAGAGAGAGGGAGAGAGAGCGAGAGAGAGAAAGAGAGGTCTGATTAGAAAGCAAAGCTCGGACTGCTGCAGAAACACCCCTCCCATTTTGCTTCAGACTGCAGGAGTGAGGGAGAAAGAAGGATATAGAGTGAGATGTGTCTACAAACTCTCCATCTATATCCTCCCCCTCACTTCCTGTTTGATTCTTTAGCAGCTAGCTGTACATCCTCGAAAGCTCTTTCCGTCTGTTTGCTCATGTCTCCACCCACTTTCTGACCCTCCCGAGTCAAGTACAGCATGTTCAGTTCAACACACACACACACACACACACACACACACACAGTTAAATTAATCTTTTTACCTGAAATATTCTAAAATGTATTAGAGCCTACAAAGTCAGGAACTGCTGACTGATACTTGAATTTCAAAAATAATTTTGTAACTGGTTGTTAAATTGCAGGCGGCAGTCAACTTCAAGAGCAGCCGGAGAGTTTAGAGAGCACACTGACACCACCCGTTCAACACGGGAAGCCTTCTGAATGAAGCTTCCTTCACAACTGAAGTTCAACTCAACTGAAACAACTATACAGAAAATAGCCATAATATACAATTACCAACACACATCACGCTTTTTTACTTGTTAGACATGAGAAACACGTTCAGCAAACAATATCTGCTTGTTAAAGCAAATGAACAAATACTGTATTAGTGGTTAAATCACTGAATATTGAAAATTTTGCAGCACAGATTACTGCAAACTCCAAACTATGGGCTACTGATCACCTCCTTGAATTTGACATGTCTCTTATGCTTATGTTGATGCTTGCCTAAACCAGTCGCATTTTAATGATGCAAAAGATGCACGCAGGGCAGAATAACAGAATAATGTAGTGACAGAGCGTGTATAGGGTTGCCAGATTTTACAAAACAAGCCCCTTAAAAAACTAATCAATTCTGAATCAAATCGCAGCCCAAAGAGCGGTTTTAATCGAATCATGACATACCAAACAACCCCACCCCTACCTATCACACCATACTACTTATATATACTTTATACTGCAACAGACCCTATAAAAAAAGTAGGCAGACAGTATGTACATTAACAATCATTGTAGTAAGTTACCAAACAGTTCACTGTGATAGGTTCAGTGCAGCTTCCTTTTTTTGGCTGCAGTATGGTCAGTGTAGCTGCTACTGATCGGCTACAGTAAAGTCAGTGCAGTGGCCTCTGATTGGCTGCAGTACCTTTGCAGTGTCTATGCAGCACATCCAAAGCAGCGATGAGGAACTCGTGTGCGTCCTGCTGCTCATAGCCAGCAAGGTGTCTAGCGTGAGTCCACACGAGGTGCAGCAAGCGAAAGGGAATGTGAGGAGAACGGTGACCCGAGTAAAACTTCAGGAGAGAGAAGGTTGAGATGTATGAAAGATGATATAGGACACTGTACATCTGCACTGTGTGTGTATTAAGATCTTACCTCCTGAAAGAGCTGAGACATTTCACAAACTAGGCAAGAGTTGGACTGCATCTCACACTTGTGCCTGTCGGACAGGAAAAAGTCCCTCAGCAGTGGAGTGTGTGTGAGAGCCTGAACAATACAGTTCATAAAGCATGTGTTCCCAAGATTGATCAAACCCCTCAATCCTGGAAGAGAGAGAGAGAGAAAAAAGAAAGAGTCAGGCACTCTGGACTTGAGAATACAACAACAGAAAAGTAAAACAATCAAATTACTAATCAATCAACTTTATTACTCAAATAAATCAATTAGTCCTGTTCCTGTAGATCAACTGGTATAGTATTGCATTAGCAGCACAAAGGTTGGGGGTTCGATTCTCAGGGAACACATGTACTAATAAATTGTATAACTTGACTGTACAGTCAGCCACATGCATAAATGTGACATGCCACTGTTGTTTGTTTACCAACATACTTCAGAAATGTAAACTAATTATAGGGTTTGACGGAAACTTCTGTATATCACAAATAATGACTTAAAAACAACCTATATTTTTCCTTTGAAACAATTAAGCAATAAAAACAGAATTAATATAATCATGGGCTGCAGGAACACAGATACTGGTCCGATAATATCATCATGGGCTGCAGGAACACAGATACTGGTCCGATAATATCATCATGGGCTGCAGGAACACAGATACTGGTCCGATAATATCATCATGGGCTGCAGGAACACAGATACTGGTCCGACAATATCATCATGGGCTGCAGGAACACAGATACTGGTCCGACAATATCATCATGGGCTGCAGGAACACAGATACTGGTCCGACAATATCATCATGGGCTGCAGGAACACAGATACTGGTCCGATAATATCATCATGGGCTGCAGGAACACAGATACTGGTCCTACAATATTATCATGGGCTGCAGGAACACAGATACTGGTCCGAAGTGAGTTTATTGCAGTGTTTCACATTTTCTGTTCAGTGGGATGCATACCTCTGACAGATGAAAATACCAGCAATAATCAAAAAATAAACACACCTGACTGCACCTGAACACACACACCATCATCCCTCATCACGTATCCACTATGCCGCCCAATGTACTGAGTAACTGTGAGATTTACAAGAGGGATCTGAAGGAAAGTACATTTCATTACCACATACAACAGGCAAAGGGGCAAAGTTAAATGAACCAGAGTAGCCCTTTTAACCAGTTGAACGGTTTCAGAATGAATACTCAACCAGTTCAAGTTTTTCTTAAGAAAACTCAATGCATTTACAGTCTGACGTCAAACGAATGGGCCCAATACACTCTGCCTGTCTCTTTCTCTTTCAGTGCCTCTGTCAGCTGAAGTCACCTCCCTGCTGTGATGAGTACAGTTTGACAGGTTACAGGAGACCTGTGGGGTTTGGATGAGGTCTGCTCTGTGCAGACAGAAGGCTGTGCTCTCACAGGGAGGCTAAACGTTTCGAACTGGCCTAGCTCCAAATCTACAGCTCTCCAGACATCTGTTCCTCATGCTTCTTAGAGTTTACTTAAGGGAGGTTGGAGGAAGAGGGTTTATTATTCTACTACAGAGCATGAAAAAACTGTCAGGTCAAATGAGAAGGTTAAGATACCTTCATGCATGTTCATAATACAGTAGATGAACATTATATGAATGATGAAGTGTGCAATATGATACAATACACACTACTAAATATTATTGAAGCAATTTTTGTTTCTATTGATTTTATAAAATTTACAAACTGAATTATATCAAAAAGGGTAAAAAGATAGTAAATTTTGCCTAAAGGCTGGTTTGTATTTATTAACAAACCAATTTCACTGTCATAAAGGTATTACTATTTTTTAATTAACAACTTGAGTTTGAAAAATGCAGTATTAAAACTTGTATTAAGAAACACAAAAAAACTTTTAGAAAATGAGATTGTAAAACAATTTCCGTGATTTTGAGAAAAAGTCCAAATGAGGGCACTTTTTGGATGCACTTAAGATATTCACAAATCACATAGTAACAGCACATAAACTGAGACACACTGGAGTTTTCAATAATTAATACATTGTTGATGGATGTTTATCTACGTCTATGTCTATCTAATGTTTATATATACTGTCCAACGTTCTGCATGCAACGGTTCTTAAAACAAACAAGCTGGATTTGAGCCACTAATGCTTTAAAAGGCACTGAAGTAAACTGTGCTTGTGGAGGGAAATGGTAATGTTGATGCAGCCAGTGAGATAAAAAAAAAAGAACAAAAACAAGCAGGTCCACGTAAAGCACCTGTTCAATAGTGAGAGAGTTTAAATGAGAGAGAGACAGAGAGAAAGAGACTTCCGGCTGCATCCAGGAGCACTTCCTGTGGTATTCCAATCTTTCATGTACTCATGTTTTATTTATGCACACCAGTGATGAAACATCATATACAAGCCTGATCCAATACACCCCTCACTGCTGACAACACCCCCCTCATCCAGACTCTCTAAACCCAAAAGCCAGCTCACACAAAACTGAATTCATCACACACCAGCCACATTATGTTCTCAGTGATCAATGAAAGCTTGGGCTCTCATATGGCTAATCACATTAGTGTTTCTGTGGTGCGAGAGAAGCTGACGTTTAGCACCTACACTGGGCCTGCGGTGCAGACATTTAACACCATTACTGCTCTGCCAGGCCCTCCGACTGCAGGGAAACAGGCGAAAATGAGAGAAGGGAGAAAAAGGCACCACTGAGGAGAAGATTGTTCTCTAATGGCCAACGTCCGTATCTCACTCTTTATGTGTGTAAGATCTTGTTATTCTCACTACCTGTCACATAAAAATGACAGAGAAGGCTGTATTAGATTGACGTGCATGTGGCCAAAAAACAAAAGGCGTCTTGGCTCCCGTACAATGTGCAGTCTCTAGACATTTAAGAACTGAAAGTCATTTGAACTGATTGTGGCACTGAAAAACAGATGCAGTGAGATACAGACTTGAACTGGCCGATTGGCTGGAACAACTTAGAGTTCTGTTATAAAACAATACAAAAGTCTCCGAAAATTTTCTACAGCTCAGAAACGGGGCCTTTGGGAAATAAATGACTCACCTATGGTGCAGTTTGCCGTTATTTTCCTCCGTTTGGGGTTGTGTCGCAACAACTCCAGTTCTCGTTTCGTGGGCTCCCACATTGAGTATTTTTCCCCAATTCCTGAGGTATTCGAAAATTTTAATGATTAATGTAAATTTCAGATTTAAATGCTTGTGAGGCAGCACTGTATTAACACTCAAACAAATATTCTGGTTAGGCTTTGTCTAAACCCCTAAACCTAACTAATACCAGCCTGCAAGTCAAAACCACTTTACCTACAAAACCTGCAAATTGTCTTAAATTTATAAAGTTTATATAGTATCTGTATAAGGCTGACTTAACTTAAAGATTACACTTTAATCATTTTCTACTGACTTTTGTTGATAAACATATTCAGGGTTCAAAATATCTCTCTGTGTGTGTACTGAATTAAGATGTGTCATAATCTTTACGTTTAATTATAGAGTCAGTAATTATAGAGATCTTCAGACAGCACAATGACTGTGTTGATCATTCAGTGCAGAAACGTGTCGAGTGTCATAGCAACAGCACAGCAGCTCTAATGCCACATTTCATACAGACAGTAGTGAAGCCTAACACCTAAGCTTACCACACACTTTGCAGTCACATATGCAGATTTATTAGAATGCTTAAGAAGATAATAAAATGCAAGCCTCAACAATGTGACGATATGGACACCCACCTTGCAATTTCCACGCTTTTCTTTGTTCTTCTTTGGCAATCTGTTCCATGTCTTTGTCGTATATGTAGTCTTGGCACACAAAGCAATATATTCCACCGTACAAAAGGTCTATAGCTGTGGGAGAGGCAGAGAAAGAGAGGACCCATTACAGACCTGCTGACGCTTACACCTTCTCTTTACAGAAACTCCACATTTACTCTTATGCACTGTAAATATGGATGAGGCATTAACAATACAAGCATTGCTCAGTGCAGCAGATCGGCCCTGTTGATGGGTATAATAATTAGGATGCAGCAGGTGGAAAATCCACCTCTGCTTGCACTGCAGTACCGTGTCCTCTGTGAAAGGTCGTGGTTCGAGCTCGTCGTGGTATGGATGAGTGCAGCAACAACCTGTAGGTCGTGTGTGCTTGTTGATGAACGTGATTTGTGGACCCATCTGCTCCTTACTGCTCTGACTGATGTGAAAATTGTGAATAAGATGTATGAATTATGAATAATTGCTAATTAATGAGGCAGGAATGCATGGGCTTAAAGCTCATTCACTGCCATCCTTCCATTTCCCTAACCCCACAGCGGAAACAAAATACCTGTATTTCAGTTCCCATGGCAACCTGATGATGGTCTGTTTCACACAGACACATGAAAATGTTTGCAGGTGGAGTAGAGCAGTGGGGACCAGCTTCTATTTGAGACACCACACTAATGCACAGCCTGGCTAAACTTGCCGACAGGTGCTTGAATCAAAAAGCTTTTAGTGGCTTTGAGAGCAGAGGGACAAGCACCTGAATGCTGAAGGCTACTTCCAGTTATTTAAAGAGACAGAAGTCTCATATGGCAGTCAGGATGGTAGTTCAGCTAAAATTGACACAAGAACACACATTTTACATCAGATACATTGTAAACTATTGTGATTTATAGGAGTTTGTTACCAAAAACAAATGCTGTGTGGACAGGAAAGACCAATAACCAACAGCCATAATCTGATCAAATCATAACAGATAAACATTTTCCACTTAATATTCTGTTTCACACTGAATCCACCACTTTATGGAAGTTGAATGCGTTTGTGAATGTAAATACTGCACATCATCATTACTTCCATATGCCCATTTTACTCTCTCCTGGACTTATTAAAAATCACTGCAGAGATGCCATCTGAAAGAGTTAAACAGGAGCTCAGCTTTAACATGTGCTCTCATGTGTTAGGACAACAGTAAGAGTTTATATCTGTAGAGAAAACAAATTAGAGAATGTCTGTAGCGATCATTCAGTCTCTCAGGCCCAAGACAGAAGAAAACAAGCATGCTTGTATCTTTATAACAATAAAATATCCACACACAATAAGTGTGTTATTCCCGTTTCACAGAGAACAAAATGAAAAAAAAATTAAGCTGAGTTATGATCAACTTTTCAAATGGGGCTCATTGTCTAAATATATTGAGATATTAGAACTGCTCATCTGAAGTGTTAAGAATATATTGCACATTAACATATTGCTGCAGCAATCGTGTAATAAAGCTTGCATTACTGAAATCTAACAGTGAGAAAGTGTAACTGCTCAAGCGTGTCCTCCGCTGGGAAGTGATGTAGCTTGAAACAGTGTTTAGATGACATGCAGAACAGAGAGAAAATGCAGAAGAAAATGAGGTGGGGCTGTATGCTGCTCACACACCAGATGAATAAACCAAGAGCAGAGCAGGCCTTCACGTAACCATAGAAACCAGCAGAGGAAAGAACACTGAGATCAAGCCTGACAAGTGTGAGCCGATAAAACCGTTCTGGCAATAAAAGACAAAAACAAAATGCAATAAGAATAAAATCACGACCACAGAGAAACAAGAGTGAAAGGTAGCAGGTTTAGCTTTAATTACTCGCCATTCTGCTGTCAGGAGAATAATCACAGAGCGTTCATTCACAGATCCCCTCATACAGACACTAACCTAATTAACTGTTCAACCAAACTCTGAGGGGAGCTCACCACACTCACGGGAATGTGTGGAACTCGGTGTTAAGACTGACTGAAGGCAGACTCATGGACACGCGGGAAAGCAGAAAGGTTTCACAGCTATCAGCTCTACCTCTGGGTGACGGTGACACAGCACAGCTACCCTGATGCCGAACGCACAACAAATTATGACATGGATGAACACCAATCAGATACAAACCCACATATTTTCAAACTGATTAATTAATGAGTTGATAAACTGATGGATCAAGGGCAAAGAAATTAAATGGAACGCGGTTTTGAAAAATGTTCCAACGTTTTTAAAATTTCCTAATTTTCCAAGGATATGCTCAAACAGCAGCGCAAGTTGTAACACAAAAGCAGTACACATCCGTCTGGATGTTGTAGTGATAGTGAAGGGGAAATTAAGGAACTTAAAAGATAGTAACTTCTCTGATTTTAATTCGTTCATTTGTTCAGCCATGCATAACACATAAGCTCTGCTTATGTTCAGCAACAACACAACTAAACTAGGTAATCTTCTACTAACAGCTAGTCATTCTGACTTTAACAACACTGCTTAACCTTGGCTGTACGGACCTGGACTTGAAGGTGACATCACTGATCAAACCCAATAACAGACCATGTGTCAATACAATATTGTTCTGGTCTCCAAACTCATTCAGTACATTAAATTCTGCTTCTCTATATACTATCTGGTCCATCTGTAAGAACGGCTGCCAATTTTGCTTAAAGAAAGCTCTCACACTGGTTTCCGAATATTTAAAGTCTTTTTAAACATTGCAGAACACTCACCACTGTCCAACAGAGAACTTGGCCTACTTTTGAGCATAAATACTTCAATATGTTTTTTGAGCATTAAAGTTTTATTCTAGAAACAAAGCTGACCTCAGAATAGTAAAACATAAAAGCAACGTCATTCAAACTTGCCTGCATTCTTAGTTTTAAGAGTCGACCTTCCGACACCTTGTTTGAATGTTTACATAATGTCACATAATGCTGGAAAAGGAGAAAGTATTTTAACATCAGCAGAATTACGCCACCTCTATATGTTTGTCTTAATACAAAAGAGAAAATCCTGAGAGACGTTTAGAGCTGAAGGTTCTGGGCAGTAACTGTTCAGTAACTGATTCAGAGTCTTTCCACATGACTTCTATGAAACAGACAGATGATGAACTGTACGCCACCGCTGGAAAGATACACTGCAAATCACACATTCAGGCAAGTCAAGAACTATTTTCCCCCTCATACTGTAATTAGCCACACACTCGTTTGTTTGTGTGTTATTTGTTTGTTTGTTTGGAGGGTGGCTCCCCTTATTAAAACAGAGGGAATAATTACACAGCACTGATCCAGTAAAGTGCTGCTACAAACCCAAGTCAGGCATCCAAACAGCTGCATCTGTGCACTTATTGCCTGGTACTTTGAGCAGAAAAGCATTTTGCCTTTAGAGCAGACATTAAACTGATGCTTATACAGTAAACAAGACTATGCTATAAGTAGACAAATGTCTATGTTATCAGCCATTTGAACAATATTTATGTATTTGTGCTGAAATGGCTTAAAAGGCCATGTTTCATTTTTCTTTAAGAGCAACCATCATTTTGACCAAACCGCCATTGTCAAGAGTAAAATATCTTGTAAAATAACTATGGTATGTTTTCCCACCTTATTTTTACATAATAAATGCAATGAAGAATATTAAAAGGTACATTTATTTTTATCAAGATGCAAATAAAAATGTTTAGAACTGATTAACTGACTTATGAAATGCTACTGAAACTCAGCCTGTGAGAGAATGAAGAATCGTAAACTAATCTAAAGTTTAACAAACGTAGTCAAAGAGAAAGCACATCCAAGTTATAACTATATTCATAACTTTCCAGCAAAATCCTGACAAATGTTCAGTCTCTTGCTCAGCCCTTACATTTAAGGCGTAAGTGTTATTTTAGGGTTCAGACAGCTGGTATTTGTCTTTATGAAAGCATTCATGGCTCATAATACTACATGCTCAAACAAGCTCTGTGTTTTAGAGAGTGTGTTCAGCTTCCTACAGAGCTGCAATTAACTCTTCTAACTGTATGCTACTTTGGCTCTTTCTGTGTTTTCACGATACTTGTGATTTTGTGTTTTGTGACTTGTGTTTTGATAAGTCGTGCTATGTATCCTATTTTTTGCTAATGTCATCCATCTCTGTGGGTGTCTGTCTTACCTTAGATGCTTAGAAGCACAAGTGTGCATGAATAAGATGAAACTGGATTCAGTCTTTGTGAATACTGATCGTGTGTGTCTTACCTAGGTTGTGTCTCTTGTTTTTGGCGTGCTCGTGGATGTGTTTCTTGCTGAAACAGCCGAAGAACACACAATGAAGACAGGAGTGAAGTCGATTTAAATGAGCTCCACACATGTGACATATACATGACTTCGCCTGAGAATGACAGAGAGAGAGAGAGAGAGAGAGAGAGAGAGAGAGAGAGGTTAGTTACATTGTTCCGGCTGTCTGTGGGTGGAGTTACATCACAAAGCTTTGACATTCCCTGTGTCCCAATTCACATAGTATCCACCCTGAACAGTGCTCAGAATTTAGAATGTGTCCCAAATCATCCTGTAAAAAGTGCAGATCCATGAACACTTTGATGGTTGATACTACCCACAATGCACTGCAAGAGGGAGGAGGTTAGTGATGCTTTTCTGAATTATTAAACAAATAAGTGAAGCATCACTAAAATGATAAAAATTGAGCTATTAAACATAAGAAATAATGAATGAAGAAATACTTGAAAAAAGTAGTTGTATTTTGATGTGTGACTGCTACCTAGCATAATGTTGTCTAGACAACAACAAACACTTCTGTCATGCGTTAGTATAAGTAAAGTGATGCAGTTTCTGTCGAGCATGACAGGGAAACCTGATTCAAATCTGAATTGATTTCAATCCACAATCAAATCTCTGTGATTTTACAAATGTTGTATTAGAACCTCACTTCAGCTGAAATCACTTTAGCTAAAATTCACCCATGCAGGATTTCCCCATATGACTTTAAAGAGATGAAAATAATCATTACGGGGGGGAAAATTACATCAACTAGTCTCAACCCAACAGTGGTTTTGGTTTAAAGCTGGAATTAGATCAACATGCAGCTCCAGTCTTTAACGGATGTCTCTGATTTTACCTCCAGACTAGCTATTTTTGTAGAGACCCTGTTTTCAGCATCACTATTCCCCAGTGACACGCCACCACACACACAACTGAAAATCACTATTCTGCTGCACGAATGAAGCGCCAGGTGATATGAGAACAGAAAGAACTGGAGCAGTTTTCCAGTGCTTTAATAAAAAGCCATTGTTCCCTACAGGCGTCCCGGCCTCAGGTCAGAAATATGAAGGGGAGGAAAATGCTATTCACACCATTAGCAACTCAAAAGACACCAAAAAAAACTTTCCAGTTATCCATTCTTATAAACAGAAAGAAGACCCAATAAAAGCAGGAAGTGTACTGACCGGCCTGCAGATGTGGCAGAGCGAGAAACCGAAGGGAAGGCCTTGTTTTATTCTGTCTTTCATCAGAGTAATTTGATGTAAGGTCCCTGTGTGAGAAAGGCCCTGTGTAAGGTGCACTTGGCAAACATATGATACAGCATACAGATACACGTGCATGCGCACACAGCAGTGCTCCAAAACATCCTTATGGAATCATTAGTGCATGACGGGCTATTATAGAATTTGGCATGCTGTGATAAAAGCTCATGTACTTCAGCAATATAATATTCATAGATTCTGCTCATATTATCTGCTATGTTAATGACACCCACACCTCCAGTTTATTCCACAGCTGAACATTTCCAGCCTGTTAGCCAAACAGCTCTGCCATGCCCAAACTCTGTTCTGTTCAGAATCATATACTGTTCATACTATTTCTGCAGTATGTACTGCATATTGTGCACAGTATGGAAAACCTGGAACGCTGTATAAATACTGTATCCCAACATACAATGTGTAGATCTGCCACATCTACCTGCCAAATACACGAACAAATATCAGCCACAATTCTTAACATCGCTTAACTCACTCTTTGCTTAAGACCAGAAAATGTGGACACCACACACTGAATGAAATGTGTTATGTAATGAGGGCATGTACCACAAAATGGCACACTACAGTTTGAAATGTTTAGTGTTACAAGGAACATACTGTTTTTAAAGAATAGTATGCAATAAACGATGTGTACTGTGCAGTATACAGTATGCTAGTACCCTCACTAGTCTCACTATACTATCACTCTTAAAGCTCATTTCTCACAGTTCCTGCACATCCACACACACTCAGACATGTCCTCTCTCTTCTGCTCTGTCCACCCATCCACACTCACAACAGCTCCATGCTGTCAGCAGTCTTTCTTGGTCTCTGCTGTCGCTGTTAATGTTCTATTAGATGATGCATCGATCTGAAGCTCATCTAAGACAGGGGAACTGATAAACAAGAGCGCTCACAGTGACCCTGCACACAGCACTCACGCTTCCTGCTAAACACGTCACGGCCATTATATGCATATGTGGGTCAAAAAAATAATTTATTTTAACAGAGTAACAAACAACCAAACGTGTGCATTCAAAAGAAAAAAAAGAACAAGGTCTCCATCTATCCTCAGAAATAAGTTCAGTGATTGGTCTGTGGGGCACATGACATCACTTCCTGACAGCTGGAGAGAAGGACTTCTCTGTTAGCCACAGCAGAGTGCTGTGAAAATGACACAGTGATGCTGACTCAATAAAACAGGCATCAAAAGAGAGGAAGAGTGCAGCCCCTGATCTCGCGCTCATTGGACGGATCCAGTGTGACCTCTAACAAAGCAGCACTGTCAGCCAGCAAACCAAAGATGTGGTGGTGTCGACTGTGACTCGACAGATTAACCAACCGCATCAACACGTCTGATGAGATTTACAATCACTCAACACGTGCTTAAACATGAATGATTAAACAAATGCATTCAAACATATACATTTTGGCCACCTGTTTAAAACCAGAATCATTTGGAAGCCATTTGTTTTGTCTTAAAAAACCAAATAATTCATAATCTGGGCAGTATTTTTATACTTGACCTTCACAAAGTACCAAATGAATGCATTACACAGAAACAACAAGTCAGATTTCTCTTGTGCATTCAGAACAAACCTGGAGGGACGGTGGACTTCAGAAACTTGACATGAAGAGTCATTACCACAGTCAGCCTATACAAACCAGCAGCACACGGCCAATCATACTGGTTCTCACAGTTTCTGCAGCAACCAAACATCCAATCATTGACTTGCTGCCGTGATTCTAAGATCACAAGTGTGGTAGGAGGCATGTGGGTGATGAGAAGAACCAAGGGAAGCAAGAAACATAAAAGAGGAGAAACAAAGAGAGAGAGAGAACGGCACTGATGATAAAGGATGCATGACAGTTCAAACACATGCAGATGAGGTATATGAACGCTTCAGAGCTGCCTTGACTGTGATAAGCTGGCTAGAGGCTAAATAAATGAGATCAGCTGAGAGAGAGAGAGCGAGCGAGCGTGTGAACGCTCTTACACACAGGGAGTGTAAGAGTGATTCTGAAAGGCTGAAGGCAGCTCCACAATGCAATTAGTGGAGAGGGCTTGTCAATTTCCCATAGTGCCCTTCTGCTAAAGGCCTATTTTAAATGGGAAGGACGTCCACGGCATGCATGGACACATGGAGCATTACTGCACCTTTTCCCACCATCCTTCTTTTCACAAAAGATTCATGGGTATGACCTGAACAACAGTGCGTTTTGCTCGCCCTCTTTCATTTTTCTTCTGGGTAACCTTGAGCATATTCTTCACAACATCTGGAACAAAGTCGATCTCCTCCACTGTGTTAAAAGGAAATTCAGAGAACAGAACGTCCCAGGATAAAAAAAAAATGATCAAACTATCTCGATTGGTATTCAAGTCAGAAAAGCACAATGTTTAAGCATTTGTAGGGCTATGAATCATGAGACAGTAAAACTGTAGAGGAGCAAGAGTCTTTTATCTTCCTCTCTGAATCATATTGCTACTTTTTCTGTCTCCCTGATTTAAAAATTGAGAAACTTCTCGGTGGCCTGCTGAAGTGTGCCGTGAGCTGCCCTGCACCTCCTCTGTGAATATCTGTCAAAGCTCAAGATGGCCAGGCTGATGGTATAGCACTGTATATATTTAATGTACATCTTCCCAACACATGTATGAATATGACAAATGGTTGGTGGTGAATTAATTATTGACAGTGAGCTAGGAACCCATTACATGCAGAATAGACGTGATAGAAGCACCCTATAAAAACTGTTTTAATGGTTACTGAAGACTGTGCTAGTAATTGGACAACCTTCATTGCATGCTAGTGTTAACAACTGCCATGATTGCGATAAACTTTGTGTAGTTGATCATCATGCAGGTTTTTAAAGGAAGACAATTTTCTTGGCCTGAGACTAATGATCACTAGTGACGTGTTCGTGAACACCAACAAACAGCAGATAAACGGTTCATTAGCAATTCTGTTAAGAGAATTAAGTCTTTACGGGTCTTGTCTAATTTTATTTTTAAGTCATTTTGAAGCCCCTTTTTCCATAAGTGATTTATTAGCACTGTCCATGTGTGATCACCTGAGACAGATATTAACAGCAGGTGTAGACGGGCAGAGAATGTACGAGCACATTAAATAAATATATGAAAACATCCACAGGCTGCTCTGTGTACATAACGAACGGTCTGCCTGAGCACAGTAAACAGCGTGCTCCAGCTGAAATCGGCAGGGATGATTACGATCAATGCTTAATGCATTTAGGAGCGGACACAAAGATCTCTGAGACACCTGTAGTCAGAAGCAACCGCGATCCCTTCACTCTCGCTTGTCTTCACACATGAAAGCGTGTTTTAAATAAGACAAATTAGCCAATCATGCCTTCATTAGCAGGGCTTTCATGGTCAATGTGTTTGTTTTCTCATCTCCTTCCTCTCTGCATCTGTGCATCTACTTTAATTGTGGTAACCATAGCAAAGACGACCCACAGCAGCAGGTTCTCTGTAGAAACAGGCGTTTGAACGTACAGTCTGTTCTGATGTCACTGCTGGAACAGTTTGGACATTATAGAACGAGACTGAGCGCACATACACAAGGTGTCTCTTTCACTAATCACAGGCTATTACAGGTCCCATATTTATAGCAAGTGACAAGAATGTTGCCAAGAACAAAAATTCAACACAGACAGACACGTATGTTTTCATCTACTGATTCACAACAAAATACTGGCAAGCAAAGCATCTATAATGTTCCATTGTGTAATTTGACTACATTACAAACATCGCTGGTGCCGACCTAGAAAACTACAGCACTGGTACTCTTAAACAGCATCTACCCACCCAAGCAATCAATGTAACTATACTCTTAACAAGAACTATATACAAAGAAGGGACCACCTAACAGTGCATAAACAAGTGTCAAAACCTCTGTTCAATTAAAAATGTAACAATTATTTTGCAGACACAAAACAGCAGCGTGGATATATAGTTCACTATATAGTATATATTGTAGATTCCTGTTTTACAAGTTACAGTAATACGCTGTATTTAAAAAAATGCAATGGCTGAGAAAAGTGGGTGTGCCTTACAGGCCTGACACTGTGTAACACAATCTAAACTCCAGTTTACTGTAAGCACAAGAGATCTAGTGCCACAGAGCGCACAGATCAGCTATGAGTCTCCAGACAATAATACCTCATGAAGACGTCACCGTGAAACGTATTGCACACATTCACACAGTTACATTATAAAGTCACTCAATTTCACTTCAAAGACATACCTAAACAGAGATCCATATCCAACCTAAACTGAGATCCATATCCAACCTAAACAGAGATCCATATCCAACCTAAACTGAGATCCATATCCAACCTAAACTGAGATCCATATCCAAAATTACACGGATAAGGATATATTTAAATGGTATTTCATGGCGTTTACCCTACAGATTACATGGTCTTACAGCACCTGGGTCATTACCTGAGCTTTCCTCAAAAAAACAGCCAAGCACAACTGGAAGGGGGACACAATTAAAGATATGAAGGGCAAGTAATTACCAGAAAGTAAGACTGTGTGCAATAATGAATAATGGAGTAAAGGAATGAGGAAAACAGTAAGTCCCTAAATTCAGTCCCTGACCTCAGTTGTGAGGAGAGTCATTCAAACCCTGAGCAGCACAACTGCGACTTGTTTTTGTCTTAACTTTCATTCAGTGCTGTGATCACACAACTCCAGTCCAGTCGTAAATAAAGACTGAGATCACAATTAGTGTCCATCACTTGCTGCACATCTCGGAGTAACAGAGGAGGTGAAACTCTCCGCATCATCCGACATTTAATAAACTGCTGGTGTGATCAGGCGAGCATTCAGATACACATGCCTCATTACCCGTTTCCCACACCGATGCGATGATACCCGTGAAACTGAGAGCTGTGTCTGAACATCGGCCCGTGTGTGCATCAGGAACCGTCTCGGGGAGACCCGGGGAGAGTATTGCGTGGACACATTCATCAACACTTCGTCTTGTACTAATGAGATTGAACTGTTCATTAGTCGCCTAAAGCAGCTAACACGCTGGCAGCCAGATAACATTTCTAGACCCACGTAATGAGTATGCGCAGGCCAGCCCATACATCCAGTTGTGTGCACAGCCTAGTGCTTTCAGCTCGGACCTGGGAACATTTGCCTTCGTGAAACAAATGTGATGAAATCAACACGTTAGCATTTGAGCGACACGTCTGTCGGTGTTCAACAGACTGATGCGACTTGCCATCGCACAGGACGGGCCGATGCAATGCAGCACCGGGCTCTGATGCATTTTATTTACCTTGCGTTTCCTGGTTTCGGCAGAGCCGCTCCACACAAAGCACTGGTATATAACCCGCAGATTCTGCTTCCAGTTCTCCACTTTGAAACTGTTCACATGGGAGCACCCGGCTGGACTCATGACAGAAAGCACATCCGACTTTCTCTGTATTTCAGCGATGAAATGCTCAACTTGGTCACGAGGATTGTCCAGCAATCGTTCCGTTTGGCAGGCAATGCAGTGAGCCACGGCAGGGTGAAGACGCGTTACACAGGCGGAGGTGCGTTCTCAGTATCGTCGCTCCGTGAGCGTGTCATGCTGAGCGATATACCGAGCGATGCACACGATACGAGCGCTCTTTAATATCGTATCTCCAAGTCGGCCGTTTTAATGGACGGCGATGGAATTCAACTGAGCACCGTGGGCGACGCCATCTGCCAATATTGAATGCGGATTGGCGGATGGCTTATTGTTCGTGGTTTTGATTGGTCATCCTATTTGCCATTTCCGTTCAATTCCCGCCTCTTTTTTAGAAAAGCGTATTGCGATTGGCTAACGCGCCCGCTCGTCTTTGTTCAAAGACGTGTACGCCGCTCGGAGGTTTGTGATTGGCTGCGTTAGCCGTTGGAGCGGTCCGTCGTGTTGGTGACGTCATTCGAGTGAAAAACACGGTGCACATGCCCGCTGCATTGAAGTTGTGAAACGAGCGCTCAGCGTGACAACTGCTCGACAGAGAATTACCTGAAATCACCATCATCACCACCACCACCATCATCATCACCACCATCATCATCATCATCACCACCATCATCATCATCACCACCATCATCACCATCATCATCACCATCATCATCACCACCATCATCATCATCACCACCACCATCATCATCACCACCATCATCATCAATATCACCATCATCATCATCATCACCACCACCATCATCATCACCACCATCATCATCATCACCACCACCACACCATCATCATCAATATCACCACCATCATCACCACCATCACCATCATCACCACCATCATCATCATCACCACCACCATCATCACCATCACCATCATCACCACCATCACCACCACCACCACCACCATCATCATCATCACCACCACCACCACCACCATCATCACCACCACCATCATCATCATCACCACCACCACCATCATCATCATCACCACCATCATCATCATCATCATCATCACCACCACCATCACCACCATCATCATCATCATCACCACCACCATCATCACCATCACCACCATCATCATCATCACCACCATCATCACCACCACCATCACCACCAATCCATCATCACCACCATCATCATCACCACCACACCACCACCACCACCACACCATCATCACCACCACCATCATCATCACCACCACCATCATCATCATCACCACCACCGTCATCATCATCATAGTGAATACTGAAATAGTCTTAACAGCTGTACAAATCCGTGTTAACAGCCCTGTGTGTCTGTCAACTGTTGTATTTAATTTACTAGTGACGCAGGACGTGCTGTATTTCACTCAGTCTTGTGTTAACAAATGAGCTGATTTTGACTGAAGTGAACGAACTGTCGTTATGGCACTAAAATTCAACCAGTTAATCTTATATTTGACAAAAGCGTAAATCCATTGAATTATTTAACAATTATAAAAAGTATGCTTTTTCAGTACCAGCAATATTTTAACATTATTAAATCTGCTGATTTTGGGCAAACGTGACCTGAGAATGTTTTTAATGAGATTCACTAAAATTTCGGGTTAGTTTCATTTCTGCTTTAGTCTAAAACATGGGAGACCTCTAGAGGTGTTGAATAACAGCACAGCTCCTGTGTAAAGCCACATGTCACCTTTAGTGCAGCTGCAGGGTGAATTAGAGCTTATAACAGCTATAGGGAGAATAAAACATTACACTGAGAATCTGTCACTGTTTGAGCTGTTGAATGTATCATGTAAATGTCACGGCACTAAACAGGTTTTGCATTTCAAGGCACTGAAAGATCTGACTTCCCTTTAATATTACAACAACTTCTTCCAAAGCAGGTCTACCATACTGGCCATGATAAGTGTGGCTGTTTATGTATGGGCTGGAAGATACACCTCTCCACTAACTGGTCATGGTTCCTCCTGTAGTTTTAAAATGACAATAAGAATACAAATACTATTTGAACAAAGATGTCCCGTATCTTTATTTGTATGACCATAAATGATGCAGTGGCATTTTAACCAAGCACTGATAAATAAAACACTGACAAACATGAGTTCTTGTTTAGGGTGCGCTGTGATGAATCAAGAAAGGTCATTCCACACACGTATGTTTTCCTTCAGTATAGTCCATATTCAACAGAACTGATTTTGCTCTCGTGAAGATTTTCCAGCTTTGGGATGAAGGAAGGAGGCAGAGCTAAGCAGTAATCGACCCAAACTCAAGAGTAGCTTGATGTCTTGCTGCCAACATCATCCTCCTGCGTCCCCATACTCTAAAAGATGAAACAGACACAAGCAGATGTTGAATCATGCTTGGACTTCTATGAGTACTCATTTAAAATATTCCCACACTTCTTTTGGAAACCCATGCTTAAGTTCAGAAACTGTGACTCTGTACCTTCTGCACAAACTGGGGGTTTACTGTTATTTCCTGATCCATAGACTTCAGTTTCTCATCCAGCTCTATACATTTCAGCATCTGTGTAAGGGTCAAAGCAGGCAACAGTGAAAAACCAGTGAACAACACTTCATATAGAATAGCATACAGAATAAGCAGAGCCTATTGACAGACAGAGATTACGTTATTAAATCTTGTAACAACAGTGAATATAAAACAACACTGAAATATTATGAAACACCTCTTGGTCAATTTTGTGGAGCATTGCAGGGTTGTTGTATTTCTCAGGGTTATCATGGAAACAGACCATTCCATCTTTCTGATTGATACTTGCATAAATCTCTCCATCTTCAATCTGTGAAAGCAAGAGGAAAAACTTCAACAAACCTCAAAGGTGAACAGAACCCCAGTTATTTGAGATGTATACTCTGTCTTGTGAAGCATAATAGGAAACAGCACTTGGAAGACTATTTGATTATTTCACGGTTGGAAAACGTTAAGTCACCGCAAAAGTATTCAGTGAAAAGTTCAATGATTCTTAAAGGGACATCTGACAGAAATTGATGTAAAATAAACAGATATGATTAGAGGAGCTGTACGTCATTGTGAAACTGGTTTTCTACCATATGTAGGACGTATTTCTCAGCTTCCTGAGGGCCAGAGAGCTGAACTCGACTTGCCATGTCTTGTAAAGATAACGTCAAGAAGGTCTGTCAATCACAAAAACACAGATATTGTTTTCCTTTGAAAATATCAGCACAGTATCATGGTTTGTAATTACACTCCGATTATAAAAAGAAGCAATTATGTGCTTCATTCTTAAAGCTGCAATCTGTAACTTTTGCCTCTCTACTGTCATTACAAGTTTAAATTCTAAACAACTGTTGTAACAAGCTACAAATGCTGCACCATCTACAGTACCTGGACATGCGACATAGTAGGCAAATCTTCTTCTTTCTGTTTACAGACAGACAAATCTGACCTGACACTTCAAATTATAAATGATTATTGTAACTTACTGTTGTGAATGTGGTATGGTAACGAGATCATGTTGAACACTCTTCTGTTATGTATTTGCTCAAAAACTGATTTTTGTTACGGATTGCAACTTAAAATGAAAAATTAACCATGCAGTCAATTTAAAATTACCAATTACAAAGTATAAAATGAAAATAACTAGCTTTCAATGAGGCTGTGGCAGTGGGGGAAATGTACCCCTCATTACTGTCAGTCTCTTTCAAAGCTTGTTCTGCTGACCTTGGTTAGCCTCTGAATGTTTTTCTTGTAGAGCGATGACAGGCATTGTTTGACTAGGCCGGTGTTGTTGTCCCGTGTAAACGTCTCGCTGTGTTTGTTGACCAGACTGCGGAGCTCTGCTGGGTTATTGGTGGCGTACACCTGAGCTAACTCGTGGTAAGCATTACTGAGGGGCTTCAGACCATAAACACACACATTAAAGATGATTAGCTTTCCTGAAGCCAGGGCAAAATAATAAAAAATTATGCTACTTTATCATGCTGTGGCTCACCTTGATAAATCGCCCCACGATCTGTGATGTGTATTTGGGTAGCTGCTGTACTTTGCCATGAAGGATGAGAGACACCAGGATGTATTTCTTGTATGCTTCTAACATAATGTGACTGACAGCCATTGCTGGAGTGGTTATTGCCTGAAGAGGAGAGAACTGTCTTAATACTAACGGAATAGAAAAGAGTTCATGCTTATTTACAAAAAAGTTAGTAACAAAAATATAACAGGATACCTATACCAAAATAAAACTCTACAATACCTGTTCAAAAAAATACAGTGCCCGTTCAAAGTTCTTAAGACCCGTGTAGATCATGCCACCATAGTAGTAATAACATAGAAAGTGCTTTGCATCATACGCGCCATTCTCCTTACAAATATCCACCATGTCCAACTCCAGGAACAGTACTGCAGGTTTGAAGCACTTTGCTAAGAGACATAACTGTAAATACAGCATTACATCATTAGTTACAGTCAACACCAAAATACACGCATCTGTTTAAATAATCACTGCAGAGAGTCGTCTGGTGTTTGTGGTATATGATGGCTAACAAATGCCTGGATTAAGTCACCTGATATTACTGCCAAACACTGGGTTCAATTTACAGAAACAGGCCAAGTTCAATACTGATACCATGTCAATTGTATGTGTTTATCAGACACAAATGTTAGCTTAGCATGCTAAGGTAATATCTATAAGTTAATAGAAAAACATGCTATTTACCACAACAAATGATTGACAAGAAATAACTGATATTCCTATGGTCCAGTAACCAAAATAACTCCAAGACGGCAGATAATAAATATTGCAATCCAATTTTAAAAGTGCTATGTTTCCTAATATCCATCTTAATGTTTAGGGTATTACAAGGTTAGCTTAACAACATGCTAACAGCAAACTATTGAAATCAACTGTGAACAACATTTCTGTGTATGATGAGTGTTGTAAATGAGCCACTGAAGATGTTCCATCTCAGTTAGGATGCTGTTTTCAAAGGCAGCTGTCTGTGTGGACAGTAGACAGCAACTTAACAGAGCAATCACTGCAGATCACATCTGCTCCAAGATGTGAATCATCTCAGAGAGCCCTGCTGTCAGCCAGCTGTTTGGTTCCCCACTCACCTGACACAGGTCTGCATGAACTGAGGTAAGCTGGTTTGTGTTCATCTGCAGTTTGTCTATGGCCTGTTTGAGTATACTTATTCCACGCAAAGGCTGTGGAGAAGAGAATAACTTCATGTGACTTATGCCATTCAATACGAATCACTAACAACAAACAACCACTTCCATATACAACAGAGATAAACATGCCTGTTTTCTTTCTACAAGGGCATTTGTCAACTGGTGGCAGAGACCAGCAACTGTGAGGAGAAAAATAATTATAATAAAAACAGAATGAAAGGAACAGACGACAATAGTATAGATTAAAACTGTGCTATAACAGGCAGATGTGTTTAGTTTGCGGTAGTGTTTTGAGTACATGTGTCTGTTGCATATCGGATGTGCTCTCCATTGCAGGTGCTGATAAATAGCTGGACTTGGGAAAACAAGGTCTCAAAATCAGGGATGTTTGGCATGGAAAACTTCACAAACCTGCAATACAGTTACAATAACCATTTCAGACTGGCACAATGAAAATGAAGTAAACTGTAAACACAAATGAAATGATGTGACACCTACTGCTGAAAATGAAGGCATTTTCTGCTGGATATACAGAACAAAACAGCAACATTTTGTTGCAATGATTTTTCTTAGATTCCTCTATTGAGGAACATGTTATTTAACTAGATTTAAACTGCTGATTAAATGCTGTATGTATTACGTTACTGACTTACAGAACAGCTAAAACACCAAGGGAGTGCTCCTGAATGTCCAAAGCTCCAAGAACAGTATCCAGGTGGGAGAGATTCTTTGCCAGAAGCTCTCCACTTTTATTAATGAGATCACAAAGTTGGGTCATCTGACCTGTGAACCAAAGCCAAGACAGAGAGATATTTATGAAAGAAAATGTAGAGTTACACTCAAAATGATTAAAACAGCAACTGAAGTTTAAGTGCAATCATAGTATAATTTTACTGATGCTACAATGTTCTGATGATCTTGAGGATGACCTGTCTCTTTCTATGTAGTAACAGTCCATTTCAAGCAAGCCTACAAACAGGAAGGTGAATGGACATACAGCACAGAGCCCTCAGAGTAACCCAATGTTATGATGGTTTAGTAGGACTGTCATCTCCATCTTAGATCTACACTGATCCGAGAATATCGATTTACTGCAAACATCCATCCAATCTGGTGTTTTACTAATGACTCAGCTGCCATGACACGTCCAGTCGCTGCACCAGATCAATTCTGATCCATTCAAGCAAAGACTTCGTCTAAAGAAAGCTTTTAAACAGCAGACGTTTGACTCACTTTTAATGATAGAGCTTGTTTTAGCGTAAGCTAAACAAAACACGTTGCTGCCTGAAATATAAACTGCTAGCATGCTATCAAGCTAACGTCTCCGCCTGTCGGGTGTTAGCTTTAAGCTAGTTAGCCGATGTATTCGCCAGCTTGGTTTACCGTACACGAGCCGGGGAAACGCTCTTACCCTGCGCGGAGAGCTGCCGCACATTGTTCACGAACTGCTCCAGAGCTGAAGCCATTGTTCTGCGCGTCTGTGGACGTGTTTTTCATTCAAATGCCAGAAGCAGCTCTGCTGTACAGAAGACAGGCCGAGAGCCGCCAACGGCAACCAAATATCGCGACAACTCAGATTCCACGAGACTTCAGGAAATCCATTGAACTGTCTCCTTCCACTAGAAAGAAAACATCATGGTAGAAACATCATCCTTTAATGTAATGTAGGACTTTATAGGATATACTCCCCCCACTTCTTTACTATTAATGTTTTATTTCCAACCAAATCACAGGGGAAGTGTCAATATTACTTCCGGTGCATTTCCGACAAAGATGCTATTCCTGGAGAGATGATCAGCTGCTAACACACTTCAGTGAAGGAAAGGCGGAAACTGTTTGCGTGTTGTAAGGAAAACATTTAAGGGCAACGTTAACATTTCTGTAAAATGCTGATTTATTACAATTCTCGATACACCTCATGTTTGAGGTCAAGTAATTCATAACCATACACATTATGAATGACATTTTATTAATGCATTTAAAACATATTTAAAGCAATCAAGAAAGATGTTCGTCATTCATACCTCAGATTAACCGTGACAATAAAACGTTTGGGGCTCATTTCATGACAGTTTTAGTAACTGTGTGGAGTGACTTGTCTCTCGTCTGTGGAGACTCTTGGGCCGGCTGTACTGTAGTACAGTGACTGTACTAGTTCAGCTCAAATAAACGAAGCAGGAAACGGTCAGTCCCAGAGAAAACTTCCACAATATAAATATCGGATTGCGTTTGCCTGCTGCTTTCTCACCCTGCAGCTGTGCAGACATCTGTACGGCTGTAAACTAATTCAACAAACGGGGTGTATGGGGGAGGTCGGCCCTGCAATTCAACACCTCCGACCACTGCAAAAACATGAGACTCGACCCTCTGACCAGCTGAAAACAAGACCCTGTAACAAAGACAACGTGAACCCTGTGCAGAGACCGACACGCCACACTGAAATGAGGTGCGATCGGCTCCACTGTGCTCCCATCGACACGAGTGATAAGCCATCGTTTCAGTGAGCTCTGACAGCGCTCAGCCGGCATGACTTCACTGCCGACGAGCGTGCGGCTGGCTGCAAGAAGCGCTGCCGCGTTCGGCTTTCCACGGAGCGCCAACACATCCACGAACAACAGGAGACTGCGGGTGCTGGTGGACATGGATGGTGTAATTGCAGATTTCGAGGGAGGATTTTTAAAGAAGTTCAAGACGAGGTACCCGGACGAGCCCTACATCTCTTTAGAGGACAGACGGGGGTTCTGGGTGTCCACACAGTACGGGGATCTGAGAAGAGATTTGTGTGTAAGTGTAACCTGTACAGTGTCTCAGGGCTGCTGATTTGAGCTGTAGTATAAAGGCCTAGTAGGCTGCCTACCTGGACAGCATTTCTGGACAAAGTAGGTGCATGCTCAAAATGCTGTCTAGGCAGGTAGCTCATTACACTGGGTTCTCACCGTCATGCCATTTTACAACAGGGATTTTCTAGCCTGGAAAGGTCATGAACAGTCTGTAAAATAAGAATTAAATGTGTCGATTTCAGATATTTCTTTTGTTAAAAGGGCTCTTTGTGACGGCAATGTAAAATTATTTATAATCATTTTACTGGATGATCCTTATTAAGTACTTGATAAATATGTAAGTTAATGAATCAAAAGATGCAGGTACCATGACTGAGACAGCTGTACATATCCTAAATAAACATGATACACATAGAGGTTTCTCTCACAGGAAAAGGCCATCAGCATTTGGGAGTCCAAAAACTTCTTCATTGAGCTTGAACCTGTTCCAGGAGGAGTGGAAGCTGTGAAGGAGATGTCCAAGATGAAGAAGTAAGTTATACACTGATACTGACAGATGACAAACATGTCTCATCTGTGTATGGGGCCTGTTATAAATCATGTTCATAAACAGAGAAACTAACTGAACTTACACAAAAAGCACAGATGCTAATCTGCCACTTCTAGGTGAAATTTTAGTCTGAATATTAATAACTGACTAAGAGCAGATTTCTCTTCCTTCACCCAGTACAGATGTCTTCATCTGCACCAGTCCAATAAAGCATTACAGCTACTGTCCATATGAAAAGGTAACGGAGGTTTAATTTATATGATTACAGAACGTGTCCCCTTTTACATATTACACATTTCTGTCAACTCAGAAATGCAACTGCATCATTTTGTAGAGTTGGTATTTCAGTATCAGTTTCCATGGTTTCCTCATAAAATGTGTTTGTCCTCAGTATGCATGGATTGAGAAACACCTGGGCCCTGAGTTCCTGGAGCAGATTATCCTGACCAGAGACAAGACCATAGTGACCGGAGACTTACTCATAGATGACAAACCTGATATCCTGGGTAAGTAGAAACTGGATCTCAGGTCTGTTTTCACCATATCAGGTCCTGATCATTTCTACATCATGTGTAATGAGTCTCAGGGAAACAACAGCAGCTTCTGTAGCTTGATTGGTAGAACAAAGGTTGTGGACTCCATTCCCAGGGAACACATACTGACATGTAAATTTAAAGCTTGAATGCACTATAAGTCACTTTAGATAAAAGCATCTGTCAAATGCATGAATGTAAATGTAAACAAAGCCCTCCTTCCTTCCTTCCTTTTCTCTCTCTCTCTCTGTCTTTCTTTCTCTCTCTTTGTTGAAGGTGTGGAGCTCAACCCCACTTGGGAACACATTCTTTTCACTGCCTGTCACAACAAGCACCTGCCACCAAACCTCTCCCAGAGACGACTTCTGTCCTGGGCCGATGATTGGAGAGGTATTCTGGCAAGTAAACGCCAGTAAGACAACCTCAAAACAACCCATAATGCAACATCTTACACTGAGCCTGCCATAAGAGACAAGAGCTGACTGCTGCACAACTGAGTAAACTGTATGGACAGTACAGCCCTCATATACAGTATTACTTCTTGAAGGTCCATAATAATACCTGCTATATTTTGCATGATTATTGATTTCCCAGGCATTATTAAAATAATAGGTAGGGGGTTTATTCAGAGGGATTGTTTTTTTAATAGAATATAACTTTAATACAGTACTTTTAGCATAACTGTAATATCATCTTTTTATTGTTTTTATGCTTTCTACCAATTTAGTTTGAATTTATAGTTTACATCAGGCATAAACTGCCTTCATCTTCCATGTTAGGGAGAAAACACTATGTATGTCAAGAGGAATTGTCTGCAAGGAAGGGAGAATATTGAAATAACAAATACTATTGCCACTCATGTCCAATTGCACATTTACAAACTAGCATTAGCATAAGCTGTCAGACCAACATTTATGTCAACATAAATGTATATTTATCATTTCATTCAGGGAGAACACAATACTCTAAGCATGACAAATGTATGTATGTTTGTTGTTATATATCATAAAGCAGCTTTGTTCTTAGTCTCACTGGTTTCCTGGATCAGGCTGAACAAACCACTGCATGTGTAGTTCATGTACTGTGAATAGCCTAACAGAACACAGGAAGGATTTGTTGACATGTAGCACTCTTAACACTAGAGGGCAGTGTGAGCACATTCAGTCATGTGAACACATCTAATACTAGGATATTTCTGTGTGATGAGCCTTGTATCTGATAACATCAGAATGGTCAGTGTTTGCATCTTTGTTCAGATCACAATCAATCATTTATTAGTTTGAAGTTTGGATCTTTTAATAAAATCTTTATGCCGTGTGGGTAGATGTTTCATACCTGGGTGTCAACAGTTATGACGTAAGGACTATCTGATGGAAAAAATAGCATTTTGTCACCATATTTGTGTAAGTAATTCCAAACCTGCTTCTTGCATGGGACATTATCTAGCAGTATGAGCGAGCTGCTTTTTTGGATTCTGTTTCTGGTGGAATTGGACATTCTGCTAGATGATTCTTTTCATGTTTCACACAAGGAAGAAAGTCACGACTCTGGAATATGACGTTATGAGTTATTATGAGTAAATGATGGCAGAATTTAGATTTATGGGTGAGTTATCCCATTAATAAACAGAGTAGAGTTTTGGGTATGGATATTGTGTGTGAGAAATTTATTACAGTGAATACAAAAATATTTATCCGTCGTGTGTCATTTTAAACAGTGTTCACTGGCTCAGACAGAAATCCCTTGCATGATTTAAAACAAGACTAAATGTGTCAAAGTAAATGAAATTCAAAGAAAGTTATAACTGAAACAAAAAGTTCTAAAAAAAAAGTCAAATATAAGTGTAAAAACAAGCAAGAAAAGATTCTTCTGTGGTGTCTTTAGTGAGACACGTTTAACAAGCTCAGTGAAAACTAAACATCTTAAAACTAAACACTCCTAAGAATAAAGGCCCTTTATTGGGCTGTATGGTTTCATAAAAACCTTTAATATCCACAGAAGTGTCTGTGTAGTAGAAAAAGATTCTACAGACTATTAAAAGGTTATTTTAAAACCTTTGACTGACAGTTTTTTGGGCAACCAAAAATGGTTCTTCTAAGGCATCACTGTGAAGAACCTTTTAAAAACCTTTATTTTTAAGAGTGTAAGGAGAAGTACTTGTCAGGCCTGTCCTGAGGGTTGAATGAGTTCACAGGATCTAGCAACAGGAGAACAGCCCTTCCTGAAGGCTGAACTATTAAACAGGAGACGGTCTGAGATACTGCTTCAGTGCAGAGAGTGAACTCCACAGATTATTATCTGAGGCACAATGGCATTTTCCTTTGCTTGTCTTTTTGGTTTATATTGTTTGTTGTTTTTTGTACTTTGTTGTGTCATGTAAGTTAGAAATAGATGTAAGAAACAGATATATTGATTTTGGCTTTGGTTATTCAACAGTGAGTTCTCCGCACATGTGAGGTTAACACATTAAGCTTAATGATCAACAGTGGTGCTCGTGGCTGTAGTGAAGGGCCTGGAATATTCTGAAGCTCTTCGACTGCATGAAAGCACCTGAAATGTGCTGAGAATGAACCGCTATTATCACCAAAGCTCTAGCATACATAGTGTTTTCATCCTAAACAGTATTACTGTAGTCTCAGAGAATCTTAGACTTGATTGCAGCTGTTTAACAGGAGGGTAACTATATTTAGTGAATCTGGATAAAAACGCTTAAAGAATTATAAAATCTTATTTAAGTTCAAATCTGTTTTCCCATGTGTTTAAGAAAGTGATCTGTTTTAACTTCTAAAGAGAAAAGATATTAACTACCTAAAATGTACAAAAACACATTAACTAGAGAGAAATGCTGATTGATTGTTGTATAAATAATTAAGATTATTACGTAAATGTTCTTAGCAGTGATATTGACATGCAGTGCTTGTTTCATTGCGCCACTCTTCTCATTAAATAATTTAAAGTGTGTATTTTCTTCAAGTTACAAAACTTTCTCTTGTTAGTCAAAGTTGATGGCGTTGATGATGCCATTAAAAGTGTAAACACTGTAGCTCAACCAACAGCGTGAGTTTAGAACAGAACTGTGTTTGTGGCAGGAAAGAAAGATGCCTTCTTTTAATTCCCTTTGCCTCTGCTACTGCCACAAGAATGACATCATCACCTTTCAACAAATTATACAGGGAAATGGGAAAACATCATGGGAATCTGTAAAGTATGATGGAATATTACTGGAAACTTCTATAGTCAATACACCTTTTTAAAATAATTCTCTGAAGTAAATGTTTAATTGGGTTTAAGTGTAATAAAATTGTCAGAATCAAGAATGAGTAGAAAAGTCATAGAAATTGGTCAAAAGTTGCGAGAATCCTAAATGAAAGACCTAAAGTCCATTTCAGAACCGTTAATAAGATGCATGTGTAACGTGTTCAGCACATGGAGCTCCACTGCTTGACACAGGGCTGTGAAATAATAATGGACTTAAATAATGCGAGTGTTGTTGACAAATGCAAATGCGTGAATAGGAGAGCTGAAAGAGTGCTCCATTATCTGTGTTATGAACATTATTACTCATCCTGTTAATCACTGTACTGTATGATCTCGGTTCTCTGCAGTCATGTGGAGTCACAGTGTGTGTTTGACTAAATATAATCACAAATGCTTTAATAAAGATTATCAGTGATAGTTCTGGTTCTTGATGCTGGTCAATAGCTTTGTTGTATTTATGATAAAGCAGCTGATCTCTACATTGTGTTATCATCTGTATCTTTTGTGAGTAACATTCTGTTAACTTTTACATGTCATGATGGGGACTATTATCTAATGAAAGGAAGACATTTTATAATTATACTTCAGAATTATACTACAAACATTCTGATGAACATTCTTTTCATTAGTTGTTTATTTGTATAAAGCTGTTTTATAAAGGCAATAAGGCACTCGTGCTGTGTCATATTGTGAAAACAGTCATGGCTAAAGGTACTCTGCTTTTCATAGTGTCTAAGATCGCCCTTCAGTCGTGACTGTATTCACCATCCAGCAAGGCTTCTTGTTCCTTATGCTTAAATGACAGTTTAGACCTTGTGTTTATTGTTATAAATGTATTATGCACTAGGCTTAGTGTGAAATATTTACAAGCGGTTGGCAGTAGGGTGTGCTGTGTCCTCCTGTGATTCTGATTATGGAGAAGGCCTGTTAAAAACGCTCCCACTCTGGAAGTTTGTCAGTAAACCATGCATACACGTAACCCAGTTGACTTCACATGAAAGGATGTAAAAGTCTCATTCATTTTCTCCATGTTGGATCTGATACAGCAACATATAAACCTTTCAAACAGACCTGCCAGATGTTGTTAAAGCTGCAATCTGTAACATTTACTTCTCTACCACCATCTCTGTTTGAAAAATAAAACTGCGTGTAAATTCTAAACTGCTGTAAGTACAAGCTACAAATGCTGCACCACCTACAGTACCCGAGAAACATGCTTTAGCAGACATATCTTCTTTCTGTTTACAGACAGACATTTCCAGCTAAATGATAAAATCATTATTATGAACTTACCACTGTGACCTGTCATTTACTTGCTCAAAAACTTGCTGTAGGTCATTGCTGTAGATCATTATTGTGCTGCTTGCTAAGGCTCTGTGTGGCCTGATCTTTAAAGGTGGGGGGAATGTTAGACTGTGACCCCCAGCCTTGGGGATAGAGTTTTTTCAGCTTTGCCTTATCTCTCTACCCTTCAAATTTGGGACAATTTTGTTTAAAAGCAATTATGCCATGTTAAAATTACTGCCATAAGGGAGAATAAGCAGCAAAATGAAAGTCTTTCTCTCCCCTTTTCTCTCTGAAGGGCTCTTACCTGTGTTTCCATGTGATGTCCTTTCAAAACTGCCTCATGTTATTATGACGCTACAAAAGAGAAAGAAAACAACATACTTTAAAAAAGCAGTATTCTGGAATATTGTAAAAGTTCCTCTGGAGTTTAAACCTCACAACTCTTGTGATGCAGTTTTTCTTACTCAGCAACAGCTGCAGGTTTGTATATGTCAAGACTATTAATAAAATGCCTACACAGATAAATCTTTTCACATAGATTTTCTTTGCAACAGACAGAGGAAAATCATCCAACTGTTTCAATTCTTCACAGACACGTTTGCCAACAATTAAATGTAAGTGGAAACATGCCAGACAATAAATGCTGAAAACACATCACAGTTAACATGAAACGTAATTTTACTTACATAGCCTGGAGTATTTCTGAGGAAAAAAGGATATTCGACGAGTGATGATGAAAGGCAGGACTTCTTTGTCTGTAACTACTGCACCACTGTTTGTTTATGACAGAGTTCTTCAGACCGGCTTCAGGGCTTCATCTAAAGCAAATTCATGTGAGCTTTATTAACTATGTGCTTTAATTTAACTTTTAATAAAAAGTTGAAATATATATATATATATATATTTGTATATGGAGAACATCAACAGTATCTGTTTTGATTTCATGTTGTCTTTAAGAAAGTGTAAAGCAGTGAATTTGCGTCTCAGATGTCATTACAGCTCTCTGACTAATAAAATATACTGTTGCACGCAATTATTTTCAAACAATCATCATGTCAGTTTTATATGAGGTAACAAACTGCACAAAACATCAATCAAACAGTCTGAAAGCAGTACATGTGACTGATGCCTGCACGTGTAAAACTTACTGGTCTACTGTCATATTCTGTCTATTCTGGTCTACTGTAAGTCATATTCTGTCTATTCTGGTCTACTGTAAGTCATATTCTGTCTATTCTGGTCTACTGTAAGTCATATTCTGTCTATTCTGGTCTACTGTAAGTCATATTCTGGTCACGTCATTTGATTCGGCCTCAATGGAATTATCAGGCAACAAAACAACAAGGTGAAAATACTAAAGCTAATTAAATAGACATATCTGTCCACAACAGGCCACATAATGTGAGGTGTAATTCATGTCTGTAGCACACACGCTGCATAAGTTTAAAAGTACACTACAAGTGTGTGCTGCAGTAGTAATGATGCCTTAGCACACACCACTAAATAATCAAAACATTTTAGTTTGAAATAAAGACATGGTGTGCTGTGTGGACAGTTTTATTCTTCTCCAGAGATCTGCTGTAAATACCTGTATATTGTTTTTTGGAACGGTAGTCTGAAAGGCCTGCTAAACGGAAATACCAGCAATTACTAACTGCATAGTTTCAGAGAGCCAGAGAAGGAGAAAGAGAGCGAGAGAGAGACAACAGAGAGAGATACAAACAGAGAGAACTCTGAAGTCCAGCTGCGTCAGAGTTCTGAGAAGTCCCTGCAGGGTTCTGAAATGTGGGAATCTGCGTAAGACTCTTCTGGCAAACACTGAACTGGACAGTCCTGCAGGATTCTTCTTTCTTGTTTCCTGCTATTGTGTTATACGAAAAGAAGTATGATTATTATAAATGGTTGTTCAATATATTTGTATCATTATATGTATTTATGCATTGATTTGCAGTGACCCAAATACTGCCAGCCAAATGCCCCTACAGCATGTGTCATGTATGTATTATGTATGTATGAATTGAATGACAACGTTTACTGCTGCATCGCACTGTGTGTTGGCTTGTATGCATTTGAGCAAACCTGTGGCAGTAAAAATCAGTTTTTTTTTTTTTGAAGACAGTAAGTCCTAAAGCTAAACCTGACAAGAATATGTTAACTGCTCTCCCTTTTTCAAAAGAAAATGACCCCTTCACTCTCCCTCAACAGGTAGCATCTCAAGCAGTTGTTGTACAGCACTTGTCATGCCATTGCCTCCCTATGATATATCACCTTGTTGTGTTGCTCACCTTGTAAGTTGCTTTGGATAAAAGTGTCTGCTAAATGCCTGTAAATGTAAACTGTATCTGTCACCAATATTGCAACAATAATAATTGTTTTGAACAGGATTCACAGACACTTCTCCTGTCTGCCATTAGCTGGATGAGGTGATGTCCAGACTCATGCTGCTGGTTGAGCCAGTGTTACTGCTTGTCAGGTTGGGATGCTCAGTGTTACCACTCTTTACAGCAGTCAGCCTATATCTCCTACTCTTATAATCGCCTCTGCACATGAAGATAGCATCTGAAGAAGTGATTTAACATTGGAACAATTCCACAGATCACATTACAAATAAACTAGAAGAAACACTTAGAAGGAACAACATGCAGCTCTTCTCAATACACTCATTACTATCCAAACATTTCCCTCATTCTGTTTGTGCTCTCTCTGCTGTTTGTCTGTTTTATGACGGAATGGCAGGCCACTAGCTCTGCAGCACTAAAGCCGTTTCCAAGAACTGAGCAATCGTGTGTGTGTGAGAGCGTTTTAACTCTCACCTCACGAGGTGTACTGCACACCTGTTCACACAGCTCTCTGCTTCCAGAGAACGAGACACTCTAGAATGATGATAAGAGAGCTGCGGTAATCGTTTACAGAAAACGATGCTAATTACTGACATATATCCTCAGGAAGAAGCATATCATGTATGTTCAGAGATCTTGTATTCTGTACACCTTTCGTTTATTTGGGGACTGTTAATGTCAACTGACCCTGATTCCACATTAATCTGACCTGTTTTTTTCTTTCCTGAGAAAGTGATTAATGTTTTTTGCTTGTTTACATAAAATGTAACTCAGCAGAATTCGGGTTTATCTTCCAGGAAAGGGCATACCTGCAAAGCACCTACTGGAGTAATGCAAGCAAACGGTCCATAAACACATCCAATAAATCATGAAGTTACAGACACTCAGCCGGTGACTGATGAGTCTCACTGTGCATATGACTCTTTAGTGCTTGAGGAAAGCAGGTCTCAGTTGTAATGAGCTGGGCCGCACTCTTTACTTTTGTCAGTTTTATAGAAACATCTGCATTGTTTCAGTTATTTATAGATGGTGATGTGGTCACTGTTTGGTAAATATTGGAGCTGTGCTGGTTCTTTGAAAGCCAAAAGAAGGATTTGACTGTTTTTCTTGATTGTTAACAACAGGATTAACAATGTTCTGACCGTTTGTCTGATATGAGAGGAAATTACTGCATGGCACACTTTTATCATTCTTAGAAAAAAGCTTTTCATTCTAGAAGATTTATGAAGAAAATTGTCATGAACAAGCCTGGTGGCAGGACAGACATTTTACATTTCTGAAGTAAAAATAAAATTGCCTGCTCAAAACTTAAGGTGATGATGTGTTTTGTGTGGTTGCCAGGGCATTGCTATGTGGTTGCTAGGGTTTTCCAGGTGGTTGCTTACTTGCCTGTTAGATGAGCTCACTCTCAAGACTGTGATATCCAGATCATTAGATATACAGCCCGGGTTTCTCTTTCAGTGTAAATGTGTTGTCTGTTTGATTGCTTAAAAAACAGCACATTAACCAACAAGAACTGATTCATAACACAAATGGCGCAAAGCCGTAAAGTTTGATACTTGGGTTTGATTAAATCCCTCCTCTATAAATGGGCAACAGCAGAGCTGTTTGCCTTAGCAAGAACCACAAATTGTGATTTATCACAATAGATAATGTTTGCAAATTTCAAATTTATGTCCCTTCCTCGAAGTCATGTTGTGACAGCTTGTAAAAGCTGCTCACTGTAATAACTCAGCTGTTAGTGTACAGTACAATGGGAAAAACTCCTAAATCCACATCAGCAAATCAACTCTGCATTGATTTCTCAGTATAACATCTGCAAGTCTTCTCTGAAGTGAATCAGTAACAGTGAGTCAGCGCAGTGTGAGGATGTAGACTGTACACTGTCTGGGAGAAGGCTACAGTAGATTATCTCCATGTGTTTACAACAGAGGCTCTGTTGTCATGATTTTCACCACTATGGTTTGCTCAGAGGGATGTAACAACACACAGTGTGATACCTGAGTGAAGGATGGAGTGTACTTACTTCCTAATGGAGTAATTTGCTTATTGAATGCCAATAAGTAAATCATGCATAAATTGCCATTTAATAAACTTATTCATGTGAACTGTTTTGTGTTTTGAGCTCTCCCCTGTTTCTGATTGGACGAGGGAGACAGCCCCTGAAACCAGGCAGATTTTTAAGGAAAGAAAATGAAGATTATGAATACAAATGTGTATGTGCTTGTTGTTGTTTGTCTGCTGTACATGTTCACAGAGACACACAGAAAGGGTTTATCATTGCTACTGTTCTGTCTCAATGACAGTCTAATAACACTATGGATGTACTTCTCTTTTCCGATGGCACGTTTAATTTCTGCTCAACATGTGATCATATGACAATGGTAGTTGCTTGTGTTATTTCAAGCAGTAAGATTTGACCTGGGTTTAACAAGCTCACGCAACATGGAAAATTTTCACTCCGACGCTGCCTGACTAGCGCATGAATTTTCACCTCTTGTGTTGAAACAGCCCAGCTTGAACCCTCATGCACATGCATTGATGCTTTCCTGCCAGCAGCAGGTGTTTTAAAGGGTTATAGTTCATCCAAACTTCCCCCACAGTTCCCCCAAACCCACTGAACTTTCTCTGTGATCCCTTATTTGTCTTCTGTGGAACACCAGAGGCTTTCTGAAGAATGTTGATGCTGTTTTTTCTATATACAGTGGAAGTGAATGGTAACCGAGACTTTCAATCACTAATATTTTGCACAACATCTGCTTTTGTTTTCCACAGAAGAAAATGAGGTCATATGAGTCTGGATCAGCATGACAGTGGGTAAATAATGCCAGAATTGTCATTCCTCTGTGTGAACGGTCTCTTTAAGTGTGCTTGTTTGAATGCACACAACACAGGCAGACTAATGTGTAATTGATCATAAGAGGATGATCTGGCTGTGAGTCCTGTTTGTGATCAGCACCGGGCCCTGACAGCAGTGACTGTAATAACAACAAATAAAATAACACAATGAAAGCACCACACACCTGCAGCACACAGACAACACTCTGCTTATGAGTGAAGACGAGCATGGCCGTGATTTACTTCAGCTGAACGTCTCAGAGAACCTAATGGAACCAGCAATCATTCTTCTCAATGGAGTATTTGCATCTAAACAAACGCCAGTGCTAAATAAATAATACCTCTGTGTAATAGCATTGTTCTATTGACCAGAGAAATGCAGACCCAGAAAACTAATGAATGAGTTTATTACACTTCATGTCATAGAGAAGAAATACACTCACTGTTCAGCCATTGATCTGAATAACTCTCCATTCACAATGTGTCCACCGCATAAATATTTGATTGACTAAACCACAGGAAGTGTATGTCACTATGTTGTGTTTTCAGTAATGGTGTCTATATACAGAAATAAGGCAGTGGAACTTTCCAGAGGCGAGACAGAGGGTGGAAACAACATAAATTATGCAAAAAGAAAAACATAGGAGACGCAAGTGTGCGGAAATACAATTAATACATTTATGCTGTCAGCTGTGAAAGTTTGGCACAAACCGTAAACTGACAAACTGCTGTTCTTAAGAGACTAAACCAGGCCACTGTGTGTGTGTGTGTGTGTGTGTTAGAGCAGCAAGCAACCTGCAGCATCACACTAATCTGAAACATCAATGAAAAGAGATTAATATCACTAACTGACATTTAGACAAGTCTTGTATCAGTCCGGTGGGGTATATTTTACAGTAATGACTCTACCAGCCGACAGTCATTTTCAACAGTTATTGTATTATTACTGTATTATTGTGTTCACTTTTTAACCCAACAGCTATACTGAAAATATGAGGATACTGGAATTTTTTTTACAAAAAACAATCACATGGAGTGTTTGAAACCAATATACAAAACCACTGCCAGAGCAAAGCATTTGTGTAACTGACCCAAAACCTTACAGTTACTAAAATGCAACCTTTGCAAAACCGTATGAAACTTTAGTATGAAAATGAACCCCCATCTTCCTATATTTTCTTTTCTAGAAAAGAGAAACTCTTTCATTGCTTTGAGAAAAAATTATCTCTAAAAACAGAAGCACTCTGTCTCTCTCTCTCTCTCTGTGTTTCTTGCCAGTGCCTAGAGATAATACAAGTGACTCCAACGAACAGATTGCAGATTTATCACACTGACATCACAGCAGAGGCGTCATGAGACATGTTTGGTACGCATGCACAGACATGCGTTTAGCAGGCTCATACACATATATGACAGTCATAAATGAAGGTATGTGTTGCTACTTTAATAATAGTTGTCATCCACCCAGAACTGCTAGAGACGTGAAACTAACCCCAAACTTAAATATAGATGAGGCAGGAAATCCCTGCAGTTGACTCATTTTCTTGGCTTCCTACACAGTGTGTAATAAAGCTAATCTCTTCACCTGTGCCAGATATTTACAGGAGCGGTTGAGTCAGGGGTCTGTCTGCCGTCCCAGCATCACTGTGAATGAGAGAGAAATGAGATCAGACATCATCAGTGACGATGAGCTGACGGACTCTTCTCATGCTGTCATGTGCTCTCCATGCTGCCTAATCTATTTATATGCAGCAAATACATTTTTAATGACTCTCAAGCAGTTGTAGGGCTTTAATTCAAATATTGATGTGTTTTATTAACTTTCCTGTTTAACAACAGCTCTCACTTATCACTTTTAGACCCTGAAAAGATCACAGATACACTGGCAATGCAAATGATTGGTTTGGGTGTTTTACTGGGATGTAAATATGAGTGATCACACACGAGTTACTCAAACTGTACGCAATGATACACACCAACAAGATAATTGTTTGTTCTCATTTATAGCAAGGTTCATCTTTTGGAATCACTGTTACTCTCATCATTTTAGAAAAGGGTAAGCACCTGTCATTAAAAACTCACAGTGATACCGCCACCTTGTGTGACCTGATATAACACTTAAAATTCACTATAATCACTTTCATTAACAGCACCAGTAATTATGCTGCTGTCTGCTGCTGGATTTAAGTTTCAAAATTGATCTTCCCTTATTCCATAAATGGGATCTGCACTAAAAACTATTTTAAGTATCAAAATAAAAAAGAGGTGTTCACAGAAGTATGTTCTGTTTATATAAAATATTTCTCCAAAGCTACAACCATGAAATAACATCCATATAATGTCAATATAAGATAAATACATTCCTGGTGATTCATCGCTTATTACTTGAAAAGACCCAACCATACACTGTAATTCTTGTGTACAAAACACTGTGACATCCACACAAACACATCTCTGCAGCGTGTTTTATAGCACTGTAAATCTGAGTCCTGAGGAATTTCTGCTAATTCTGTGAATTGCACACTAGTGCTCACTATTAATTAAACCATTTTGTAATCAAGTCACTTATCAGTCTGAGATTTAAAGCCATTCATTTACACATTCCATATACATTTTTACATGCACATTAATTTTAATTAAAACGGAAAGCCCAATTTAAAAAAAATTAATTTATGAAACTTCTTTACAAACATAATATTAATGCCTGGCAAACTGTTCCCAAAAGCCCTGTGAACTCTTATCAGTCACTGATACAACACCAAAGTCAAGATATGATGAGTGACGGAGTTCATGTCAGATGGTCATTACATGGTTCATCCTGCAGCTGACACACACCAGCACTATGACAGGAAGAGAGCCATGATTAGGAAGACCAATGAAGCATTAAATAATGTACACACAGATCAATATTCATCCAGAAGCTTCCTGACATCACTCATGAGCTGGATGTATTTTCTGATTCAAGAACATGAGAGTGTTAAAAACCCATAAACATTTTATGAAGCCACATGAGCCAAGATCCATAAAGCAATAGTTGCTTATATGTTCTATAACATAACTCTATTTTTAGCCTACCAGACGCACCGATCTGCTTCTGTTAAGGTGTTTATTCACACTCAGAAATTGCTAGCGATCTCTAACATGGTCAGAGACAAAGATGGAAAGAGAACATTAGCTCAGTCACAAAGCTTCCGGGCCTGTATCTATCACCCCTGTCACGATTCAGTTAGTGTGTACACACTAACTCACTGTAGACAAACCCTCATCAGATTAAGCTAATATCTGAATAACATCTCTCTCCGAGTTCTCCGATGATGCCCCACAACAACCAGCCCTGGAACATTTATAAAGCAGTCATTTAAAAATGTTGTTGTTTTTAAGGGAAGTGTGATGAGTCGGGTTTTGTGCATCCACTGAATGTTTTCCGGAAAACATTTTATACGTTGTTTACATGGTGTGTTGTTTTGATCCATCCAGGTCATTGGGTGTTTTCTAATTAGGACTTTTTATCATTGTACATATTCATTTGTGCCATAAGCTTCTTTATGGTTGGCATACATAAAAATGAGTTTACAGTAACTGCTAAAAAGTTTCATCTGAACCTCAAGAAGTTTGTTATGCTCAAAAGCGAATTATTGTGCAGAGAATCCTGGGACAGTAGTAGGTTTGCTCTATTTTAAGCTAGTGAGCTAGTCAGTTAAGACCAAAGGGTAATTAAAACACAAAGAGAAAGAGATTTTAGTAATAGACCGCGTTTTAGCCATAGTATTATAATTAGAACATGTTTACTTATTAACATATTTTCATGTTTAAGTCTAAATACAGCATTTTTAGATGATGTACAGTGATCTTGTGCAGATGATTTACATCATTTGCACACAATTAGCTTTCTGGTGGCCTCTGTGCATGTGTAACATTTATAAAGTTATAATTTTTAAAGAGGCCAGACATTTTTAAAGTTATCAAGACACAAAAATGTTGTTAAGAAAATGTAGCATTTGAAGAATACAAACTTCTCAAAGACAAAGTCAGGTAGGTGTTTTAGACACGTATAAATGTTGAACAGTTTGTGTGCTGGTTTAATCTTATCTGTGGAGTTTTGATTACGTGGCATTCCGGCAAAGCAGAACTCCATTCAAGATACGCTTATGGCACAGCACTGACGCCAAAGCAGCCCTCTCACCCACACACACACACACGCACTTTAAACCACTCATACACACACATTTCTTCAGCTGAATGTTTATAGTCACTTGCTATCTGTCCATGTGAATGTAACATACAGGATAAGTACCACAGATTCTGTCATGCATATATAAAGCTAAGCTTCAAAGCTGCATCCTCTCATCCTCTCAGATTCATGCTCTCACTCAAACATCATCAGAGTCCCCAAACCTCACTGTCATTGGTCATGCTAATGCTGTGGTCTCAAATCATGATTAAGTGGCTAACTAGGTAAATATGAACTTGAAGAAACTCTCTGTTACTGTAAGGTGTACAGATTTTACAACATGATCCTGGCCAGCGAATGTTCTTGACCATTCGGCTGTGATATTACCACACAGACAAATGAAGTTAAACTGATATTTACCACAAAATCATAGCTACAATTTGAAATCAAACTTTAAATCATTATTATAAATTTACCATTGCAAATCAAGGTAAGGTGGAAATAGTTATGGATTCCAGCTTTAAGGTTTTAATTCAAACTAATATAATAGGTTAACTTTTTAAATGAATATATAGTCACATTAAGCTTTTACATTAATAAGCATCTATATTCTGATCATGGACATACATACATTAATTTTTTCCCTCATATATCAGTCATTTTTATATTGTCATATTTTCATGTTTCACGTTATGTTTAGTAATCGCTCCTGATATAAAGCACTGGTCAGCACTTAAAAATCAACTCACAAACTCATTTAAATCTGGGATATGAAAAGGGAATTTAATTAAAATGATACACTTCACCTTTAACAGTTTTGGCGGCACATTTCTGCACTGGTTTTTGGTCAGGCCGAGTCAGCACTGTGAATTATATTAGCAAAGATGCAATCTGTGCAGCACGCCTCTAATTTCCTATTTCACGTGCAGATTGTGGGCACTTATCAGAAGTCTTTGTACCCCAGCAGCCCCATTTAATTCAATATTAATTCAATATAACAGAGACTGTTTTACTGACATTATAAGTGAATCTCACAGAAGAAATGATGAGAAATGTGTGACATGACTCCTGTACAGTAGATCTATTCAGCATCTCGTGCGATGGACATCTCTGTTTTGAATGTGTTCTATCTGATAACCACACTGAGGCTGATCACAGCTATTATCAGACTGTTCTCAGAAGATAATTGCTCGTTGCTGACATACAGCTGATTCACAGAGGTAATTGTAGGTTCTGTTGACAGTCTGGCTCCTAAAGGCACAGTCTGATGCAGATTTCTACACTTATACAGTTAGTACGGCTGTGTTATAATATACATCAAGTTATAAAGAACTGTTGTTCAACACATATGCACAAACAAGCTTTTATTAATGAATGTAGGTTAATGATATTTCTCTTTGAAACACTGTTCTGGAGTCTGTTGCGGTAGCGTGGGTGTGTAGACAATCTGTCGGGCCAAGGGAAGGTCAATGAAGAAAAGCACTTCTCTGGGTCATTAGATAAGTGGGCCGGCCTTCATCTGTCATGACATCATGTCATTGATATAAAACACACACATACACCCACAGTTACACACACATGCTTACAAACTTACACCCACAGAAACATACATACATGTACACATAATCATAGACATGCATTCCCACACATGCATACACACCCAATAGCACACTGAAAATGTCCTCTTTTACTATCAGAAACCAGAATGCAACTCACTGACACAGGCAAAAATCCCTGCACACATTTATGACAATAATAGCATGCACACACTCCTACATAACCACACAGAAAGACACACAGACACCAGCATCCACACAGCTACACAGCTTCCTACATGATAAGCCCTGATGATAAAACACTCTCGCTGTTATTCTCTGGGACTGAGAAATTCATTCTTTTGTCCAATGTGGCTGGCATTTGTTTTTACTGAGTTTTTACAACAGTTTCATGTAGGTTTTCTAATATATACACATAATACACACAATAAATACACAACTGTGTACAATTTAAAAGTTTTATTTACTTCTTTCATCAACATTTTATTCTATCAGCTTGTCAATATCAATACAGTATATGTAGTGTATTAGTACACACAGTACACTTACTATTTCTGCAGCATGTACTGTAGTATATATAATTATTATTGTCATGCATTTTAATTAAATTCTGTCTTCTGATCAAATAATAGTAATTATTTTATATAACATAACTATATCATAACTACTGCATGTGCATATATATATATATATATATATATATATATATATATATATATATATATATATATATATATATGCACATGCCGTAGTTTTCACTGTAATGCACTGTAATATTCCTTCACATGAAATACCTGGACGGCCAACAGCTGATAAAATGACACATTTTAGTGCACAACACACTGCACAGAACTCTACAGTTTATCCCACAATGCAATGTGCTTAACTTGACCTTCCATTCCCTGTGTGACAAATAAACCAGAAGTAATTACAGCATCTTTATTATCTCTACTTTGATTTAAAACATGCCCATCAGAGTTTCCTAAACAGGAAGAGAAGCAGCACTTCTTTGAAGAACACATGATGAAATGTACACATCTGTTGATTTTATAGTGGAACATGATAGGATACATGCTCTGGAAAAAGTGTGCTGTCTGGTTAAAATGGGACTGAATGGGTTGGCGAGTGGCATTATTTGACAAACTCAGGATGTTTATCTTTGAGTCACATGGACTGACACGCTGATGTTCGTCCCTCTCTCACTCACGTCCTCTCACCTCTCTTCCAACATCCCTGATATAAAATTCACATCCAGCTTTAGCCTTCGTTTCCAGAGCAGAGGCATAATAACAAGGTCTGCTCGTCTTCCTCATGCCTCTAAAGATACAGAATTCAGACGTTTTAAAAAGACAGCTGTATGTTCTGTGGCAGTCTCACTCATGTTGTAGATCATTTTATGGAATCACTCAATAATTAACTATCAGACATGCATGTATCAATAATACAGACAGACAGCTGGGCAATACAAAATGCTATCAGCAGATATCTAATTTATATACTGTGAAGACCATTAGTGAAAATGCTCTTATTTTGCATCAGCAAAACAGTTCAAAAGTTCAACTGATGAATTTACAGGATATTGAATGTTTGTCACAGTCTTTGATTTAATAACAGCATGCACTCGCATGAACACAGGTTTGTTCAATACATTAATCTCTACTGCATAACAGTTTAAAAATGTGATCATATAGACCTGTGTACAAATCCCACATTATTCAAGTCTGTTGAAGTGCACATTGCAAGTGATTTCCTAAAATTATTGGAAAGTTATTGTAGTGTATAAAATTAACATTCCAGCGAAAGCATGATTCCTTGAAGGAGCATCGTCAAGATTGTGTGTGTGCTGTGAGTTTAAATGTGATTAAATGCGTCATTCTTACATTTTTCCCTCCTTTACACCAGCCGTTTCCATAACCCACCATATTTGGCACATGTGGAAATAAAGGCAGACAGACAGGAAAAAAGGACCAGTCTGAGCAGGTTACAACGCTTTCCTCTTTCTTTGTACATGTATAGAAAAGTCCCATAGACAGCCTATCCTGCAGACAGTCTGAACATATTGAACAACAAAAGATTTGATTTATACGAGCAAAGCTTTCATGGTGCTTGAGCTGTCATTTTATAATGGTGTTTTGACTCAGCATGCTGTCTACCAACAAACTCCAGCAGACAAACAAACACTGCATCAATTTCATTTATTTGTGATACCATCGAAGGAGGTCCATTTCAATCAGTCCTACCTCCCATTATTTAAATTTCCCCCCATGCACAAGTGCAAACACGTTTTTATACCCTTCACGTGTGCAAAGCAATCGAGAAAACTACCAAACCCTCCCTCTGAACTCTGTTACATAAGAGTTTGCTCAGAAAGATGGATGAAAAAGAATGGAAAGAAAACTGAACATTAGTAAAAGAGGTGGAGAAAACCATTTAAAACGATTTTTTGAGAAAGAAAGAGAGAGAGAGAGAGAGAGAAACTAACTACCTCATGGAATCAAACTCATGGTTGATGTTATGCTCTGAGCATTAAAGAGATGAAACAGGAAGAAACATAACTGAAGAGCACATCGGTCTATAGGAGCAGCTCTGGAGCGTGATGTCTTCCCTTTACATTTCTGATGACTTTGCAGAATACTGAAGCATTTAGTACTGAAGCACATGTCACCTTCAGTAACTACAGCATATCAAGCACAAAGACAGAAGTTTTTTCCCGAGTTTACTGTGGATTTGTCAACATCTAAACTAACTGCATCCATGTATGAACATAGCAGAATAATAATGAAACTTAGAGCATGTGATTTCTGATCCAAATTTCATATTATCATTATTTGCTCAAGATTTTAAGTCAATAATGACTTGGTCAATGGTCAATTTCAGTCCGTTTCTCACATAAAGCAATCATTTGGCTTTAGAAAACTTGGAAAATAATACATGAATCATATGGACAACTCTGTTTGTCCTTTCTGGTCCCTGAGTGAAAATTCTTTGAAAATGATTCTTTTGTTTTCCACAAGAAACAGCATGAGGGCGAGGAAAAGTTTTCATTGTGAGTGAGTGAGTCCTTTAACAGAGCATCTGACTGGGCTAGCACACTGCTCTCATCTGATTGGTCACAGCCTCATTTTATCAATGGAAATGATTGTAGTGGAGGGTCTCGCCTGTTTGATCCTCTCCACTCCTGTGGTGTGAGGACACGGGGAGACCACACGTGAGCCACACACCCTTCAACACAACACCACACCTCTCAGCTCTCGGATTCCTTCAACTTGATCTGTACAGTACTGTGGTCACGGTCCCAAAGCTCATGTTTGTGTCTTTTACATGCACATACAGGTAAACAAACCAGAGTCAGAAATGATTGGTATGCTTGATTAAAATGCTATAACGATTGATGAAAAGGCCCTGAAATTCTAAATATTCAGACATATCTCATATTGGAAATGTGCTCTCTAGGAATCGAACCCACATGCTCTACCAGCTGAGCTACAGGAGCACTGCAGCTATATATAGTTATATATATTATTTCAGAATATAGTACTTTACAAGGCCTTGTTATATATTTTTATCATTTTTGTTATTCATAATAGTAGACTATCAGATCTGGGACACATATTTCCTCTTACTCATTTTACTCTGCTGTGATTGGACGGCGGAGTAAAACATGTAAATACAAACAATGTGGCACGGCGGCCAGTAAAGTGAACCAGCAGACGCAGTAATGAGTGAAATAAAAGTGAAATGAGTGAAATAAAAGTGAAATGAGTGAAATAAGTGAAATAAAAGTGAAATAAGTGAAATAAGTGAAATAAAAGTGAAATAAGTGAAATGAGTGAAATAAGTGAAATAAGTGAAATAAGTGAAATAAAAGTGAAATAAAAGTGAAATAAGTGAAATAAGTGAAATAAAAGTGAAATGAGTGAAATGAGTGAAATGAGTGAAATGAGTGAAATAAAAGTGAAATGAGTGAAATGAGTGAAATAAGTGAAATAAGTGAAATAAAAGTGAAATGAGTGAAATGAGTGAAATAAGTGAAATAAAAGTGAAATGAGTGAAATGAGTGAAATGAGTGAAATGAGTGAAATAAAAGTGAAATGAGTGAAATGAGTGAAATAAGTGAAATAAGTGAAATAAAAGTGAAATGAGTGAAATGAGTGAAATAAGTGAAATAAAAGTGAAATAAAAGTGAAATGAGTGAAATGAGTGAAATGAGTGAAATAAGTGAAATAAGTGAAATAAAAGTGAAATGAGTGAAATGAGTGAAATAAGTGAAATAAAAGTGAAATGAGTGAAATAAGTGAAATAAAAGTGAAATGAGTGAAATGAGCGCGCTACTCACTGTGTAGCTGCGATCTCTCCACCTTCCTGTTCATTGTTAGTTCACTCGTGTGTTCTCACTGTAAATCACTTCTGATCACTTTCATTCACGTTTACACGTAATAAAGCACTCTGCACATCACAGTAATGAATGTCTGTTTTCATTGAGTTTTAATTCGTGTGTTGGCTGCTCTTTAAATGAAACGGCGAAAGCTGCGTAAAAGTCGCTGATGTCGCCAGATGACGTCACGCGCTGATTTGCATACTCATGGCGTGGCTTGTAATTGAATGTTGCTGCTGTTTCATTCAGTTGCATTTAGCAGGACGTTTAATCCACAGCGACACGATTACACATTTCATCATCAGACACTGCAGCGAGTATGAAATACAGTGACTGAACCCTACACCATAACCAGCAGTCGTTTAGACAGTCGTTTAGACAGTCGTTTAGACAGTCGTTTCACATGGCTGCTGCTATGCTAAAAACACATGTGACAACAACACCATGAACATAAACCAGCAGCTGTGCAGTGATTGCACATTTATCCACATGTAAAACAACCATTAGCAAGAATTATGTTTCCCTCACACAGCCTTTGCCTGGATATGAAACTGTGCACTGCAGTCTACTGAAAGAAGCTAAGGTTTGTCTAAAAAGTCAACACAGCCTACAAGTAATCAAGCGAATGGCGTCATAGCTGCCCGGGCCCATATGCACATACATACCCTGCATTCTCAGACGCTACACCACTCTACACCGCCCGAGACACAAGCAATAAGACTGGAAACATAATTAATAAACTATTTCACAGCTACAATGCCTGAAACAGAAAGTCGGCTCATACACGTCATGGAGAACTAGAGGAAGAGTCAGAGCACAATCACACAGTGTATTCTGTGAAGGAGTTTGGAAGGCTGCCGTGTCTCTTGGCCCTGTTTGGCACCATGCAGGTCCAGTTTATTAACTCTGTGGAAACTGGGGAAATTAAGGAAGAAAAATCCTGAATCTTGGTTTGGGGTTGTGTGTGCTTATGTAATGGATCGATTAATTACCTAGTTTAGAAAACAGCATTGCTGTCATCAGCATATGTTAAATTCTAGATGCTTATGTGCTGGTGTCCCACCAGGGTTCATAGCTTCTCCAACTAGCAAGAAACATCAGAAAGACCATACTGGTGTTCAGTGGGCCCAGGTTAGACCTGCATTAAACCAGCATAAACCGGCATAGAAATCATGACATGAATGTAGAAGAACCAATGATAAATGACACCCAGCGAATAATGATGTCATTTGTTTTTCTTTATGTTTTGAAATGTCTTTCTCTTTATTATCTTTCTCCTTAATGTCAATGTGCAGCAGTTTGAGTTTTTTGTTATTTATGACGCATTATACATGTCTAGCCTAAGATCTGCCTGGATTGTCTGCAAAAGCGATGAATTTTATGAAGATTGTAGAGAGTGACCAGATTAGTAACTATATTTGTTCCACTAATGGCACTTGTCAATCTTTGACAAACTTGACAAGACCCATTAGTGGAACAACTATAGTTACTAATCTGGTCACTCTCTTTGACCTGACAAGAGAGACTACAATGTTCTTGGACCGAAAGTTATAAAACATATGGCACAAATCACTGGTGTGAAACTGCACAGGTAGGCAGTTTCATAAGTGGAAGGAAGTGTAGTGACCGCACAAAACATGTGACCTGGCCTAGATTTTGGCCACACTTAAAATGAAGTTCATTGGATAAGGGAACGTGTGAGGTCTAATTGCCTTTTCAGTGTTTTTCTAGAACATTCCTTACATTATACTAAATTATTAACAATTCAATATTTATTGCATAACAGTCATTTGCCAATAAACAAAATTCTTTCCTCAAGGTTCACAGTGTTCCTATTGATTGGCAAAAAGAATCTTATGGATTTTTCTAAGGTGGTTTCAACAGAACAGTGTGCTCCAGGATCACTCCCTCTGAAACAAAAGATCAAAAGTACAAGCGCACACGCAAATTATGTGGCAATCTAGGCGTGAACTAAACAAGTGAAATGTCATTGAATTAAAGAGATTAAACTCAAAAGAGAAGGACAATATTGGTACAGTACAATCTGTATCATCACCTTTACCAGCAGAAGTCACACTCTTGAAGGACACATAGCTAAACCCTAAAACTGTATTTGTGCATTTGACCATATCACTGAACAGCAAGATTCTTTGACAAACTTCCTAATACATTAGACAATTTACTCCCAAACACCCACGTGTATAACTATAATACAAGAGACCTACAAACACAAGCCCTCATATTACAATGTGACAGTGTATAATACTGTATATTTCCTTTCATCTTGTAACAGCATTCTACACTTCACTGTCATATGATTTCAGGTTCTCATTGGCATAATAAGCAAACAGACCTATTGATTGTGCTGTTCACCAGAATGGATCAAACATAATATTTACAATAAAAAAACGTGATTGGCAAACAATGTGCTTCCATCAAAACATCCTGTTAATGACAATCTAATGTGTACTCAGGAGAATGAGAAATAACACAGGCAGCTGTTCATTGATGGATAATAAATGATGAGAGCACGTGCTCAGTGCGTTTGATAATTGTCAGGTCAGAACAGTCAAGCAGTTGAAACATGCCAATGCTGAATAAAGAAAAAAACATGTTAGTGAAAGTATACACAATCACACACTTTTACCTAAATGATAAAAATGGTAGGTGTAGGGTGTTATTTGTTTAGATAGCATTGAAAGATAAGGATTCTTCTCAAAAAAAGATAAACACACAATTACTTTTTTAAAGGTGACAATGTCCAATTATGTCTTCGTTGTGACTACATGAGGCTATGTTCCAACATAAAAACAATTAATTTAAATAAATTTAACCTTAGAAACCGTGGCATCTAGCCCCAGTCTTTCTGATATCTCACTAGCTACAAATCAGTCCAAGGTATATACGCAGCTACTCAGCAAAAAATGTGTTTAATGTGAACTTACAATACAATAAATAGTGAAAGTGTGTAAATATCCAAAGGACCCAAATAAAAGTGGTGCCTTTTAATTCATGTTGTAAATAGTATTAATATTTTTTTTACACAACAAATCAGAGTATAACTGTATTAACAGAAGGACTGAATGACATGATTAATGAATAAATAGCATATGTATTTCATATGTATTGATTAAAGCATGGAGAATATGCCTTCTTTTTTAGCTTACATAAGAAAATAAAGAGAATTATGTTTATTTTCATAATTATTTTATGCCTTAAATGAGTTGAAGTGAAAACGAGATAACGAACAAGGTATGTAAACAGAATTTGTCATTTTACAGCTGATCAGACAATCTGAACCAGTCTCTATATAATGATAATGAGTTACCAGAGTGATAATGGGAGAGCAAGAGAGCAAGATATAAATTTTAATGGCACACTGCAATAGTTTTTTGAAATTTGAATACATCCCAAGGCATTTATTATGTTTTTATCATAGTTTATGATCATTTTACAATCATGTGCTGGCCACTTCAAATTAGATAACATTATATACATAATTTTGACCCAGTTACATACTATTTATAATTTATTATTTTTTGGTGAACACCTGCACACTGTCACACTTCTCTAAATTTAGGTGAAGAGAAGAGCCAACAGTTACAGCCAATCAGCTTCTCAAAACACGGGCGCATATTGATGACGTGGCGCCCTTGCACACAAACATCATGGCGACTGCAGTAGCGGTGGTAGAGGAGGCTGAGGATTATTCCTTTTTGCCCATAATCCATGACATTATCAAATGGTAAGAACAAACGTTTGTGTTTTTAATGTATAAGACACAAAATGCGTATGTCGCCAATTGCCTGTTTCATTTAAAAGCAGGATCTTTGGGAATGTACTGAGAATAAAGCCCGTATGCGTTACCTTCGTGTGTGTAAACGTCAGAAGTGTTGATAGCACAGTCTGGTCTCTGTTAATTCATGTTAACAGTATGGACAAAGACAGTCCAGACGTGCATCAGGAGCTGAACAAACTGAAGAGCAAGATTCAGGAGGCGCGGGAGCAGATTTCAGCTCTGCCGGGCATCGACATGAGTCCCGCCTTACAGGAGAATAAACTCCGCACTCTGAGAGAGCAGGTCCGGACCAAGAACCAGCTGCTGCAGAAATACAAGAGCCTGTGTATGTTTGATATTCCCAAACCCTCATGAGAAGAAGACCCGGACTGATGACAGTACTGCGTTTCATAAGGTGTAACTGTCCCAATGGTATGAGCAAAACTGATTCAGTGATGCAGTACTCATGTCTGTTTTATGTGTTACTGTACAAGAGTTGTTCATATTTGTATTTTTCCACTTTGTTGTAAGCGAATAAATGATCTAGATACGTTATTGTTCTGCATTTTGTGTTTGTAGCTTGTATTACATACGTTTTTAGTGAAGGCATTTGCTTAAACTAAAAACAATGTTACTATGCATATGTGACCTGAGTCAATATTGGGGCCTTTCTCCAAATAGAAATATGTGAAATGAACGGCCATGGTGTTCAGTATTTCTGCACAGGATATGCTGTAGCTGTGAGAACATGCATGTTTATTTTGGTGTGTGTGGTACATGATGTAGGACATGCAACAGACTGAACAAATAACGAAATTACGCGCATGTTTTTACTATTGGTTTTATTTCTGTTTAAATTCAGTGACATGGATGAATAAATATACATTCACAATACAAAATTGTTCAGATTGCTAGAACACATTCAAATTCAGTTCCGTGTTAAAATATAACCAAAAATGTAAACAAGTGACATTGCAACTCAGCTCCGCAGTCGGGCTGTCCTTTCACCGGTCAGAAAGGCAGATGCTGTAATAAAGCACAGTTTAAGCATGGAGTTGAAAGAGCCTCACAATAATTTAAGCCACATCACAGAGCACTCTGGACTGAACAGAACAAAATGAATATTCTGTGCTGAAGGTCTAGCGAGCATAACATGCGCTTCCACTTGGCGAGGTGAGAGCTCAAGCCGATGACTTTATACCGCCGGCGCTGATGCGGGCCTTTCAGAGTCACCGCACGGCAATAGAGGCAAAACAACCGCGCGCACTTCTGTAAAGACTGCAGCTCAGCGGTTGCATCTCATTGTGACCGCACCAGTTCTCTGACCGGTCGCTCTTAGCTAATGATGCATCTTTCTTTGTCCTTTGCCTGGCCGCCTCCTATCGCCTTCTCCTTAATGTACATCAAGTCACTGTGCACGCTGGGGCGGCGCGCAAAAGGCGCCACGATGCCGTACGCGTCGCCGTCTTTCAGCTTCTTATTTCGGAGAGACTTCTTGTGCAAGATGTCGCAATACTGCACGGAAACCTTGCGGTGCAGGTCCGGGCTCATCTCGTTGGGTAGTTTGGCTAAGGCGAAGAGTCTCTGAAACATCTGGTCGACGTTGGTGTTCCTCCTGGCGGAGATCTCGAAGTACGCGCACTGCTCGTCTCCGGCGATCAGCTGCTCGATCTCGTCCCGCTGAACCTCGCGGCAGAACTCCCGGTCGCCCTTGTTTCCGCAGATGACCAGCGGCACGTCCACGTTCTCCTTGGTCTTGTTTTTAAGGCAGGACTTGGTCTCATAGATCTGCTGTTTCAGCCGCTGCACCTCATAAAATGACTCCCGGTTGTCCAAACTGAAAACCAGGATGAAAACGTCACCTGTGTCGACAGAGAATGAAGACGCATTAATAAACTGAGCATTGTACAGAGCAGCGCAACGTTCATGCCCAAGCCAGAAATAAAGGGCGCTGGAATAGCGTAATATTTACCTGTGAGGATAGACAGTCTCCTCATCGCTGGGAAGGGATGGTTCCCTGATGTATCCAGAATGTCCAGCTGGTACACATCTCCTCTGATGCTGTAGAGCTTCCTGTGAAAGTCCTCTATGGTTGGCGTGTACTGCTCCTCAAATCGCCCGGTTAGAAAGCGGGACACTATGGCGGTTTTGCCGACTTTAGTGGATCCGAGGATGACCATCCTGTAGCAGTTTTTCGCGGGGATGTCAAACTCGTTCTCGGAGGGATTCATTTTCTTAATCATGACTTTTGTGCTTCTGAGCCAGGAGGTTCGCTGGAGAAATGAAGAAACTCTGCGCTTCTGTAGTGGTGCAGCCGAAAGCGCCCGTGAGTCCGAGGCGCAGACGAGCGGCTATTTAAACGCGCTCGGCACTCCTCCTCCCCCGCGCGTCACTGCGCCCGCGGGCGAGACGCGGCCACTGCTGGGGACGTAACGGGGACGGACCGGCTGACGCGCCGAGCGTGTGGATCTTTTCCGTACAGCTCACACCAGCAAAACGTAGAGACAGAAAAGTACTTTCACATCGTGTAGCAGATTCCCACAGAGCAGCAGGTCCGGATTTAAACACAGAAGCGTTTAGGTGAGATGAAGTTAATGATGCATTAGATTCCGGCTCATGTTGCGTGATCTAAACCTGAGAGCGACAGAGACGCGTTACTGTTCACCTGCAAACCAAGAATATTAAGCTGGAAGTGCTCGGGTGTTTGGGAAGACATGCAACTAAGACAAAGACAAACAGTCTGAGGGTTACTGAAAGGTCTCAGACCTTCTTACAGCCGGTCTAACGGGGCGCTGGACCTCACCTCACCACACAGCGGAGACCTCACATAACGCCTTCAATCATCTGCACTGAAGAGTGACATGACTGAGAACCATTGTAAAGAATCAATGCATTTAAACGAACACCCTTCACACAGCCAGATCTGAGGAAACTGCTCCATCTTCTGCAGTTGTGTCTTTCTTCACATGCAGCAACAAGTAACACATCTGAGACATTAAAATATTACCTACTGTTTGTATTCCCAAACCTTCACATTTATGTAGCAAATAATTTAGTATTATTTCACCATGTTGTGTTCAGTTAAAGGCGAGAGCATTAAAGATTAGATAATGAAATGTACGCATTGCATCCAAAAACATCAAATAGATAAAAATCTATCAGAAACCAGAGCCTGGCCATCACATTCATCCATATACTCTCTGTAAGAACCCCCTCCCATGTTCTAAAAACTCTTGATTGACAGGAAACAACAGTAATAGTAATGCATATGAAATCGCCTGCCCTCGCTAGGTGTATTGCATACAGTAATAAATCTTGATCAAAGCTTTAGGACAAGCCTCCCCATAGCTGCTAAAAGAGCAGGAGATGATAATGAGCTTTTTCCTTGAAACAGGAGTGATTTTTCAGAAACATACTCAAGAACAGCTAATTACTGGACTAGAATAACATACGTACATGATAAACATACTTAAATAATAACAAATAACATACAACTGTACTCAATCATCATGTGTTTCAAAGGAACAGACAGAACAGATACGCACTAATGCACAGCACAAAAGAAAATAGGACAATCTACATGGAAAAACATAGGAACACTGAACGGGGAGGCTGGGAAACAGGCACACATTGTGAGAATCAATCCTGATGAGCTGTGAGTGATAAAGACATTTAGAACCAGATTCTGATTATATTCTGATAATATCTGTAGAATCTGACATTTAAAAGAAGTTTCAGAAAGGCTCTCAACCTCTGGAGTGCCACAGTTCATTACGACTGACATCAGAAGCATTTAAAATTTTCATTCAGTGACCAGTGTGTTGTCCGTCATATTCATGCATGAACGATGGATTTCCAGGCTCTTTGTGTAGATTACACAGAAATTTGAGTTGCACGCAGAAGATGAGCTTGTGGAGAGCTAGCCCATTATTTGTCCCCTTGTCTTTCAAACGGCTGTGAAAAGTGCAGAAACTAAATCTGAAACGATTTCACAGCAACGCTCTTGTGTTTTCTGAAAACGACATGAAAAACCATATGATTAAACAGATGTAGCTCATTCCTACGTTCACACTGGATTTAAGTAAACTAAGGAATGTAAATTAAGGCATGTAAAAATCCATGAGTTATGTATTCCAGTTTTAATAACAATATTGTCTGTAAGTTTGCTGCACAGTTGTCAAGTGAAGGTAAAGCAACTCTCGCAACCCAATCTGTAGCAGCATAATCTGACAAGAAGATCTGACAATTACAAGATGGTTAACTGGCATAAACGTAGGATGGCACTTCATGTATGGGACTGTGGAGTTGTGTGTTGTATGTTTGAAGGGGGACACTATTTTAACTGAACTATGGAACATATGTGTCTGAAACGACTGTGCCACAGAAATTACACAACTGAGCTTAAACAGTGAACATTATTTCTGAGTATCCAGTAACATTGTACTCTACACATATTGGTCTAATAGACAAAAAATGGGTCAAGTGTCATAAAAGAGTAAATGGTCTTAATAAAGACATTATAACTTCAGAATAGCTCTTCAAAGACATTGGAATTGATTTGTACTTCTAGGAACTTCATAATAACTAAATGACTAATGAAATGGACTCTGAAATTAAACCCAGTGTGTGAAGTGCTGTTTCAGTCATTAGAGAAAAAGAGAAAGAGAAAGAAGAAAAAAAGAGAGAGAGAGAGAGAGAGAGAGAGAGAGGTTCTTATCCTGCAGTTAATCTAAAGTTTAAACCTTTGCTCTAATGACCCTGTGAGAGTTTGTTTTAGTGGGTGTATGTATATATACCATCTGCATAAGTGTTAATACATGATAAACTCAGAGATGGAAGACAGAAGACACAATGCAAAATGCATAGAAGTAGGCAAGGAAGTGCCAGAAAAAATATTTAATTAACGTAACAGAATAAAGCTGAAGGAGTTAATTGTAGCTATAACAAATGGTGCATATGAGACAGAACATGAGAGTCAAGACACCATCTCAAACAAGACCTAGACAGTATCATAAAGAACCCTGCAGAGAACCTGTTAACAGCAGGTCTGGCTCTGTGTAGTGTGGTGAAATGCTTCTTACACAATTCTGTTTTTGACTAATTACATGCATAAATCAAATACTATATAATCAAATAACATTTTACACTTTTTTAAAAATATTTATTTAGAAAACTGAATCGTAGTGCAGAACATACTGGTATACTGCATTGACACTCAGCAGTCCTCATATTCAATATTAGAAATACACAATGAAAGACACCAAAACAGAGCAGGAGAAAAGTGATTATAGCATCAGTTTGTTTGGAATTGCTTCTGTTTAAGACATCATCCTGTTAGCAGCACAATGTAAAGTGCTCAGCAGTTCTTATAAGAACCAAAAACAAACTGTTAGAGCAGAGCAGGTTTGGCAGGAATGCCAACACATAACAATGAGAAGAAATATTATTGCAAGAAAATGAAAATATGATCATATTATGATGTGTTTATCTTTCACAAGATATAATAGCAAATGTGGAAAGTATTGCATTATGTGCAAAATAAATGCATTGATTACTCACATTGATTACTTGTGTGACTGATTACTTTTGGAAGACAAAATGCCTTGCCTTGTGCTTCTGTTGTGTAACGTTCACATGTGTTATATATTCTTTCAATATCTAGGATTTAAGACTGTCTCTGAGGAGACTGAATCTGGGTGCTGGGTCTCTGTGCCTCCTGAACCATGTGACAACATCAAAAAACAGATGGCCCATCAGATAAAGCTTGTGACAGCACCAGAATCTGTGAGAAACAGAGTCTCTTATGTAACTGTGGGCTGTTGGCCTGGTCAAAAGGGGGTCAGGGTTTGGTTTGTTAGCATGGTTCTGTTAGCCCCTGCTGGTGGATACTGTTACTACACCACTATGACTGTCTTTTATTGACGATTCAGAAAAAAGGAATTCAAACTGTTTTTGCAATCATAGGTCGAAATTGCAAATATTCTATTAGTAGATGTTTAACTAATGATTGCTTTTGAAAGTGTAAAACAGGAGAGTAACTAGGGAAGAGCTTTGGACTGTCTTGTGGTGCTACCAGCCAAACACGTCAGCATGTAAGTGCATCAGTTTCCCGCAGCTTTAAAGTGATGATGATGAAAAGAAAATGATGGTTGAACCCACTGAATTGACTGTGTGAGTCATGCATTTTCTATTGTGTGTAAAAACTACTGAGAAGAAAATCTTTGGTAAGTGATGGCAATATTAATTCATGCAGCAGCAAATGATTCTGTTTAATTGTTTTTATTCCACACCTACTGCATGTATATATATTATAGAAAGCGTGTGAATTATGAAGGTCTTTAACTTTTAAACTTAAGCGTATATGTTTTAACAGGTTTTTAAAATAATATTTGAATAACCACAAAATGAATTCTGCAGAAAATATGTTGGTGTGATGAAGGAAACAGTAAGCTCTTCATGCGCTTTTCACTGTGCAAAACACTTTTCATATAGATTTATCACAACTATATCATAAAAATGTAAAGTTGTCATTTGGCCCCAAAGACAGTTTGTGGGGTGGTGGTCTGCAATGTGGAAATTTCCTATTGACAGTTACCTCTTTCTGTCGTATAATTTCGTAAGCAATGTGTGTGTACAATATTACATTTATATGTGATATTTGTCAAGATCTGTACTATAAGCGTTGGCAATAAAAACAGAGATTTACATTAATAATGATCAGGATGTGTTCATTTATTTTCCCTTTGGTAGTAAACAGAGGATAGAGTACTTACTGTATATACTCAAAATCAAAGTTATCTCCACATATCACAACAAATGGACCATGAAAGAGCTGCTTTCAGCCTGTTGTACATTAGGAATGAATTAAGGAAAAACAGCAATTGCATCTTTACGGTTATGGTGTGACCTCAAAAAGAACAATACATATAATAGACAGCTGAATAATTGCTCCTATAAGATTGTCCTTACATTCAAGAATCTTCTAGAAAAATAATATTGCTGTAAAAGTTGTATGTGCCTATAATATTTTTGCATATAATTTTTAAATAACAGATTATATGCTTATATGCTATAAATTTTGTTAGCTGTGCTTTATTCAGTCATCATTCACAAGCCATTAATACCTGTATCTCAGGGGGACAGTTCACAGCTAGAGCTCAAGTCATTTGGATGTTACAGCTACATCAGTGTCAGAAGAACTCAACACAAACACGCTGCATTACTATTTGTGCTTGCACTGCTGGCTTCTCTGCCGATAGATCTCCTCCGTGAATGGTCTGTAAATAAGACAAGGTAAAGACACACACAGTGAATCTGAAGCAGAACTGTATTGTACCAACCTGTGTGTGTCACACTGATAAATACACGGCCACTACTGATCTCATATGTACCACAAATTCAGTGTTTATAGAGCTGTGCAAATAAAAGCTGTGTAAATAGCTGTGTAAAAAAAATAAATATTATATATATATATATATATATATAAACGTACCGCTGGGATTCAAGGTAAGGTATAGCGATAACTCATTTTTGTTCAATTTTAACCAAAATAAGTTACAGGTTGCAGCTTTAATCACAGGTCTTATTTTATTCATAAATTCATTCAGATTTTAGGAAGAACACACAGCCTTTCAAGTGTAGCCTGATGTAGCCTTTCAGGGTGGCTTATGAACAGACGTCATGACTGAACAACCCTGTCTGTGTTCATAATGACGACTGATGTCACAGGGAAGTAGAGCGCATTGAAACACAGCCACAGTTTTGTGGAAAGCATTCATACCTTCATTCTGCATTCATACAAAAAGTGTGTCTACAAAGCAACCTGCTCACCAGACGCATGAAGGAAAACTTCTGCAAGCTGTGACTGTAGTGCAGAACAGTCCCGACAGTGATTTTTTCATGGTTGGGTCCAAAATGGCAGCGATAAATCTGTTCAAAAAGCTGTTGACGTCTTGTGTTTGTGTGGGAGACGGAGTGCTGTCTATTTTTTTGGTATTAGGCGGCCCTTCTCAGCTCTTCTGTCATTACCAGTCTGCACACACAGGCCAGACTGCTAATAAGCTGTTGTCTTTGCAGTTGTTGTTTTTGTTTTGGTGCTATTAAAGTTCAGCACACTGACGATCTCTGGTAACCATAGAGATTTTACAGTGTGTGTGTTTTAGCAGTGCATTTACTGCTATCTCTGTGGAGAAAGTTGGCAGGCTTTCTGGTTAACCTTTCATTGGAGCAGCAGCAGTGCTGAGTTGGCTGACCTTTTCTTGCATCATTTTGTTTTACTTTTAGTCAGGAGCTCAGAACGGATATCTTCTGGGTTTTTTTTTATTGTGATCACATAAATGAGAGCTCTGAGGGCTTTGACTGGATGATTAAACACTTGCTCTTGTTGCTTATTACATTGTTAATTTACAGGAAATTTGACATACTTTAAGCAATTTTATATTTAGATTTGACATACATTTAAAGCATGCACATTTTAATAACATAATGCAAGAGAAATTTCAGGACTTCTCTTGACTCAGGTTATGGTTTATATCCTGCATACACTTACCCCTCATATGCAATAGCAACCCTGTAGGACAGAGCAACCACTGCAGTCAGGACCAGCCCTACAGCACTGGCATTCCTGTGGAAAAACAACAGCCATCAGTAAACACTGAACATATTCCCAACTTCCCAGCAACTTCATTTACGGGGCAGTAATCAATCTGGTTTACCGGTCTGCCATTTTGAGAAACTCAGTAGAAGAAGGTAATTTGCTCTTAAAATGAGCAGCGAGTTAGCTCTGTCATGAACACACAGCGGTTGTGAGTGACACGTCTGTTGAGGTTTAAGGAGTCATGATTTTACAGACTGAGTCACAGGCAAGTAAATGTCCCAATAAAACAGAGCTAAAACATAGACATAGGTTATGCAACTTAAATTTTTATTTACACTTTAATTCTGCCTCAAACTGAATATCTGAAAGGGCACATTTCTCTGTTTTGATGCATGATGTTTAAAAATGTAAAAACAGTAGCTATATTTAAATGTGTAACTGATCAACTACTTAAACGGCACATAAAATCAAGCTTTTGTGTTTTGTGGTGTCTCATTGCATATTATAGCATGAAAGCATTATATGCTAGAGTGTATTCCAAAATTAAACGTTAACAGAACATTTCAGTCTTTCTAGCATATTTCACTTGTGTGCTTTATTTTTCCCCCCAATAAAACTCTAGACTGAGAACGTCTTGCCACAGTACCACCAACCAGCAAATCCTTGTTTGAGGCTGTGATGTAGACAGAAGGCTATTGGCTAAACAGACCTTCGATATGATACTTCCTGTTTCAATAGGAAACACATCAACATAGGAAATAAAATGGCGCTCATTAAAGCAAGGGTGCGTCTTATTCTTGACCTGATTCTACTATTATTCAGCTCTAAATAAAGTAAATTACAACCATATTGCTGTATTCTCTTCCTCTCCACTCATCACCCTTTGATATATGAGGTAACAAAGTCATTTGTACATCAGTGTAAAAACTGCAGTAATAATATAATGTGAGAAGGCAAACGCAGCAAGGCAATCTGACAGGAAGGTCACAATGTCATGGACACATATTATCAACCAAGATGCCATTGTCAGGAAGGATCTAGAAAGATGCAAACATTAAATCAGAAGAAACAGTTCAAGGATTCAAGTCACCAAATTCAGCTTATTCTGACTACATTAGCTTATTGAAATGTAATTATTTCTCAAGGCCTTCAGGAAGTGAGTAGTAGCTTATAAATTTAGAAAAATAAAAATCATAGCAATCACAAATCATTTGTCATTTAGCAGGCTAGTGTACACTTAGTAGTACACTTATTACGCACTGTAAAATTATTTTGTCCCTCTGTAAATAAAATGCAAATTACATATGTAAATTGTTCATATTACAGTTATGTTCTTGCTTCGTTTACCTAAATTTGGGTTAAAATTTATTCAACATTTGGAATAAAATCAACTAATTTCTGTTGTTAAGGGTTTAATCATTCTTATGAATAATTTAAATCATTCTCTCTTCAGTAATGAAGAGATTATTGAGTAAATCTAACATACTTCAGTCAAGTAATTTTACATTTACAAGCATTTATTGTGTGCATTATGTGTATTTCCTGTCTCCACTTCCCAGAATGAGTAATTACGGCTGCATTGTTTGATGGAAAACCAGTTTTATCTGCTGTGCTGCCATTGATTTGAATACATTTAGTAACTTGTTATCAGGTACCGTCAGCAGGAGTTTGTCCCTCTATTCAACAGCTGCCAGCTTTGTCATGTTTCATGTAGCAAATGATGTGCTGTCTGTGTAATGTACAATGTTTCATGTCTCATGAGTTATCATGTCTTCAGTGTCCATACAGTATGATAAGTGTTCATAAGACAACAGTAAGTACTTTGCTGAATAAGCTGTAAATAGATAATATTTGTAATTACAAACTGTTATTTGGTGTGGCAGTATTTTAACCTTATATAGTTCATCTACTATATTTATCTCACACTTTAACGTTCATTAAATAATTGATTATATTTTAGGTAATTCATTATGTTTATTTTAATTATTTATGTTTATAACATTTTCGCGTCATTTAAAGCTTGAGAGGAGGTGGCAGCCATTCACTCCCATTCCAAACAAAACAAAAAAATACTTTAAAAAAAATCTCTGCTTGTTAAAGGTCATTGGAGGTTTGGTCAATGGACCACCAGTGGAGACAGGTACCCCATTCATAAAATAAAGGTACATAAAAACTATATAACAAGTCTCAAAAGAAAAGCAGACAGAATATTAAATAAACCACATGCAATCAAATGTAATCCAATAAATGAGACATAATATGACAGGAAAACTCCTCAAAACAAAAACACTCCTGATCATCTAAATAATCAAATGTTCTAGCATTCATGATATGTGGTCTTTGAGCATAAACAAGCCATCAAATCTATGTAGATTTACCTAAACATCTTCAAACAAGGAGACAGGGCCAGAGGGATGAAAATAAAGCGTGAGAGAGTGAGTGAGAGAGCGTGAGAGAGTGAGTGAGAGAGCACAAGAGAGTGAGTGAGAGAGCACAAGAGAGTGAGAGAGAGAGCACAAGAGAGTGAGTGAGAGAGCACAAGAGAGTGAGTGAGAGAGCACAAGAGAGTGAGAGAGAGAGCACAAGAGAGTGAGAGAGAGAGCACAAGAGAGTGAGTGAGAGAGCACAAGAGAGTGCTGTGCAGCAGGATGGCTAGGTCAGGCTGGTCTAACTTCAGCATCAAACTAGCTTCTCTTCTCCACATTTCTGATCTTCATCATTTTTACTTTCTCTTCCTGGCACTTTTACTTTCTGCCTGCACCTGCTGGTTAATTATTGCCTCCGGCACTGTGCAGCACTAACACACTGAACTGGATATGTAAAGGCTCCCTGCCCTGTAATCACTCTTCAGACCTACAAGATGAAAGTCAGGAGAAGCTGTCATCTTCTGAAGACACATTTTATTCACATTTCCATACAAGTCTAATGTCTGTGAGCCCTTTAAATTTGAATGGATTTTGATTGACTGTCCATGTTTTATCATTCATTAGCTAAAAACACCCTCTGAAAATGATCCCACTGATATTGTTCCTCTGTACCTTATAGGTTTAGGTGAGGTGTCGTTATTCCCCTAAATTTAGAATGGTTTTTAAAACAATCTCTCTACATTTATCATTATCATCCTTAGTGTGAACGGTTATTAAAACTGTGTAGTCTGTGTGTGTTACTTCCCTGACGCTTCATCAGACAGTATGTTTTTATGATAAGGTTTGGCATCATATTGTATGTTTCTTTACTTCCACAATAAATTTCTACCTCTGTGTTTGAAGTTTAATATACATAAAGAGCAAGACTTTGGTCCAGTGAATTTCTGATGTGGGTGGTGAAGCAGGAGGCTGACAAAATGTAGTGCTGCTCGTGGCAGCTAGTTAGGACACAGCTCCTGCCCCTGAGTGACTTAAATGATTACCATGATTAAAAGAGCAGAAAATATTCATGATGAATCAGTTTAAATCAGCAACCACATGTAAATAAACACAGATGACAATCGTTTTCAATGAGGTTAACAATCTAATTTTAATAATTAATAAAGCCTTTTGTCACAGCTGGGTGCTGATGCAGTAAGTGCTCAACAACACAGGTATCAGACATAATTCTCAGAATCTGCACCACAGTTTGTAGTTTTTTTATTAAACCAATTTCTTGGTGGTTTAACCTTACCTTTACTCCAACACAAAGCAAACTTGTTCAGTTGCAAACTTAACTAGCTCAGTATGGGGCCATAGCAAGATCATTGATTTGAATCCCATAAAATATATACAACACCCTGAATGCACTGTAAGTCATCTAGATAAAGTGTACGCCAAAAGCCTACATGAAAATGAACAAAGACAAATAAAGTATGTTTACTAGTTGTATTTGACCTTATCCTTTAACATCCCTAATGCAAACTGAATCCTGTTTTTTGTGCAACAGGTTAGCAACCACCCAGCTGCCTTATATAACCTTCTGGAAAGCATTGGCTTAATTCGTGTAAAAGACACTGGGTGCCCTTTCCCAAATGTCCACCTGCGTGCTTTTTTAGAAACATCTGAATTGAGTAACGCAGCAGAGGGTTAATCACATTCTGTCAGCCAATCACAGCCAGGCAATGTGATTGAATCATAGCAGTGATGTCATGCTCAGTGGTTTCCATGCTCATGCCTCTGGGCGCAGTATAACATGATATAGATACAGCTATTACCAAAATGGCAATGAACAGCAGTACCACAGCTCCTGACCTAAATGCCTCTATTGGAGGGGGGCAGTAGAAAATCTGGTAAAAACTGGGCTAATGTGCTAAGAAATATAGCTTCAATAAGAAAGAAAATGACCCTAATCGAACTCACAGACAAGAGAAGCAGAGACGTTCTGCTCTGTGAGCTGATGAGATGCTTCTTTTAAACACTTTCCCCCGTTCACAGGTTCTGAAGACTGATTTTCAGACACATCTACATCCACGCCGTTAAGGTTCTCGCCTTATTCTATTCACAGCAGACACAGGTCTCTACAACAACTATCAAAATTACTTCAAATGAGCCTCTCTCATCCTGATTCTCTATTATACACACTCACACACGTGCACTTATCAAACAAATGGCCCTTCCACGTCACCAGAGTTGAAGGGCCAGAGGAACTAGGTTAATTGGAAGCAGGCTGGTGGGCAATGAGTGGTTTCTGTGCTGTAGTGTGAATGTTTTGAAACTGTGCTCAGGCAGCTTCGTGTCCAGCGTCTTTCATCTTCGCAGTGCTATTACAGTGAATTCAGGGAAGACAGATCAAGCCCATGACCCTGGTGTTGTTAGCACCAGCACACTCTACAAGTGGAGCTACAGGACAGAACACATGCATGTATTCAATTCATCAGTATATCCACATAAATGCATTTGGTACTTTTATAAGTGCGTGCAAGAGAAACATGTTATCTGCATGCGTGTTGCCTGGAAATCAAACCCACAACAAGTGTTTTACTAACTGAGCTGCAGGAACTTTTGCCTGCAAACAAGCGCTCCTAAAAAGCACCTGTTAGCAGCACACACGTTGTGGGTTTGAGCCCAAGGGACAACATGTACTGATAAACATGCATAACTTGAATGTACAGGAGGTCGCTTTGGATAAAAGTGTCTGCCAGATGAATAAATGTAAATGACAAGTCAGTTAAAGGTTCTTTGAAGAACCGTTTCTTTTTTATCTTTTTATAGCCTAAAGAACCTCACTGTGTTGAAAAGACATCATACACAAATAATAATTTGGGATTTAGATACAGACATATATACACATATATATAGACATAATATTTCCTCAATTTCAAATCTCAAATCTTATTTTTCTAATCAGATCTACATAATTTCATGTATTACTGCAATAAACAATTTACCTTGAGAACAAAACATGCTTGAGTATAAAACCTCCGCAACGTTATTCTCAATAAGCTGAGCAGGTCAGGTAGCTTGTTAGAAAGAGATGTGGATATAATCATGTACATGTGCATCCGGTGCTCAGTCCTGTGATAAGCTGCTTAATGGCTAAAGAGTGAAGAAGAGAACTGCACACTCTTTTAAGAGAAGACACAGAAGTGCCCAGGTTAAAGCTCCAACTACAGGAACAGCATTAGAGATATAACGAATGTGCCGTGAGTTGGTGGACTGCATACGTAGTTCTTCCTGAGCAGAAGTGCTTCAACAACATGTGAGGGGGCTTGCAAACACATTAACAGCGAGACTGTGCTCTGTGCAGGTGTGTTGACGTGGATCAGAAACAGACATCTTAACAGCTTTTCCCTTTCTGATCACCAGGACTGATATGGTACAAATGAAATATGGCTTTCCACAGTGGGGTCAAAAATAATGTTATTTAACATTTAAAATAAATTTTACCTCAATAGTTATTTGAGATAGTTGACTGGAATGTTAGTAGTTCAGCTGCACTAGTCTTTTCATCAGGGCGGATGGAGGTTATTGTACAGCCACAAAAAGTAACAGACAGAAACATTCATGCTGGCACACATGCTCTCCTGGCACAGGCGTGAGAGGATGAATGAGCTACACGTGTTGAAATTTCACTCGGCACAAGGTAAGCAACCAGCCTCTTCTGGGTGTCTGACGCACAAGGGTAGAGACCAGACCAGACTGTTGATCGATTTAAGAACCCAACAAAAAACTGAGAGGGAAAGACACACACACAGAGGCTAACGGGCAAACAGTAAAGAGGTTTATAGTTTAGGAGACCATGGGCCACTTACTCCATCAGTGGCTGCCTAGCAACAAAACACGCCAGTCATCAGCAGACTGCTCACTGTTGTCAAGGTAACCACATGCAGACCCACTCCAACTATTTTTTTTAAGTCTGTTAAGGAAGGCTGTCTGAAAGCTCTTCACAACAACATAAATAAATCAACACATAGTTTAGGCCTCAGGCTCCAGCATTGTTCTCTATGGCGTCACAGTTGCGTAAATAGTTTCAGTGTTAAACAGACCCATTTTCTTGCATTATGCATCAGTAACTTTCAAATTACTCACATTTTTTTTTCAGCGGCAGACTCTTTCATTGCTAATAAAGAGGATTATCAACATGTGAGACATCACACACACACTCACATTATATATTCAGAAATAGCAGCATGTTGCTCCTGAGAAATCTACTCATGCAAATAGCAACCGCTCATCTCAAACGGTGTCATCTCTCTAATATAACAGTTACAACGGTTGACGGGCCAGAGGGATGAAAATGGGTGTACTGCGGATTCTGGGACCAGACAGCAATTTATTAATGAGCTCATAGTTAAGACATCCAGAAGTACCAGGGGAATGCAGCATGACACCAGTGCATATGTCCAAACAAACAGCACTTGATAGCATCCTTTATTATTTTTAACCTTAGAGAGACTCTGAAATACATGTGTAGAGATATTTGTGTCTGGAAGAAGACAGTTTATTACTGTGCAGTGTGTCATATAGTAACAGTTATGTATACAAGCAGTCCAAAAGTCTGAGACTACATTGAAATTCTGGGACTTAAAAACTAATAAAACCTGGAAATAAACAAGACAGTTTTAGAATTAAAAAAGTAAGAAACATTGACAAAGTTTGACTCCTTTGTACAAAATGTCAATTTCCTTTTCACTCATATTTTTAAGATAATAATATAATTTTTAATAAACAATCATTTAAATCGTGAAACAGACACATTTTCACAAGTGTTTGAATGAATGAATCAGGTTAAGCTGAAGATAAGTAAAGACTCACATTAAAGCCAGACCCAGATAGTTAGCAGTGCTGCCCCAGTACATAGGGTTGTCCATCACATTAAAAGGAAATCCAGTTACCTTCTGATCCATCAGGATGCCAAAATAGTCCCCTGTTTGAAGAAAGAAAAACACCTGTCATTCAAAATGCTCCCCGAAACATAAATCACATTTCATATATTCACATTCACTCCTGAACATTCCCAACATTGCAAATCTCATCACCCCGGCTTCAAGCAAATCATCATTGACCAATGTAAAAAAGCAACACTAAAATGCTGGGTTGTTTTCAAGCCATGGCTGGGTAAAATGTGCACAGAGCACATGGCCGAGTTATAAATTAAATGAATGATTTGGGCGTGAAACAATCCAGCATGTGTAGGGTGAATGAAACACTGATTCAGTCATTTAGAAACTGCTGCACACACATACTGAAAACATCTGCAGGGTTTATGTGTCCAAACACTCTTAAGTTGTCTCACTCAGAACTATGGGATGGGCAATACAGTTAACAAATATCTCAAATATCTTTCATCTGTTGATGATGTTCAGTATATGGACTGTATGGTCACTGTGATTTTATTATCATGTTTCAGGTTTAACATCATTGTTGGAGTCTAACTGTAGGATTAGGTTTGGGTGAATGTTAGGTACAGAACTGTGTTAAGGGCTTGAATATCATTCTTTACCTCTTATTTGCCTCTGATCTTAGGGGTCAGTTATGGTTACAGTATGATTACTGTATGGTACTGTATTTATATCAAAGTAACTACCATAACCAGTTAGAATAATGTTTAATGGAAGGAAAACACTTCTGCACAATATTTTCTAAAGAAATGTTTCTTGAAGTAACAATAAAGTAACATTAATAGGTAAAATGTAATGTCATTTCATGAATATGCATTAATATGGCAACAGCATTATTTACCTACAAAAACATTGCCATGTATAAAACTGTCAGACATGAATCTCAGGAACTCATGAAAGTCATTAGACATTTTCAGTCTAATCAATTAAACTGTTGGAAATAACTCACAGAAATGATTCCAACTTATTAGTTCTTTATCAGTTCATGAATCTAGTCTAATGACACATTCTTTAATAAACGTTAAGGCCAAATAAAAAACTCATTAAGAATATTTCACCAGAAAAACTACTACTAAAAATATATTGCTCATATTATTTCAAGATAATGTTAACTCGCTTAACCCTAACTGCATCACTCCCTCCATGATCTATCTGTACTCCTTACAGGTCATCCTACACAAAAGACCTGGTTTTTATTTTGTGATCTAGTTCCACAAAACCCTGCACCTGCTCACAAAATAAGTAGAGCACCCTATGTCACAAGGACTATGTAATATCTGGGTTTTATCCCCGCGTCTCTCTGACCCAGTTTAGGACAAAGGTCTGACGGTAACATGCACCTGGTTGTTCGAGCTGCTAGGGGTTGTTTTATTTCAGGGCTTGAATTTATCTCTGTTATATAAGCTTCTATACTGGAGAGACCCCTTCGACTGCTCAGTGTTGTGGGGAGTGGAGGAGAATACATGGCTCACCTGTGCGATTCATTCACAAGTCCAAAGCAATACTAACCCCACTGCACAGAAAATAAAGCTCAACAGGTGGAAAAGCTGCTTTGTTGGTTTTATTTATTGCTGCTTGTTTATTTGTTTTACCTGATGTAGCTTAAGGGTCACAGTACAACTACACTGACGTGGCCAAACAGCATCTATCTTGAGTGATGACTATTCAGAAGTAACATTCTGTATTTGGAGGAACTTTAAACCAAATCATTTTTAAAATTACTGTACAATGGGTCGCCTTTTAAAGATCCTGTGGAGGTAAGTCTACACAGAATCAAAAGGGGCTAGTAATATCTTTAGTTAAGACTAATGTGACAGGGTGGTGTCATGACCTACTTCTATGAGTTATATGTGTGACGCTCACTTTTTATTGGTCAGATACAGGTGTCAGATACACACCTGTGCCGTGCTTCTCATGAGCAAAACTGAAGGCACAGGATGGTCAGTACAGGTTCAGAGGTGTGAAGACATACAATCACATAACAGTGTTAACAAGTCCTGCCTCCCAGAACATTTAGACGCATGTTGGATTAGAAACGTTAAGTCCAGGCAGAGACAACACTACATGAACTCCTGAAACCAAAACAGTCCATAAATATTGGACAGCAGAATAACTGGAAGCACAGCAAACCCTGTTGCTCATCATTAGTTAGTTAAATTAAACAAATAAGACTCCATGATGGAGGGATAGATGGATTTTGCTCTGTTGAAACTGTCATGGCAACTAACCTGCATCAAACATGAATTCAAACACACACATCATTATTATATTGATACTACACACGATACCTCATGCTTTCCTGCTGTTTTCAGTAAAACATGGTGATTTTATGACATTACCTTGATAACTGCTTTATCTCATGTTATTTACAGATTCATGTATTCATCTCCTGAAGCTTCTATTATTTTTTTTTTAAAAAAACCCCTTTTTCTTACCGAATGTCTGAGGGGCTTTGGGGGTTTTGGGGGGTTGGGGGGGATGCAACTAAAATGGGGTTCTTTATTATTTCTCAGCTAGATCTTTTCAGGGTGTTTCTATGGCAGTGCAGAGCGGAAATGGATGTGATACAGCTGTATAAATGAACAGAGAGTTGCATTTACCCAGGAAGGTGCCAGTAAAACCCAAAGCCAGGAAACTGCTGATAACAAACAAAGAACCAAAAGCCATGAGAGCTGCTCCTGTATAGTACACCTGTGTGTTATCCAGCAGCACCCAGCGAGGCTGTCCCTTCATGGCAACTGTAATACTGAGAGAGAGAGAGAGAGAGAGAGAGAGAGAGAGACATGCACATCACTAAAAATGCATGATTCCAAATATAAGCATCTAGCCTGTGTTTGTCTTGCCACTTAATACATAACAGTTATCTGACAAGAAAAGCTGCACACTTCCGATTGCATCCAGTCACAAGTACACCTGTCCTCCACAGCTGTGTTTGAATGACTTCAATTGATTACGGAAGATATTCCGTGTGGAAGCAGAAGTAGGTCAGGGTGACAACCGGCAGTCGTAACTCTGAAACGAATTTCTTCGAGAACTTGGCAGGCCACATAACCCATCTCTCATGTGATTGGAGGATTTCGCTTGGCTCATTTGGAGATACAGATGGGATGCAGGCTGCCTCAATGGTTTAGTCACTGTTTTTTTTTGTCAAACTGATTTAAAGACACCAATAACGATATGATGTCTCCGTCCCCAAAACAGCACTTATCTGACCTAAATGGAAATGATACAAATGGAAATGATACTTCCCAAAACATGCAACACTGGCACTTTAAAGTCAGAATCATTAAATTAAATCTCACCCTTTAGTTTTCCTGATACAGTCTGGACTCAAAGCTGTCTGCCAGCATCAGAAGTTTAGAGAAACAGTCCTGCAGTGTGCCGCCTTCTACAATGGCCATCAAATCAAGAACTAATAAGATGATTAAAATTACAGCTAGAGACAGTTTTTATTCATTTTTGTTTACCATTTTTATTCTGTGTGTAAATGCGAGTCACTTTATCAGGTGGGTCATTACATTAGTATATTACTCGTGGGAAATGAACAAACAATTCTATTTTCATACTTGTTAGCATGCTTGCTTCTTTACAATATCCATGCTGTAGATGGTGAAATGTACTTTTGTCCAGTAATAACACTGTTGGGAACAAATAAATGCTACACTTAAACAGAGTGTAAGGATTGTAAATGACAAAATAGATGAAAATTGACTGGTGTCCTACTGAAGGTGCATTTTCTGCTATAGCCACACACACACACACACACACACACACACACACACACACACACACACACACACACACACACACACACACACACACACACACACACACACACACACACACACACGCGCTGACCTGTCCACTAGTGTAAAGTAATTTTCACCATCAGCAGGGAAGTTCTTCCCTCACAGTCCTGTCTTTTGAGTCAAGAAAAGAGCAATTATCCGCTGGGCCTTTCCTCTGTCTCTGTATTTCTGGCCCTCACACCAACACTGAAAACAAGTAATTGGGACTTCATTGCCCATTTCTGCCTCTGAAAGACACCTGGCCGTGCAGCCAGTGCAGACGGTTTGTGGAAGGATGATGAAGAACAGAGAGAGAGGTCAGTGTTATGAAGACGACCATTGTGTTTATTTTTCTAGGTCTCTGGGCCACGGCTAATGTATTGGCTAACCCTTGGGCTGCTACAAGACGTAAAAGTTTTTATACCCAATGCCTCAATGCATGTGTATAATTTTATTAATAGTTAAAAAACTTCTAATACTTGTTTAATTTTCAAGAACAACTTATGAAAGGCATCTGTATGTTGATTCTATTAATGCACTGCTGTTTGTCTGAGCACCCCAACCAGACAGTCACAATGTTCTCGTTCATTTATATTTTTCTCATTACATTTATATATTTATAATTTCAGGAGAAATATCAGAAACAAAGTTGATATTTACATAAAACAACTTTCATTACATCTCCTATGAAAGAGCAAGCACTGGGCAAATACAACTTCCATGCAGCTTTTGTCTCATTACTTACTGTAAGATGAAACAAAAAAACTGAAAGAAAATGTGTTATTTCAACTTACTCTTTGTAATCTTGACTGGTCTTGAGGTGCTGTAACTTTAATGAAACGGTTAAAAAAATATCTTAACCTAGTTTAAGTTATACCAGTCAGGATTTAAAAATTAATGTTGAAATTACTTGTATAGCCAAGTTGAATAAACGTTAAAATTTAAGGCAGCAAAGGTTTTTTACAGTATACTGTAGATGGCCTTTAAAAGCCTGAGAAATCCACAAAGCTTTTCTAAAGACCCTTGTGTGTTTAGTAGTAGCATGAACACATGTACATGAAATTCCAACAGATCTTCAGCCATCATCTGAAAGATCTTTTCACTTTAAGTATTCTACACAGTGCTCTGCCCTGATCTTTTTAGGACGCCCACTACTGACACACGAATGCTGCCAAAGGTCTTTCATTAAAAACCATGTCTGGCTGAGTGCAGATACAGACTGAAGTCTTGAGAAGCTCTCTTGTAACCCTTTCATGTCTTATGAGCTTTAAGAACCTGTCTGTACTCTGTCAACAGAAATGTATTGGCGATCCGGACACAACTCTTTTGTTAAAAGCAACACACAATTTTGGTCAAATTGTGTGATACTGAAGGGAGCAGGGCGGGTCAAACCCACCCAGGAACTTCCTGTAATATATGATTCCAATGTCTGTGTCATGTCCTTCTGCTCTTAATTAAAAACATCAGAGGTCACAATATTCGGTACCTGCTTCTGACGCTCAAAGATTCACTTCAAACGATGTATTTTAATCATGGTGATGAAACAGCAGCACAACATACAGAGCAGCTGTCAGAGGGGACATCCAGACACACTGTCCCAGGCTCTGTGATGAAGAGGGCTAAAGGTGGGTGGATGGAGGCTCACTCTAACAATTTGGTTCTGGGCCCCATGAATTCTCCTGGTGACTAATAATTAAACAAGTTAACTCTCCAATAATTGACCACTGAGATAACTAGCATTAGCCAATACTTTTACCCTCTCAACCAATCAACAGAAGTGTTCTTTCTTTCATGTAAATTCTATTAATACTGCTGTTACAGTGAAGTTTAAGTAACCACTGTGAAAAATGTTTATTTCTGCCATGTCTTCATATCAATAAAGTGCATTTATGTGCATTATATCACCTGCTGATCATGAAACATTGACATCAGCTTTGCAACAAACTCCACTTGACTTGACACTTGACAAAAACATGCCAACAAACAAGTCAACCAATGTTTATCCCATCATTCCAAAACTTTCACTGTAAACTAATTAAACTAATTAAAACCTGAATCTGTAAGATTTAAACGGAACCATTATCATCACTCACAGTGGTTGTTTGTAGAAATACTTACAGCTTAGGTCCGATGAATCCTGTTTTTAATAAACAAAATAAACCTGTAATGCTAGTGTTGAACATAGATTAGGAAATGGAACAAATAAACATGCACATTTATAATTCTTATTCCAGTTGTTTCTATACATCATATCAGTACAAAACAAATTCATGACCTTGTCAATATCAGCACAAGAAATTCCAGCTGAACTGCAGAAACTGCAAACAAATGCAAAGAAAGAAACTGCAGTTTCAAACCTCGTTTCTTAGGCAACAACCAAAAAATCGTTAACCTTATCGTAAACCCTCAGCACAATAACTTACTAATGTAACTGATATTGAATGAGAAGCACTTAAGAGTACTGCTGAGAAAATCTGTGAGAACAGACAGAACATCCACCAGTGTCTCTCATCACGCTGTTTTATGTGCAATAAATAGAGGTGGCAAATCTGAAGAGTTTTCATTTCCACCCTTCAGTGAGACACAGGGAGATGAAGCAGTGTTATTATTAAATGGACTTTTATCGATTATTTTGGAGAATGTGCGTCAAACCTTAATTCTTTCCCTTTTTTATTTTATTGAGAAATGTCTTCAGATGGGAGAGGTGGAGTCATAATTATCACTCTAGCAGTGTGACTCTTTCTGAGAGCTTCTTAAGCGGTTAAAATAAAGTCTTCCACAGATTCTAGTGTTCTGATATTTCTGTGTTCATATAATACTGTAGTTGACCGTGAGAGCATGACAAAGGCTCGTGGGAAGGGTCCAGAGTTGAATTTTTTTAAAGAAAGGATTATCAAATTCATTTAGCCCGCAGCAAAAATAAAATTAAAAAATATTTATCATCTTGGTATGACATCTATTTTATTTTTAGCTACTGTAGAACAGATGAACTGTTTAGTTTGTTAATGTTATGCATGTTTTGTTTTCCTGCCTAAATTGATCAATATGTTAGATATACAGGCTGTAACACAACAATAATTCTTCAGTGCAAACAGAGTGACTGAAATGAAGGCTTAACAAATGAGCAATCCTGTTCCCAATTTATTGGTATTTTATGTCTAACTATGTTTGTCTGAATCTCCTAATGTTTGTGTTCAGAGACAAAGCTTCATCCACTCAAGACCTAAGTACACTTACATTTATGAATTTAGCAGAAACAACTTACAGCGCATTCAAGATCCCTTGTTCCCTGAGAATAAAACCCACAACCTTCAGGTTACTAGTGAAATGCTCTACCGGTTACGCTACAGGAACTTGTGTATTCCTTGGGAATTGAACCCATGATCAGTGTTCTGCTCTACCAGCTGAGTTAGAGGACATCCACATTTTACAGGGTTTCATAAATCCAATTTTAAGGCCCAATTTGGCCCTCAACCTAAAATGTGTTGACACCAATGAGAAAAGACTGTGAAAGATTTCAGTGTTTTACATTGTATTTATAAAAAGCTGTGCTTATACAACGTTTAGATGATTAAAAGCTAACAGGTTTGACAGAGACCAGACCAATCAAGTTCAAATTCCAAGAAAATCACAAAAGTGCCATGCAGCATGCATCTTATAGAGGAAGCTCAATGAACCTTACAAAGGTACATTATTGACAGAATGAAGGTCAGTGAAATAAATGGGCTACATTTTCAGACAGACACAAACTGCTTGTAAAAACAGCTGGCTGAAGATGTGGCCTGCATTCAGGAGGGCAGATGTAACAAATGCGGAGTCATTTGAGACAGTAACAGCCGACCTCTACCTCAGATCTGATGTTAGGTTATAGTGTCAATGATGAGGACTGTGAGAAACATTCACTCATTCACTCCTTGAGAACTCTATTAATCGCAGGACATAATAAATGCTGTCTGAGGAGAGGGAAAAACAAGACGTACTCTGGATGTCATCAAATGTAGCTTCTAAAGAAACATTCATTAAAAAGTAATAATAATAAATAATTTGTGAAAGGTGTTCAAAGCATGGTTTATTCTGGAAAATTATGAAATATTCAAAAAAGACACAAAAACTGAATAACTTTTTTAACTTCAGCTACTAGTTAGGCCCTTTTTGACACATTTATGTATGAGTTTCTTTAATGTTGTTATGTAAACTGACTTTATTCAGGTGAAGAGCAACAGATATCTAAAGATGACACAAACAAAGTTTTTGACCAACAAAAGTTCATCTGTTGTAGTTCTGAAGTTCTGAAAGTAACAAACGTTTTATCATTTTCTTGAATTAAATCCAGTGGTATCCAGTGAGATGAGGATTTATAATCTAATTAAGTCTGTAATAATTTTATCACTTTACTAAATTTAGCATCAATGATAATGATTAATCTGATTCTCAGAGGAAAAAAGTTATTCACACTGTCAATTCTGAAACAAAGCATCAGACAGACTTTGGCTTTGTTGAACCGTCACAGAGTCTGAGAGCTTGAGATCCTCAGAGATTTAGATATCAATAGCTTTCAGCCATCACATTTAAATGCATCAGTTCTGAGAGGATTTGCAAGCAATCACAGTTTAATGAGTCATTCATGATAATAAGACATTATTTATGCACTGATTATTCACTAATGTAAATGTGATTATAAATGGAATGAAGCTAAATATAACAGGTGTTAATCTGTATGCTAAACAGCTTTAGATGCCTTTTTTCTGAGAGATTGCTTTGTTAGGACAGGACTGTGTCCAATGTAACATCTTAAAATCTGCAGTCTACAGTATGCTACTGTTAATGCACACCATCCCATTTAAAGCCTAAATAGCTACATGATTGTAAGCGACAGTCATCATCTCCATTCTAATGACACGGGGATGATTTTCAGATATATGACTTTGAATTGTATGTAATAAGCGATTGAGCACTCATGTTCATTCTGATTAACACATCAGAACAAATCAGATTACTCTCTTTCAGCAGCTTGTGTAGGGCCAAAATAACAGCTGCTCACACTTGAACATTCTTGTGTTTTAATGCACACACTCTTTTTCTAAGCTGTGACATTAAGGTTCACTTCAGATCTAACATGCATGCTGGAGAGATGTTTCAGTCTTCCTTCCTGATTTCTTCTCTGTCTGTGTAACTGTGAATGCACAGATCTTAACTGACTCCACTGCCATGGGAAAAATGACCATACACTCTGTTAGTGACAAAATTCTGCCCGGCAACTCAGGAAACAGCAAAACAACTAGTTAAATAATCGTCTGACATTATAAATACTTTTTAAAAACCATTTTATTTTAACGCATTTCCTTTGAAAAACATAAACGTAATGTTTTCTTCGTAATAACGTAATGCTGTACAGGGTCTTATTTTATTTGAGGTGGAGCATGGTTTTCTTTACTAATCATGACATTTAGCAATATTTCCATCTCTACAATCAGAGGCTAAGCACTGAGCTTGGGAAGAGAGAACATAATGGCAGTAGATGAATTCAACAAGTTTACCAACCCAGAATCTCAGTTGGCCTAAACGTTGTCATTTTAATCACATACTGACATGACAAGTCAGCATGAACTGAGTTTTCAAACTGTGTACTGTGCAGAGATGCACTTGTTTTTAAGCAGTAATAAGCAGATCATGTTAAATGTCAGATAAAGGCTTTGAAACTAACAAAATGACCGAAAGCAGCAGAGCTCTGAGACATTCACTGTGTGTGCTGCAGTTTTACTTAGAACATGTGCATTCTCTCAGAACAGAGTAAAAAATAGCACCAGCTCATGGAACACACACAGAGAGAAAGAGAGAGAGAGAGAGAGAGAGAGAGAGAGAGAGAGAGAGAGAGAGAGAGACAGAGAGAGACAGAGAGAGAGAGAGACAGAGAGACAGAGAGAGAGAGAGAGAGAGACAGAGACAGAGAGAGAGAGAGAGAGAGAGAGAGAGAGAGAGAGAGACAGAGACAGAGAGACAGAGAGACAGAGAGAGAGAGAGAGAGAGAGAGAGACAGAGAGAGAGAGAGACAGAGAGAGAGAGAGATACATAGAGAGAGAGATACATAGAGAGACATAGAGAGAGAGAGAGAAAGAGAGAGACAGAGAGAGAGAGAGACATAGAGACATAGAGAGAGAGAGACATAGAGAGCGAGAGAGACATAAGAGAGAGAGACATAGAGAGAGAGAGACATAGAGAGAGAGAGAGACATAGAGAGTGAGAGAGACATAGAGAGAGACATAGAGAGAGAGAGACATAGAGAGAGAGAGACATAGAGAGAGAAAGAAAGAGAAAGAGAGAGAGAGAGAGAGAGAGAGAGAGAGGAGAGGGAGAGGGAGAGGGAGAGGGAGAGGGAGAGGAGAGGGAGAGAGAGAGAGAGAGAGGGGAAAGAGAAAGAGAGAGAGGGAGAGAGGGAGAGGGAGAGAGAGAGAGAGAGAGAGAGAGAGAGAGAGAGAGAGAGAGAGAGAGAGAGAGAGAGAGAGAGAGAGAGAGAGAGAGAGAGAGAGAGGGAGAGAGAGAGAGAGAGAGAGAGAGAGAGAGAGGAGAGAGGGAGAGAGCACTGTGGGCTGTCACATGTAGTGCTGATGACACCAGCAACTGCAGCATGGAGACTAAAGCTGTCATGGCAACGCAGACATACTGATGAGAATAACTGAAATTAAATAAGCTGAGGAAATGTGAAGCAAAGAGGTAGCAGTCAGATGACCACATCACCGACTGATATCTGTTATTACTGACACAATCTCTAGGGTAAAGTAAACTGTGGAGCTCCAGCTTATGTACAAAGGAACAAAATGGGTCAATGAGAACATATTTTATAGTCATTTAAAACAGATTATTTAAAAAAGGTATTATTCTGCCGTTTACCAGATATACAAAGTCAGAGGAAATTGTGTGTCACCTGTGACTGCGGTAAACATTCAGGAGCAGGATGAGAATGCCAAGAGAATAACAGCCTGCATAGGGACCGCCGAAAAGTCGCGTCAGACCTCGTGTCCTGTGTTCCCATCTGGCAATCTGAAAAATGAACAGATCACACATCCAATAAAAAAACTGCCTCAAATAAATACATTTTGACACGCCCACTAATTCTTTATTAATAATATAATTCACTTTTAAAAATAATAGTAAATTTATTAAATGATGAACTATACGAAAGTATGTAGTGACCATAAACTGCTTCCTCTATGTCCGGTCTGTCATGATGAATGCATGTTTACATCATACTGAAGGGGTTTCTGTGTATTCTGCACACTTTATAGGTTGACTCCAAATCAAAAAAATCAAACCATTAACTCATTTCAACTAAAAACCTCATCTACCTCATCTGAATTTCTATCAAAAACCTCTCAGGCTGTGTTTAGAAATGTGTATCCATACGCTCTTGTGTATGGATATTCATAGCTCATGTCTGTATTATGGGCAGACAGTAACCTGCTGGAGCAGAAGCACTCAGCTTAATTAGACCACAGCAGCCCACCACACCCCCTTCTGGAGCACAAAATTAATGAGCACAGCCTCTCCTCAGCCGTTCCCAGATCAGCCAGGGTCAACAGCACCCTGGTTTAAAGCGCACGGAGTGATTAACACAGCACTGAGCAGTAATTAAGAACTTGTATGAGGATGATCAGAAGCCAGATGGTGGTTATGCAGTTAAACGGCTTTACTGACAGATAGTAAACTGTACTAATTTGTACGTACTGTAGATCAGTTTTTGTGTGACAGAATCTGTTAAACGGGAAAGTTATTGACAACAGCATGTCCTCAAATACTTAATGCTAAGAATCATATTCTTCACAAGTTCTGAATAATGATTTACTATAATTAAAGATTTTAACTAATAATTCAAAAAATTTGCCTGCTGAAATAAATGACTTTGCCAAAAAAAAGGAAATATAGATATTATCTCCTGTAGTAGGTTAGCAAGTTATATTATCTATTAGTCTGTGCTTCACTGTAAACGTACAAATTATGCAACAACAGCATCACCAAACAATCATAGAACTGAGCTGAACAAAAAATACAATACCAGCTTATATCAGAAATCGTCCAACAGCCAAATAAAAGACTACATGTGCTTTATGTGGACATGAGAGGACATCCTAATGAAAAATGTCACTGTGTTCTAAAATTGTGCACCAATACTGGCGTATTCATGGACTGTCCAGAACCAGTTGTGTAACGTATTAGTTACGGTAATCTAGTGAACCCTTGATTGAGATTATGAAACTGAATGTGCTAAATCTTAATTATTTAATTACAATCGCTGAAGAATTTATGCTTGCTAATATGCTGCTTAAATGGACTGAACATCCTGTATATAGAAACCAAAGCCAATGATACAAAAGATCATTAGAATTCAGATCTAGGCAGTTGGACTGAAGTCCAGCCTTCATAAGAATGACATTAATGCACATCAGCACTCAAACAGAACAGAACAGAACATGCAGAAAGCGTGTGAATTATGTCAGGATGTTGCCACATCTGTCAATCTGATTGGTTAAACATGTTAGTTTGGTCTGCGGTTGGACACTTGAGGCAGTAAACATGAGTGTAATTCTACATTAAGACTAGTTTTCTAGCAGTGAAAATTCTCAGGCTGAATTTTCAGGAGCACAGACAAAAAAATTGCGTCATTAATTCTGAAGTGCTACAGTAAACCAGGGATTCATAATTATTTGCATCAGTATCTGAGCAAAATACATGAAGAGTCTCTGTGAAGGGGCCATTCAAGACACACCATTTACACAAGAGTCTCAACTAGCTTTATTTAAAATAATTTTTAAAAGAAGCTTAACACGAAGGCTGTGGGTTAATAAAACTTCACTCTAGTGCAGTTTTTCGTTTTGCTGTTGTTTACCAGTGTTCTGTTTTCTCACTTACATGCATAAAAATCATCAGCTTTCAAACTTTAACAGTTTTCAATTGTTTCTTGTACTCTGGATTTCTGTTTAAATACATTTATGCTGCATTACAATGACTTACAACACAGTATATATACAGTGGATATTAGAGAAACAGCAGAGGTCTGAGATTTAAAGCTGTACAGTACATGTGATGTGTGTTGCCTGTTCAGATTTTGAAATGTGTGAGTGACACACAGTGACTTGCATCTCAACATCTGACTGAAGGGGCTGAACTGTACGTGCAGCATGAGGCTGTAGCAGAGCGTCACTCCTGCCGTTTTTCATATAAGATATATTGAGTTACAGGGTTTATATACAGCTTAGATATGAACTGTATATGAAACATCTTTCACCAGTCCAAACATAAGAGCACATAACAATACACACAAACCCATCAAAAAGGTTAAACGTCACACTGTGGAATTTTGACACCTCTCTTGAACTCCATCTTCATGTGACGCACACAATATCCAGCCTGAAGTCTGTAATTATGCTAAAAATATCTTTAATTAAAGTCTTGTTACGAGACGGCATCAAACACACTGCTTACCATGAGTCACAGGCATATTTTCCACTCTCAGGCAAACAAAGATCCACAAGCCTGTTTTTCTTAATCAAATCATTCGGTGGCTTCAACATGACAAACCCCTATGCAAAAGAATAAAAGATGCCAATTAACATTTGCTTTTAAAGAATTATTGAATTGAAAAACATACCCACCGATGAAATATTACTTGGCGAATAAAAATACCTTTCTGACCATACGCAGAATAAAAGCATAATTCCAGCAACATATGTGTCTGTTTACTAAACTGTATGTGCCTGTTATATAAGATTCATTGCAGAGGAAATTACAAAACACTCAATGTGCTGTTTTTTCTAATGGAAAATATCTGGATATTGCACGAGTGCACCAAGAGTGTTTGCAAAAAATTGAGGGGACTGAGATGAAGAACGTCAGGAGAGGAAGCCTTAATATTAAAACAATTTTAAAAAGCCACCAAGCACACAAAACATGTCCGAGGAGTTTCTGTGCACACTCCAGTTGAATACTGTGTGTCTGTGAAAATCAAACATCAGATATGTAAAGTATGTACTTGACTCCACTGCCACCTGTAAATGCATTAGCTGCATGACTGCATCAGGAGTCAATGACAGTCTTATAGTTTATGTTTAGTGCAAATGACGTCAATGCATGAAGAACTGTGTTTACACTCAGAATAGCGCATATCCGCTTGACACAAGTTGCAAATGTAAAAGATTTCATGATAGAAATGCATTGGTTAGTCTGTCCTGTTAATTCTCTGCCCATGTTTCCTCACTAGACACAAGTCAAAACTAATGAAGAAAATAACACATCATCTACAGTGGCCCCAAAAATGATTTGGTAACTTAAGGACACTTATAACTCGCTTGACAATCTCTGAATGTGATTGTATTTGTCTGGGCAAGTGTTAAAACCATCTTCTCTCTCTCTTTCATCCTCCCTCCATCTACCTCGTTTTTGTCTATCCTCCTCTTACCTCATCTCACTCTTTTGTTTTTCACACCCCACTCATCCATTTCCTCATTTATTCTCATCTGTTCCTCTAATCCACTTTTCTTTGTTCTGAATCTCAGTTTGGAGTCTGAAGCTGATCTGGCTGGTTCAGCCTCATCAGGTGGGCATCTTCTCATCTTCAGAGGTCGATAAAACCCCTTACACAACACAATCCTGCCATCTGATTGGCCATCACAATCCTGCCATCTGATGATCCCTGTTTCTATTTCCATCACAGGCCTCTGTGAAGCTTTTAGCAGTTGTTCTACAACATTCCTGTAAATGGAACGTATAGTACCGAATAGTACAAAACACTGTGTTTTATCTCATGAAGGAGTGATGTTTGATGAAAAACACATCAGAACAAACTTATGATGTTTCCTCAGCACTGTGTCTGGTCAGCATCTCTCTCACATCACAAAACTACTGAGGTTCAGGACTGCAAATAATGCAATAAAATGTAAAAACAATGTACATGTAATACATAACATACAAACAATAAACCTAGAACACATTTACAACTCTAGAATGCATTTTATTGTGGGTTAAAAATTAGATACATAACAAGTAGATGCATGTCTATTTTTCATCTATGCATATCTATATAAAAATCCTAAACCCACAGGAGTTTCTTTTGTGGAACACAATTTAATGTGCTAGTAAATAATCAAAGATGAACTATTCCTTTCAGTAGACTTTTTTTCTGTTAATGAAACTTTGAATCATTCTGTTTGAATCTGTCTATCCACAGAACACAGCCTCCAAAGCATGTGTTATTGCTTTCTCATAATACTGTAAAGAGATTTCAGGCAGACACACTGGAGTCTTCCTGGCTCTCTTCTCATCTCAACACAACAGCCTCAGAAAAACTGCTGGCTTACATCTCCTTCTCATAAACCTGAAGTCAGGCGTATTAACCAGTCACATGATAAGTGTGTGACCCATCATCAGCTGTTCGTGAGTATGACATTAGAAAAACCTTGAGGACACAGCAGGAGAGATGGGGAGTGAGAGAGTCTTATGAGGATAGAGTTACAGAGCTTTGAACTCAGGCCGTTTTATCAATCCGCTAATTCACGTGATGTTAACATACTTCTTTATTATAAAGCATGTAACAGAAAATGCAGTAATGAACAGATAACTGTACATTAACACACAGGTAGGATGACAGTTTCTCAGCACCATCCTGAACCCCTACAAGACTCAATGTGATACAAGCTGCTTTAAAAGCTTGTTCTAAAGTTGTCCTTTGTTTCAATTATAATTATTTAATGGTTATTTACCTGACCCATGTTTTACAAAACTTTGTCTTTTCGTTCAGATTTTTTATATTTTGAAAAAATATAAAGAATATAGAAAGAATATGTAAAAACTGAAAATACACAAACCAAAACTGCGTATTGTTTTTTGCATTTGACATTTTATGTATGGTTGGCCAAGAGGGAGTGTGTTTAAGTAGCCTGGGTTGTATTTTATTTTACCTTGTTTAATTGTGCTCATGGGTTTGTAAGATGAGGGCATGTCACACAACCTGTCCTTGTTGCCATCTGTTGCCACCAAGTGTAATATTACAGATGAATCAGTGCCAAAATACTATAGAGCTTACACAGATGACTTTCCATGTCAACAACACAAGCTATGGAAAATGCTTCTGCTTTTTAGAAGACTACAAGTCCATTTATTTTGTTTATCAGAACAGATCTGCAACCCATTTGTTTGGTCTACCAGTACAGAACCACTCTTTCAGAAAATATCTGTAGTTTCCTTCTTTGTGATTTTCATTTTCATCGCAGTAAATTATATTTTGTGTTATACTGTAAAGGCTTTCAGTTTGTGTTTGTTGACCCACAATGATCTGACAGTAAATTTTCTACATCACCAGTGGATCCATATTTTTGGTGTATGTGTGTGTGTGTTTATAAGGTCATGTTGTGCTCTCTTTCTGCTCTTGTCCTCATTGCTGAAGTCATAACATCTATCAGTCATTTCTGTCGGTCATGAATTTAAGTGTTGCAGTATTACATAACACTGCAGTTCCGTCACTGCTACACTCTTACTACACATGTAACACACAGTGACTTGTGCAAATAAATGTAATGATCAGCCTTCTGTTCACATGAAATGCACTGCATCAAGGATTTACATTTGTAACATTGTAGACGTGTTCCCTGAAAATTGAACCTACAAACCTTGCGCTGCTAACACGATGCTCTACTAACTGAGCGACAGGAAATAATCTTTTTATCTGACATTACTAAATTCTTGATCAGTGGTTTTCATATTTCGCTTAATAAGGGAATTAATAAGGGAATTTGGAATCATATGTCTTCCATATGGGGGGCCAAAATTGATTTTCCCTCAATGGAATGTTACGATACAGGAAATGTAAAATCACATTCAGAAAACAGTAAACAGTATTCTGTCCTTGAGCTGAAGTCATTTACAGAATCTGTAATAATCTGTAAGAAAGTGAGTGACCCACTAGAGAGAACTGATGTTACACAAAGACACACTTATTTACAGTATGTGTCTTTACAGGGACCAACTGCAGACATACATACATTGTGTTTGTTTTGTTTATTTGATCTTTACTATGAAATAAATGTTTTACTAATGCTTTGTCATATTTAACATTTATTTTGGTTAAAGTATTATGCATGAACATTAATCATTTTTTACCCACTGATGCATTCTAGAGCTGTAAAAAGTATCTTTGTGCATACTGGATATCCTGTAAAGCACGAAACCAAGACGTGTTAAACAACTCAGCCCTGCTAGTTTGCCATGTGCCATAAACTAAACATACAGACTGACCCAGGAGTGCCAGGTTTATGAATTATTCCCTCAATTCACATAAGGTCTTGTCAATGTCTCTGTTTAATATACTGGACAATTCAGACTCCATGAGAATAAAACTAGAAGGCCACTGATTCAGCATTAGTCATGAGCCAGCTGTTCCCAGAGTCATTAACAGTCAGAAATGTTTTATTTATTCACATTGTCGTGCTATAAGGTCCAGCCTTAAAGCCTGAGCCCTCCACATCTCTTCACCAGTCACAGCAGGTCACCATTGATTTCAACATCATCTGAATTTATGTAACACTGCATGAAACACTGAATTTATAAAAGCCAAACTTTTAAAGGTGAGCTGACAACCACAGATCTCAATACTGACGTCCTTGACTGCTCTAAATCCCAAAGCGCCTCTGTTCTGTTATTAGTGAACTATTTAAAAGTCAAACTGATGTGAATCTACTACATTGTTTTCTAAGTAACAACTCCAAGATTGTCATTACAGCACCATGATTTGAGCTTATTGTGACATATGTAAAGTGTTGTGTTGTCCAAACTCCAGCACATAAAGCAGCTCTCTGCCCATGTAAGGCTGTAGTTAGGTAGAACATGCAACCAAAAATGGCAACATCTCCAGTTCTGTTGCGATGATGATCTACAATCAATGACAAATAGCTGTAGGATAACAGAACAGACAGAGATGCAGAACAGTGCCAATTAGATCATGTTTGGCTGAATTTTAATGCACTGTGATTTCTATTGAAAATGAAAATTATGAAGCTAAATCTGAACATTTAAAAATACTTCAGTTAAAGGTGCTTTAAAGAGGCACTTTTATAGAACAGCACAAATAAAATGTCCCCAGCCTGACAGATATCACTGAAATAGGTGCTGTGAGGAAAACACACTGTCACTGTGACAGCAGCAACTCAACAGCCAGAAAAAGGAGCAGCCCAACCTTACAAACAAAACCCTCACCAATCAGACGTCATCTCCACCTGTCTATTATATGGCCAGATTAAGTCAACTGATACAATTATTAGCTACAACAATTTGAATTTATTTTTTAAGTATTCATCTAAACATTTAAGCAGAGCAATATTTATCCGACACTAAATAATGAGGGTTTTTAAATGAATCTCAATTAAGATGACAGTACTAATTAATTAAACAGGCTTCATAAAATGAATGGATTCACTTTGAAATGAAACTTTTTAAATGCTACATATAAAAGTGAGGGCCGGTTAGGACAGAGCACATCTGATTTTTGTTTCAACAATATTTTAGAACATGAGCTACTAACATGACTCTGCAGATAATAAGGTGTCACTACTCTTGTGATCTTGGATGACTGAAGCAACACTTTTATAAGGCAGGAACTTTAAAGGAGACCGTAAATTGTGTAGTGAGATAGCTTTGTGACATTAGAGATGCTAAACCTGATCTCAGAAGAGCACAAGGTCTCTCACGGGTTCGAGGGCCTGTTTCCTGTACTAAAGACCCAACTGATGAGACTGAATCGCTGCTGGGGGTGTTAGTGTGTCAGCTGGAGCAGAAAACAGAGGCCTGATAAACGGATGTGTATGTTGTAATAATCACGAGTGACTGGGGCATATGGTGGACCTGCAGCATACTGTGGCCCATATAAGCAACTGAGACAGGAAATAAGATTTCTGGCGCACAGCGGTAGTTCTGTAACACTAAAGCTGCCAATTCATAAGAAAAGATCCCATATGCAGGACTGCAGGAAGACATTACACAAAAACACAATACTACAGGACTTTCAGTTCTTTCACACCAGATATTTTAGTACAGATTTGAGACATTCAACGTCACAGTTCGTTTTGTTTGTGAAAGTGTTTGTTCAAACAGGCATTTTAATTATAGACAGCTATTTATTGGACAAAAATTGCATATACCCATAAGTAATCCATAGTTTTGTTCCATCTTCTCAGAAGAAAGTGTAAATTATACTGGATAACTATATTTTAGTCGGCTTTTAGTAGTGCACATGGGCTAAATGATTTAAAGGCTAACAGACGAATAAACACAAAAGTATAAATTTCATGGGGTTTTTAAAAATCCCCTATTTGCATGACAATGTGTGATCTGATCTTTATGGTCACACTAAACACAATTCTTCTGAATAATCATGACTAGATTGAATAATCATGATCAGGACATTACGTAATCACAACAGGCCAACATTGTCTAGTATCTAAAGTTAGTGTATATGCCATCATGCAGAACAGAACGACTTCTATGAGCTACTGCTAAGCTCCAGCAGGATCTGTGTTAGATGAAAAGGTCATGGTAAAGGAGAGGACATCTCGATCACACTCGTTCTTCTCCAGCGGGGAACACAGGGAAACACCATGTTCTCTCACTGTGGTGTAGGAACATGATTCTGCACCTCCATGTTTCTTCACATGTGCTATAATAAGATGAAAAACATTGAACAAGTGAACCTTGAACCTCAAGGAATAACAATAAAGCTTCACCCAGAACACCGCTGTCATTCTCAGTGCGTGTGCCACCTGTGACTGAAACGCTGAGACCCCTAACGCTGAGACCCCTAACGCTGAAAGAGGGACTCAAGTAATATCTCTTGAATATCATAAGATCAATATCTGAGAATTTGGGGTTAGATCTTCTGTGGACTCAGTCCAGGGTTGTGCAGCATACAAGATGTTCTAAAACCAATGAGGTTTAGGTCTTATAATATCTTAACTTGCTTTAATTTCAAACAATAATACATTATATAAATTTATATAATATATTACATAATAAAATTATAATTATAACATTCATTTTTGCATTACCAATAGTAATTTGAAAATGATGAATGTGAACGTTATAATAACATTTGTCAACGTTCATTAGGTAACAGGTAAATTGCAGTATTGAGCCATAAGCAATCACACAGAACACCCTGGCAACCACATATCATCATGCTATATACCACGCTGAACCCCTTAGAAACAAGACAGCAACTCCCTGGCAACCACTTACAACACTCTCGTGTCACTGCAGTCAGTTTTGCAAGCGCCACTCATATTCACAGAAATGTAAAATTCTACTTTGAATAGTGTAATTGCATTGAATAACTGTAATTATACAAAATGCACTTAAAGTCATTAGTTAGAACTTGATTTTTTATTTTTTATTGAATTTACAGCCAGTAAAGAGTGGCTCTTACGTGGCCTGCTAAATGTTCTGCTTTAGCAGTACACATTTAATGGTTGGCCCTCATCCCCATTACCTCAGAAACAGACTGAATTTGTTTCACCCACAGTCATTTCTTTAAATGGAACCCTAATGTTAGCTTGAGAGCATATGAAGGCTGCAACCTGAACAAAATAACCAAAAAAATGCTTTGAAAGGTCTACACACTCTTAATAGTGTGCACATACAATATAGCATAAAAGCAGGAAAATGAAAATAAAGAAGAAGAGTACAGACGTATGCTGGCAGTGCTCTAGTAAAGAGCTTTCTGTCTGGAAAACTCAGCTTTCATTGAAAGCTCACATAACAGGCCACGACAAAGTGTGTGTTTGTGTGCAAAAGTGTGTAAGTGTGATGAAGCTGGTAAGCATCATTCAATGAAGAACCATTTGCAAACCCACAGCTGTGACCTGTCTTAACATCACCCATCTCAACTACAGTACAAATCCAAGATCAGTTCTTTCAATCAACATTTTAAGAGTGTCTACTTCTACACCTATGCCAACCAGATCCTAGATCAGATTTTGACTGGGAACAAGTACCAGGATTGGGCACAATTCATAATGTGAAAACTGGTTTCCTTACAGTTCATGAGCTGAAATTGAAATAGGACACAGATGACGCTAAAGTGCAGTGAAAGCAAGTGTAATTTAATGAAGTGCAATTCAAAGAAATTCAACATAATAGCCACCATATACACATACACAACATAAACAGTAATTACATCCCTGAGTTTGACTAATTATTCCATTTACTGATATATTTCTCTGAACTACACTACTGTAAATATTTACATTTTGCCATCAGCACCACAAAATGTCACCACAAAATGTTAATTACATATTTGCCTCAATTATATTATCATTAAAATTATTGTTCATATTATATGTTTATAGAAAAGAAATATTCCATATGCTATGTGTTTGACATTGTTATAAGAAATTCATATTGCAAAATGAATTATTAAAAACTAAACCTTCAATGTACAGTATAATTTTTTTTCATTCTGCTTTCTTCAAATTCATTCAAATTACAATTATAATTACATCCTATTATCAAATCAAACTGAGAAAATGAGTTGGAATGTAAAGGGCCTTCTCAATGTAATTCTGAGTGGCTCGCAACATGAATAACTCATACAACAACCAAATGTGCTCACAACAAGTCAACAGGAAGCGAACCTGTCTATAAAGCTGAGCCACCTGGGAAAGGGCCGAAGACGCCATTCAGAGAGAGTGATTCTAATAAGGAGCTTAAAGATTAGTCAAGCCTGAGAAGTACACAATGCCAAACAGATCTGTATAATCCAGAATACAGTCCTGCCCAGCATGAGATATTACCCATTCACTAATAACAAAACCATCTTACAAATACACAGCAGTGAAGAAAGATCTCAAAAACAGGACTAAAAGATCAGCCTGAAACAGCCTGGAAAACTGACACAAAATAAAACTATATCATTCTAAATCCAGATCATTTCCAGTTATATGGAATTTTGTGGAACCAGCGCATATGTGGTTTTGGTTTAATTTACTCATTTGGTCCTTCACATCTCAGATCATTTCCTCTTGCTTCTGTGCATTTGAAAGTTTTAAATGCTGTGTAGTTATTTAACTCAAATGCTGGTTGTGGTGACAACAGTGGCCACTTTTCTCTGTTACAGCTGTGCGTGAAACTAAAGCAGCATTTTTATACACACAGATGAGTTTGCTTCACTTTTCTCTACAGGTTGAAGGTTTGCTGTTGTGTTCATAGTTTTTAACTGCATTCTTTAAAAACAGCCTCTTCGTCTAGGCAGCATTATTGTGAGAGGTTAATGAAACACTGAATGTGCTGCTAGTTTGTTCAGTTGTCAGACTGAAACAGTAAAGGATCATGGTATGTTATAAATATAAACCCTAACAAATAAGATCACATTCTAAATAAATATTTTATTAATGTTGAGACACTTCTGACAGCTTTGCAAATCCATAGATGCTAAACTACAGCCACAAACAGAAAAATGTTGGATATACTACCACAAAATCTTCCTCTTATTGTTGGTCAAATATCAAATGTAATATTCCAAAAGATGATATTAAGTCTTTATCCTGCTTTCCCTTTATTATTGCATGAGTCAAGCTGATATACACAGAACATTTATTACTGAGTCAAGCTGATATACACAGAACATCTTTATGTATAAATTCTGGTGGCTTTTTATTTCAAACACTAAGGAAAGATACCTAAGGAAAGACTAAGGAAAGACACCTTTTAATGGATCGTAACTGTGTGAGAAGTAAGACCTACTTACAACACGCAGGGCTTGGACACATGGAATAAGGCTAACTGCCATGACCAACGTGAAAAATAACATACCCATAAAAACACATCTGAGCTACAAGAACACTCACAATTACATCTCATAAGAGATGTTTTGTGACGCGAGTCCACTAAAAACTAATATTAAAAACACAAAAGACGATTCCCCAAACAGACCTGTGCTTTTCTACTCCAGACCAGAGCAATCACTAAGAACATTCAGCATGCTGAATGCTTAGTAATAGATGTTCAGCTGAGATCGCGGGGGGCAACCAACGTCAGCGTGGTGTTTATGAATGTTATGTAAGTATGACCTGCTCACATAAGCCCAATATAACTTCTAACAGGAAACGCACAGAGCTGAACGGATGCAGCTCTAGTCACTCACCACATTCCAGAAGAAAGGGTTGAAGATGATAGCAATGACAGCTACACAGAACCTGGGTTCTGTCAGGTCTACCAACCTCGACAGACCTGCCAACACAGACACATCCATCTGAAAAAAGAGAGGGAGAAAAAGCAGAATGTAATTTCTCATCTGAACAATTTCTCATTTTCAATTTCTCAAACAAGTAGCACCACCCCAAACTGAATGAGGGCAGGTCACCTTACTCAATCTTGCTCTTCTCAAAAAGAGAAAAGTGAAAGAGCCACGTCATTCTCATTAACAAGCTTATAATTTTATTGTTGGTTTCTCTGGTAAAATACATTTACATGATTTAAAGTTCAAAAAACATCTTTCTCATACTGTACATTGCTGCAGCATCTCTTTTCACCCTGTCTGAAACGCTGATGTACAGTAGCTCCTTTCTCCCTCCTACCAAAATGCCCAGTCTGCTGTGATTGGCCAGATGGCCTACTCTGTTGTGATTGGTCAAACCAAAACAGCATATTTCCATCTTTGCTTGGGATGGGGATTATGCAGATATGTAGATGTATCACACTGTGATGTAGACAGGTTACAGAAGTAATGACAGGGCTACAAATTAGGTGTTTCAGGCACATCAGGAAAGATTTTGAATGTTGGAAAGAATGACACCCTGGCATGGACTCTGTAACACGTTTACATGAACAAATAGCTAAGTTATAAAAGAATAACAGGTGAAATTTAAGAGCCACAGAGTCACTGTGTTTACATGGAAGTCAATCTAACAGCTAAGCTTAATAACAATAGAAACAGTTACACACAACAAAAAACCTTAAGCAAAGAGAAGTCTCACCCAACACTCACATCCATTGTTGTTGTGTTGGCTGATCAGAATAGTCAAACAAATAGAGCCAGACCTCTCTGTGAAATCAAACTACTAGTGGCTTTCTTACTGTTGCTTTTACAAATTAAGATGCGACAGGAGGCATTTTAAATTAATTTAATAAACAATCCAAAGTATAAATACAATAACTACAGTACTCCACGAGAGTGACTAATAACATGAGGACTGAGTCCCTGTTTTATCTGCTGTATCATGTTTAGCCCAACAAACAAGGTCATTAGAGTTGAGGTAGTCATGTGCGAGATATTACGTGCTTTTTGAGAAGACAGTATTATGATAAATCTGTAATGCATTAACTGCAGTGACTGCATGCCCTGCAGCGAACCAGGAAGCTGGTGCTACAGAACATGGTGCTGATCTCAGAATCGGAGTAACACCTCAGTTGATTTAACCCACAAACACACTTAAGTATTAAACTCTAAATCTCTCACAGTCGTGCTTACAGAGAATTCAGTGTTCTGTGATCATGCAACAGCCTATAATAAATAACTGTATTATTAGTTTAACCAGGTGTTTGATGTATAGGTCTGTATCATGGGGATCTTACTATTATGTAACAAACTGTGATTTATTGACGCAATCGAGCAATACAAAGCAGCCATTCAAACACAAAGCCTTTAAAAACAGAGCTTTGTTTCTAGGTAGAGGGACTTTTGGTCTGATATTGCCTAGAGCTATCTGCCCTTATTCATCTCACAACCTCATAGCTACACAGAGGAGATGTCAACACTACAGCAGCCATCATGTTCACAGCAAAACAATGAAGGCTCTGTAGTGCTGCTGTTCAGCCCAAAGTTCACTTCAGCAGGCCTGCCTGAAGACCTGGATGAGCTGCCTCAGCTTTTGATGAGGGCTGGAGCCACTCTGCAGGCCAGAGGAGCAGGACTGAAGATCTCTGCGTGCTTTCTGAAAGCTCAGTCACACCTCTGTCTTCTCGCTGCGTTTTCTCTGATCTGCTCAACATCAGATCCAGCTTGTTAACACGACGCTTATGGACGATATGATCTCAGTGAACTCTGATCATTATCAGACTACACGAGTGCACGTGACCATCAGCGCTCACGTGCACGAGTACTCGGAGCAGTTCACATACAGTGCAGCTCGGCTGTTCTCAGAACAGTAACGCTGCTGTGAGAGGCACACACGAAGAGATCCGCGCACATTATAGCTGACCTGACTGTAATCCACGGTATTCAGTCCTCCACAGCACTCCAGTATTGAACAGAGACTTCCCGCTCAACACAAGCGGTCTGATCACATTTATTGACCTAACTGATCATGAGCTGTCTGTATGCCACAGTGAACAGCCGACATGACAGTTTACCTTTGACCTGCTTCTGACGCAGGGAACTGTGGGAAACTGAGTTTCTACTGCGCCACGTAAAAGACTTTGAAATGAGCGTTTCGTGTATGAAGGTACTTCGTGCACGTTTAATCACACAATAAATCATTTAAAATGACTTTGACATTGTGACGTGTTTATTTTCTTACACGTTTTGTGTATGTGCAGTTTCCCTGTGAAAAGGCTTGAACTTGCCTCAGCTCTTCTGATGTGCTCGAGTCAGTTTCTGTTATTTCTTCAAGTGGGCAAATGTGGGCAAAATGAGGGCAGTGATGAATATGTGATGAATATACAAATTATAACACATAACATTATGTTTTTCATGAAGTGGTTAAATATAAAAACAAACAAAACAAATTCTCTGAATCAAAATGAAAAAGCAAACCTAATCTAAATGTGATTGTCAAACAGTGACAAAAATGATTTAGAAATGAGTAGCACAAAACTAAATGTGCCACATTATGAACTAATACACATATAATTCTGCACCGCATTATGAGGTGTAATAAGCACATAAATGCAGTGAAGAAAATGTGTCTTATACACAACAAAATGGAGGAGCACTGACTGATCAAATGTGTCCAGATGCATCAAAATTTGTAATTTTCATTTGATCTGAGCAGAGGCAATCAGTACAGATGCTGCTGCCCATAAAACGAGCCTATTTTGGGGCACATTGCCTAGTCTGTGGGGTGGCTCTAGCTGCATGAATCCAATAGGAGTGTAGTTCAGGAGTGGCAAGATGAGGAGCTGGCCTCATCCCACACTAATCCAGGCTTCACAGGCACCACGTGTTGCCCGCTGTGACTGCAAGACTGGCTACAAAGCATTTCCAAAGTCTTCAGCTTTTCTACTCCATGATTGCTAATGTAAGGGCTCATTTTATCCTGTCAATGCAGTTTGGTTATTTTAGGAACAGTTATGAACTATGCGTTGCTAAAATTAGAAAACGGTGCTATAAATACATCACAATTACGCAGTAGCCTTCCATGTCACACAGTGTCACAGCACTGCCTGTGATTATTGGGTGTAAGCAGAGTTTTTCAATCTCTTTACCTGATTGGCAGAAATCTATAGAAGGCAGTTCCAGGACCTTTCTCTCATCCTTTTTGATAGGATGGTTAAAAACATCTACTCCAGTTTAAAAATGCCTAAAATTACTGCACTTGTGATGTCTTACATTACATGTATTCTCTTACAGAAGTGAAAATCTGTTTTTGTCTACCCTTTGGTACATTTTTTATTTTCATGAATAACTTGGAACAGAAAGAGAAAGTTTTGGTTTAATTTTCCACTACTATGTTTTGTAGCATGTAAAGATGTTTTTAAATATAATTTTATATATAAAATATATTCAAAAAATATTTATATAATAAAATAAAAAACATACTGACAAAAGCATTACACATGCTGTTATTCTACTGAAGTTATCACTCTTGTCTCACCACACAGGAACAAATGAATTAATTCAAGGCGGTCACCTGACATACTATAAACTGTATATTTCTATTAGCAATTCAGTGTGTTCTTAGTATCATCATATGATGCATATAAATAGAGGTTACTATGGCTACATCTGTGGGTGGACTACTTTTCTGTAGCTCTACTCTGTAGCATCGCTCCTTGGATATGAAGATTTCCCAGTATCATTTCTCCCTAGGCTTGTGGATTGATTCACACTTACTGTTAAAATGTCTTTCACAGAAACTTTTACTATCTGTCATACTATTGTTGTTTATTGCCTTTTAACAAATGTAATTAGTGCAATACTTTTTACAATACGGAAATAATTACCAGTGTAATATCATTATACCAGCAATTCTAAATGAATTTTAATATTATTCAGGTTTGCCTTGGGCAAAAATGAACCATGTTCAGCATTCTCCACACAGCAATGGAAAGGAAGGATCGTTGGACTGGAATATTTGCCAGTCCAGTTCCAATTACTTTCCAATGATCTGTCCTTTGGGATGTGCTCTGTAGCACACCTCTGTTAATACTGTGATGCAACTGTCACAGTATGATGAACTGAGCAGCGAACAGCTGAATATACAGACATGAGCTGTCACAGAGAACAGGCCATCGGTCACAGACTGCGAATCTGACCTGCCTGAGTCATCAGCCACAGGTGGCTCAGTTTACACAGAAATATGGGCTCATCCCAAACACTTATGTTCTGGCCAGCGCTCAGCTAGCTGCCTGTGATAAATGCTCTCTCTGACGTTCACAATTATTACAGGAGTTTGATGTGCAGCTTTCAGTTTCATAGCTGTACACTTAAAAAAATATTATCTGACTGGTATTATACTTTTTTCTATATTATAGGTATTATAGGTTTTCTAAACTGTAGACACAACTCAAACACTACATAAACCCACATTCATTGAGTAAAATATAGTACAATTAGCCATGAATCTCAGTTTAGATGCAATAAGAAATAAAGAATTGTAAATATACAACATTTTATTGAATGCGGTGCAAGCTACAGAAAATTGGTTGCTACACTAACATTTGTGCAAAAATTTACTTAATAGTTCAACATCTGTACAGTATGTATAAATCCATTGCAGAATATCATATGCACATTAAAAAGAATTCCCCCTCTCTCATTTTGCCCCAAAACATCAAAATAACACTTAATTTAAACATACTCTTCAACCAGACCCATGCAAAGCATGCTGGGAACTGAAAACCCCTGGCCAGTTTAAAAACAAGGTTAGCTCATGTAAATTAAGTACACTTAGAAAACAGCAAAAATCATTTCTGGGTGTAATTAGAGTAACTATAGAGAGAAGACATTACACAGAGACAGAAACATGACAGAGAGAAGGGATTATTCTGGACCTGTAAACACGAGAGTACACCGTTACTCAAGAGAGTTCCTCCAGTACTCAAGAGAGTTCCTCCAGTACACACGTTACTGTAACTACATCATAGCCTTTCCTCCAGAAATGGACAGTAGTAATTGTGTAGGCAAAGAATGATGAACATGAACATTTCCTTCCACTTGGTTCCTAATATTTTTAAAGGCACAGAAAGTGCTGTGTTGTCTCTTGTTTTCTCTTGTTTATCTGCACTGTCTGATTCAAGGTTGCTGTGGAAATGATGACCAACTCTGCCATGGTTACGGAGAACGTAAGGTGCTGTCTCGAGCCATAACTAACGTCAGTATGTTTTTTTGGCACTGCAATCTTTTATTGGACATAAGCAAAAATGGCTGCCTCCTCTCCCATTGAGAAACACTGGGATTAAACTGATATATGTGAGCCAATACAGTAAAACTAAATGAAACTGCTCTTTATAAATATATGCTAAGGTTGTGGGAAGTGGTTGTTGAGTGGCTATATACCGTAGCAGATTTGGTAAATGGTGCTTTTCACACACACTATAAAATCAACTTTAATCCAATTACACAATAAATAAATAAATAAAACAGAAATGAGCAAGGAAACTACATGCTTTAGTCCACTCCGCTCTCCTCTCTTTAATCTGGCTAATCTGTGACATCCTGCAGTCCTGCAGAACATGCTCAAAATCCATCTAGTAAACAAATTCAAAAATGTAAAACATGCAATTCCAGTCACCATTCATGTGTGACATGGCAGAAATATTATTTAATGGTCTAGTTCTGTATTATCCATGCATTTGTTGTAGTTTACTTTTCATATCTGACAATCTGTCTGCCATAGTTGCCATAGTAGTCTGACATTGTGAATGGATGGACTGCTAAAGGTCACAAAGACCCAAACTCTCAACAACACTCTTATGTGCACTTGATCCATATGGTGCTTTTGTGAAAGATGCCACATCTCTCGCATGCAACTCACACTTCACTTTTAAGGGGTGTCCCTCAGGCTTTAAGTATTGACAGGAGCAGGAGCTGCATCATTTCCTGTGAACTGGATGTGTTACCACATCTGCCCTGCACATGAATTTACTTCACATTTCCCTCTGTGTGCACAAAAACATTTATCTGCGTATAAATAATGACAATCTAGACAAATCAATGAAGTTAAATATAATTTTTAACACATAATAGAAATTAATAGAAATAAATTTAATGCTGGGCTGGTGGAGAATTCTAGAGGAGTTTTAGAGGAATAGAGATGCTCCTCTACTTTTGAAGTGTCTGTTCTGTAGCATCTGAATGAGGAAGACATGAGTGGTGCAGATCTTCTGCATGGCCTCCACCCTACAGTAAATGACTGTTTAATCAGACATGACTTCACCTGAGTCCCATTTTACTATGATCACAACAAAACAGCATTGAGGAGAAGACTGACGGTACAGGTGCAGGGGGATCTGACTGCCATTGATTTTCTCAGCTGCAGGTAAACTCAACAGAGACTGAATTACAATATTTACAGTATGATTCTGTATATAACCAGGAGCAGTAAGTTCACATCTGGACATTGACTGCAGGGAGATTAAGAGCGTTAACTCAAATTCAAATGATATCACCTATATCTCTCTCCCCCGGGGGATGATTCTCTGCTGGAAGTGTTGCTTTTTTGATTACTTCCCCCTTTTAAAAGAGAAATGTCTTAATATGTAATACTTTAGAAGAAAGTTAGTGTAAATTAGAATTTATGTCTTATAATACAGTTTAGCACAGTACAGAGCCAGGGCTGGGTTTCAGTGTAATTACATTTTGTCTGTGCAAACATATTTCTCCATTTTCTAAGTATAAACTTACTCAGTTTAAAGTGCATAAAACACTGTCTTGCCAATTTAAGAACCTCATACAGTAAAGAATGGTCCCTGATAACAAGAGCATTTTGTTGAACCATTAAAGAATCTTTATTTTTAGTAGAGTTTGGTCATGCATTATCTGTTGGTGTGTATTTGTGTGCTTCTTTCCTGTCTCTTTATCCGCCATCTGTTTGGATTTAGTGGACATATTTTCTTCCATCTTGTCCAGCAACACAAGATAAACCAGTTTATTGAAGGACTTCAAGAAAATCCAGTAAACATCTGAACTATTAAAATATTTTTTAAACATGGCAGCTGTCTTAATGCTCTAACAACACAAAACAGGAACTATGTTGAAGGTAAGCACTGTTAATGTAAACTATTAGGTGAAAATGATGTGACAGTGAAGATGTGATATGTCCAGATATCACGTCTTAAAGCTCACCTTAAAGCTTATAAGATACTGAATGCGATTAAAAAGTGTTATTGTGCACAAAATAGGGAATTATCTTCTCCAAGAATCACAGTGATGACTCTGATAATCACAATACATGAATAATGAGTTTCATATAAACTAGTGCTTGTCTTTATAAGCTCAACTAGTTTCAACTAGTCACAGGTGGGATATGAAAGTGAAAAGGCTTAGAGAGCCCGGATATCAAACAGGCATTTTACACACAGAGAGAAGAGACAGGTGTGAATTAATGCTTGCTTTTGATTGGCCTTTTCTCACTACAAGAGTCCCTGATGAGAGCAATCATATCTCATTGTAAAGGGAATATCTGTAAATGTGCCACATTGAGAAAGAGGCTAAAGCTATGAATCATCTTTCCCAAATGCAACGTGATGTCTGTGCTTTGTGCCTAATTAACCAGTAAACTACACAGACAGAAAGATGGGCCAAGAATAGAGACAAACAGATGTACACAGTGTTGGCAGTTGGCAGATGAGCCCTAACTGATTTATGTGCAACCTGAATTATAATGCCTTGATGTTATAGTATACAATATAATATTCAGGGTCTGTTCCTGTACACATTAAAAATGTTCCGTTGATCCTTCCAACCTGCACACTTCAAATTGAGTAATATGTGGACTTTAATTGTTGTAAATATTAATGATCATAAACAAGTACACAACAGCTGAAAGTAATAAAGAAATTTGTTTAACAGATTCTGTAATCACAGATGTAATCGCACCTCTCTCAGAGAAAACTCTAATATCCAGAAATATCCGTAATTTTACATGATCCAATTCATTATGACATGATACATTGTATTTTAAAGTTTATAGTACAACAGATAATACTGTGTTTTTATTAAGGTCTGTGACCTACACAGAATTACAATCACTCCTAAACCTCTAAAAGCACAGGACAGAACATTTTAACAAACACACACCTTAACCTGTATATTGATATAGTTGTAGGGCTGTAAAGACAGAGAGAAGCAGTGGTGGATCCAAATGCAGGACTTTTAATGGTGATGATGATGACAACGAAAACATATAAAGAATTTCAAAAGCAGAACTACAAAGTAACAGTTTAACTAGCCAGAATACACTACATGCCGTCAAAACAACCACTGACAAAGAAGTGAACAGAAGAGGAAACAGAAGTCTATTTATACACTAGGTAACAAGACCAAAACTAGAAACAGGTAAATGGGATAATCAGTAACCACAGAAACAAATCGACAACAGGAAATAAGCACAGAAAGTGATACAAACCTTAATGGAACAAAAATACAAACTAAAAGTCTATCTAAAATATCACCTTTATTTCTACAGAATAGCAATGAAGATTTTAAACTCACAGACTGCTCCAGAAAAAGTATTTTACATAAGAAGCAGAACAGTGATTTACCAATCACTAAGGGTTATGTGAACATGTTATGTGAAAGTTAAGAAACAGCTGTGGAAATATGTAACATCATGAAATCTGAGCAGGACATTAATGAAGAACTAATGATTCATCATTCATAAGCTGCTCACAATACCAGGAAAGGGAAACACAGAACTGATGAACTAAATTCACAGAAGTCTTTTAGAATTTCTTCAGAAAGTACAACATGAAATTCATTCATCATCACAAAAGAGAATTATAGAGCATAACTGATTTTACAAGCCTTCCATTCAGTTAACAAAACCCAGGACTTTAATCAGACACTGTTCTGTTTGCCAAACCTTTATTCCATCTTATTCAAAACAGCATCTTTATTTTACAATGCAAAGTATGAAAATGTGTACATGTCAACAATCTTTTCCACATCACACAAAACCTTTCAACAAAAGTGATAATGTATTGCTTTAGAAATCTTTTAGGGCTTACCTCCCATAAACTTGAAATATTTCCTGTCCTGAGTGACTCACTTATTCAATACACACACACACACTGTGTATTGCAGTGAATTTTAAACAGGTGTCAGGCTTCCTGCACCCGGATCTTCGCCCACAAATGTTTGAAATCTTTCTTATGCTGCAGGAGATTCTGATGTAATCCTGCATTATTCAGATCAAGGCCACACACTTGCTGAGTTCTCCCTGGGTTTTCACCTACATTACAGTAGCACAAGCTGAATGAATTCATTTAGAATTACATAACTGTACTTGCATTGCATTTATCTGCCCGCACCAGCAGTGTAAATGATGTCTGCTCTTGATATTTTAACTGGTCATCTAGTGTATCTGTTGCTTCAGTTCATTAAGTGTTTCTTAAAGCAATTTCACACGAGCAAGAGTGTGTCATGAATAGAGAAACTACACCAGATTAGCTATACAGTTATACAGAATAACCAGAACAAGTTATTTTAGCAACACTGGCTGTATTTGCTAATTATTAATATTCCTTTTACATAATTTTAGAAAGGAAGCAATATGTTACCTCATGTATTTGGCTGAGTAAGTGCACCAATTAACAGCTGTTACACAATGAACAGTCTTGTGTTCTCTTCTGGAACTGCTGATTTGAAATGTAAATTAAGTACAAATTAAATTAAGTGCATTTGGGATATTTTTAATTGAGTCAAAAAATGGCTTTTATTTACCTGCAGTTTGCAGTCTTTATTACTTGAGCAGATTCGAGTCTTTGGCAGTCAAAGGGAAGCACAAACTTAAAGACTGAGTCAGTTCAGTACACAACATATTGAATGGACATTCTGACAAACCAACAAATCCATCCATCTCTGTACTGATATAGATGTGCTAGCACACCAGTTTTATGTCAGTTCTGTCAGTTCTGTATTCTTTTTCAGATATGTACATAATAACACTATCAATCCAGTAATCACGGATTTATCCATATGTTATGCAGATGATGATACCATGCAAACATTGTTGCCATTTCTCTGTCTGTATACTGTCTTCATGGCAGTGGATACATCTCAGATCACAGGCACCAGTCATAAATATTTAACACATTTAGAAAAAATCATTGCGGGACGACTGGCAACAACTGGCTCCTAAAAGATTTGAATCTTTAGATGCCACACACTACACGACTGTATCTGCCGACTGTAAACAATTAAAGTCAACTGGAACAGACGCAGTTCAGAGTAATACAAACTGCACTTTTGTAACTCTGTCATGACTCTGCAAACACCTCAACAATCTTAATAACATAATAGGACCATACAGTTCTGCTGGAGTTGTGATGCCCTCTGGCAGAAGAGATTATTTGAGTGCAGATGAGGCTGAGTCAGATGAAACAGGACTGACTGCATTGATTGATCACTGTTTCTGCTGTTAGTTCTGCATCTCACACTTTATAGGTTTTAAAAAGGTTTTACAGCAGTTCTAAACTGGAGCGTGCCTGTATACAACCTGCTATTACAAACTGAATGAAAAGTCAGATAACTAAGTTGCTACAGTTTTGTTTTTAAGATAAGCATGTGTGACATTAGCTTTAGTTTGCTGATGACTTAGTAATACAAAGGTGTACTGTGATGTTCATAATGTGAAGAGTGTGTGATGCAAAATGTTCAGATAGATATAAAGTACAACAAAAACTGCAACAGTAATAATTCCTCCCAGAGTAAAAGGCCTTTTATTTCTTTAATAACAAAAACTTTATAAACAAATGAATACTAATTCATTGATAATCACTACTAAAAATATAGTTTTGTAATTATCCAAAAAAAAAGCTTTTCTGTGGGGCTATGGGTCTCAACTCAACAGGAGACAGTGTTGACAGGTAATCTCTTATTTTTCCACACTCCTCACCGTGATCCCCACACTGAATTACCTCATCATCAGCAGCTCCCATCTTCTCTCTGTCCACATACACAGTCTACATACAGCCTGCAGTTTATAATGGAGACAGCACCGCACTCACTCAGGCGTACCTGACAACAGAGGTTTGTCAATCACGCCACATTATCAGCTCTTTGGACTCTGGTTACTGATAAACTACAGCCGTGTGATCTTTTGTTTGCTTGAAAGAGAAACTGAAGGGAAAAGTGCATATTTTAAAAATTATTGCAGCAATATACAATAATATACAATTCATATTTACAGTATTGTGATTGGTAAACAAATCAGAAAACATTCTATACATATACAGTATAGAACAGTATCATTCTCCCCTTCACAACCTGTGAACTTCGAACCAAGACAAATGGTCACAAGCCTTCCTGATTACAGCATTAACACAGTATTGATTTAGAGATATTTTAATTATTGTTAGTCATGACACTTATGTAACACGGGAGTTTCCACATCTGACATCCAACTATAACATGTTGGCATTAAATACACACATTTGTTTATTGTCATTTTGTTTATGTAAATAATTAGTTACTTAATTAAAAAAGTACTTTATGACCGATGTTCTTGTACATATTTAAAATGTACACAGTATTATTTATTCACTAATTGTATTTACACTTATTATGTAAGTGAATTTTTTTTGATGTTACATAAACTATATCCAATTACAGCTTAAGTAAGCCATTTTTTGTATCTTCTGTATAAACACACCGTCATCATGACATTGCTCTGTTCGTTTGGGCGTCACAAGCAGCTTAACTACAGTAATACTGACTTATACCTTGAATATGGGGCATTGTTGTTGATCAATGGCAAATAAGGGAAGTATTTAGGGAACCCCAATTCTGTCTGATAATGGACTGCAGAGACACATAAATGACACACTTGTCATGCTTTGCATAAAATCAAAATCAGGTTTAAGCCCCTACAGGGTTAAATGATTGGTTAGAAGACTAACCACCGGTGCTCACTACGACCTGCATGCTCTACAACTCACACACCCAAAAATTCAGTGAACAGTCTTTCAGAACTGGATTGGCATTTATCTACATTTACATTTAGCAGACACTTTTATCCAAAGCGACTTACAAAGTAAAGAAAACAATGAAGTGATACATCACAGGGAGGCAATAACATGAAAAGTGCTGTCAACAGTTACAGCGTTACGAAGTTACACAACAACTCTTCAAGACGATGCCTGTTGAGGGAGAGAGAAGAAAGGGTTAGATGTTGGAATTTTATTTATTTGTTTTTGAATAGGGAGAGCAGTTATCCAATATCAGTAGTGCTCCAGATTAAAGTCACATCCACCTTGACTTGACAAAGTAATATGAAGTATAAATAAGTGTAAATGTTTGACTTGCTTATAGTTGTGAAACATATAGCAGATGATTGCTGTTCAGCTAACATAAAGTTGATTAATTACAAGGACACACCCTCTGGTGATAAGTGCCTTGTATAATCACACTGACCCAGAGTCACCTGTTACTGTTAGCAGCTACCAGCCACTACTACCTACACTGTGCCTGATGTCCCTTCAGATGTTGTTTAGCAGATTTAGTTCCTCCACTTCTGGAGTTATTTTTCTTTGGCCTTTTGTGATGGTGTCACTACTGTAACATGCACTGACCGGTTAAACCACTGGGGTTTCAGTCAAAGACACTGTGAAGCAGTGGTTAGCTGAATCACTATCAAAACTGAACACTGCGCTTTCAAAGACCAGTCTAGCTTGAGTCCTGTAAGCTGTTTGACGTGTGAATTAGGTGACATGAAGGAATTAGGTGACCCATCAGTGCTTCTTCTCTGTTGTTTGTTTATGCAGGCCGCTGTTTCAGCACAAGTGTCTCCTAATGGAAATGAGCTGCCTCTGGTGTTCCTGGAAATGCCAGACAAACTCCTCCCACCTACCCGACATGTAGAACCAACACATGGCAACAGGTGATTATGTACAGCTGTGGTCTGAGCGTCTCCCCTCACTTCACTCTCCAGTCCTCAGTTTTCACTTCACCTCACTTCTCAGCGTCACCCTCAGGTCAGCGGGTTTGACCACAGCCGAGGGCAGAAACATGATCAGCTGAGATGAGTGTATTGCTCATGTCACAATATTTAAAATTCAGTATTTTTACTCTCTGTGTCCTCACTGACCTAAGAGGCTGTGTGGTTTCAGAACACACCTCACCTACATACCAGACTGAAATGCGTCTCAGTTTCACAGGAGGTATTACCAGGTTATGTGTACTCACACATCATTGTCACACACATATTTGCTGACACAGAACACACAGAGACTGAAACTACATTAATACTGTTATGTGTCTGTAATATATTATGAAATGGTATTGTTTAAACAGGTTTAATTGTTCATTAACTAGTGAGGAAGGCCTGTAGTCTCTATTAAATGGCAGGGGAAAATGAATAAAACTGGAGCAAGTGAGTTGGCAACAGTGACTGTGACTCACTGTAATAATTTGAGAAAGTCTGAAGTGAACTTTCACTCTTATGTTGTGGACTGATTCAAAGCAGCTTCAGACTTTGGTATATATATATATATATATATATAGGTACCAAAGTAATCATCATTATATGTACATGTATATGTGACTGTATATCTAGATGTGTGTGTGTTTTTGCCTTTTAAGTCCTTTAGGTGAATCATCTATTTTCATCGGAAGCAACTGTTTGGTTTCTGTGGAAAAACAAACATCCTTGTGGGGCCTGATGACTTACCCACACTTAATAATAGAGAGGGAATGAGTGATGTGGACTGTGTGTGCATTTATTTGGTAAAACCCTCAGTGCATAAAGCGAGTAATACAAATGTACGATGTTCGCCTGATGGATAATAAAACTGCTGGAAAAATTCAACAGAATTATACTGAAGAAGGAAACTTGTATATTTTACAAATGCCCAACCAACCACCCACAACCCTAACAACTACCTAGCAATATCCTAACAACCGCAAATAATGCCCTAGCAACCACATCATTTAACTTTACTTAAGGCACCTCTGTAAAAAACACAAAAACAATAAAAACTCTTTCTTTTTATCTCTGTGTATGTGCTTGCTTCTACATTTCCAATCACTAACTTCAAATTTAAACGTCTCAGACCATGTGTGTGTGAGGAGTGAAAACAAAGTGCACGTGGTCAGAGGAAAAGCAAACACTTGTGTGTGTGTGTGTGTGTGTGTGTGTTATGGAGACAGAGTGCTCTGCAGTAATGCAGAGTTGTGCAGATAAGACCTGCTTCTCATCAGCCTGCGCAAATAAACAAAACCTGAGGCAGAGCCGCTCCTCTGACACAGAAGTGTGTACACAGCTGCAGAGGCACACATGTGCTAGTTGTGATGTCATAAAATCACAAAGGCATAGCTCATTCATATTAATTACATTTTGCACAAATCATTTTTTACTGTTTTAATAAACAAACATTCAATGTGATGTACTAATCAGGAGATCTGTGTTTCTCAACCAGGGGCCCGGGGTCCATAAGGAGGCCTCAGAATGTCTTAAAATTAATTTTAATAAGGCAAATACTATAATAAACTAAATATTTCTTTGTTTGGTTATTAATATAATGAAAAAAGATGAGTTTCCTTCTAGTCTCTAGTTGCAGTATTTCTTCATTTCTCCATAATATAACATTTCAATGTATATGGATGGGGACAAAATTCCTGTGTGTGCGTGTGTGTGTGTGTGCATGAGTGTGTTTGGTTGCTGCATCACACAAGTTTGGTGTTTAAGGTCAATTGAGTTAATACTCGGTTGTTGGGCTCACTGTTGCATTTAAGGTTTCTTTTGGGTTTGTCGTCAGTGTGGAAGAGTTTTTGAGTTTTTACATCTTTTGATCTGGGTGCACTGAACTCTAAAGTCACTATTGAAAGAATAACGAAAGTTAAAGATTGTTACACCCTCTAACCCTAGATGGGATTTAGCACATCTCATACAGCTTCTGTGATCTATAAGCTGGAAATGAGCGCCGCTGCACCTGTTTATTACATGCAGTTGTTGTTTCTGTGTTGAAAAAATAAGATTATGTACCGAATGTCATTCAATGATCAGCCAGCACAAACTCTTATCAACCCAAACCAGTTATCATGACAGATCAATGATGAAACCTTTCCCTTACCTTACTCTGATTCACAACAGTACGTTTATAATAATGATTTCTAATTTGATCTTCTGCTTAGCTTCATTTGACATTCAGTTTCAGGTTTTAAACAGAGATGGGGACAGAGAGACGAAAGTTACGGATTGCAGCTTTATTCTATGTAGAGATACAGTCAGTGAGTGTGGATAGTGTCATGATCTGCTGTACCATTTACCTGAAACCAAAGGAAACGTGTAGGCTGTAGGTGATGTTTCTGTGTGGGCCTGAACTACATTTGATGTTGTAGTTCAAGGACAAAACTGGAGATTGTTGTGCAACACTGACCTCTTGTGTTCAACTCAGATAACTCCTAAAATTAAAAAATGGTCATGTCGTTACTCTTTCAGCCAAGGAATTTATTCGCCTATAAAGGAAAATTTGGGGAGACGATGGTGAACACCATCTCACCACATAAAGATCAATAGGCAGGTCAAACGTCACAGGTCACCACAAACCCTCTGTTATTATATTAATATTATTATATTATGTTAAACCTACAGAACACCCCACAGAAATGTGGCACCAGCTGTTAAACTTCTGGAGGAACATTCTTGTTGATCCTGGAACAACATTCTTATTAACCAATCAGATTTTAGCCATAGCAAACAGGTTAAAAGCTTTAATAACATTCTAATCAAGCCATCCATTCTCTCTACTTTATGATTGTTTATTTTGGACATTAGGATTGTGAGTATATGGTTGTGATTGACATAACCGTCTCTCTTAGACAAGCACTAGAAATGCATTTAAAACATATAGCATTACTGTTTTAATTGAACATTTCCATCTAGGGCAGGAAACAAACATCTCTCCAACCAAGACACAAAAACAGCCACGTGACATTGAAGGAAATATTTTGATGGCAGCTGCTGCCTAATAGATCCTGCATGACGTCACCATGAAACCCTCTGTGCTGTTCCTGATGATGTTATAACTAACCAGTACAAAACAGAACAGCAGGAAAACATCCCGAGCACCAGGACTGATTAAATGTCCCCCGATCCATCATTTGAGCAGAGAGACACAAAGAAAGGTCATGGCAACATCAACATAAGAATCAGAGGCATCATAAGGACGTTTAGCCATGTATTGAAGTTTTCCAGTTAAAGGTGGGCTTGACCCTGACCTGCAGGATGTTAATTCCATCTCTACCACAGGTCACCAGACTCACTGTTCAGATTCACTCTCATTGCAATTGTTAGGACAAAATTACTGTCAAGATTACTCGTGGTAAAGAGCTTAGCTGTTTGTCGGTTGAACCTTGTCACAGAGAGCAAGGTTAGATTCCTGGTTTGATAACAACACATTACACTTTCAGACTGAACATTTCAAAATAAAGACAGACTTTATCAAACTCTGTAAACTTTATAAAATAATGTGCCTTGCAATCAAGTAAAAATAAAGTCTGAAATATAATTAAAACTATGAATCAATGCATGCACGTAAGTTTTTTTAATTGATGCCAGTTTTAATGTGTGTGGTCAAGTACTCAAAGTGTTGTGTTAAGTTCAATTAGCCCAACCAACAGCTGAAGTCAGTTTTCTACACTTCATAATTGAAAGTATTTCTCCATTTTAAGAGCTGCTTATTTGTAGCAGTTTGCTATCTACATCTTTGTTAAAAAATGGAGAAAGAAGAAAGAAGCACAAAACTGAGAGATGAAAACTAAAGTAAAAAGAGTACTTATACAGTATTTTATAACAGTACTAATGTATTGTTATAAAATATCAAACCTATGCTGGTAACACTAGCTGTCAAAATACCACTGTTATTATAATAAATGAAGTGTATGAAGCTTTGAAAAGATTTACTATGACAGCAGCAGTTCATAGTGAGACCACCTCCCCACCAGTAAACAGCTGCTTCAGGTCTGATTACCATGGTAACCTGTATATTACCCGGAGGTGCAACACAGCGTTGTGTCCAGCAGGGGGCACTGTTACACACATCACTGAGACTAGAAATGCAGCATTCACTTCACTGCTTGATTTATTATTGCGAATACAATAAACATTACATAAAAACCTTGAGAAAACAACATATAGAATGACATATATTATATATACAGGTCAACGTCGAGCGACCTCTGCCGAGATACAAAAGAGTGTAATTTCTGTATTGATATGACCTCTTCATCTCATGATGTCATTTCTCTATATGTAACTCCTGTACATTTGGCGATTCATTGTCAACATCCTCTGAGCAGCACATAATGGCACACCAGTATGAATTTTCTGACCAACAGAATATTAATTTCAGGTTACATAGTGATCTTTCAGACCTCCACAAAACATTAAAATTTAAACATGAAAACAACAAGAACATAAGTGCAGAAGGCAGAGTTGGAAATGTACTCTCCAAATGAAAATAACTGTACAACACAATATATTAAACAATACACTGTACGCGCAGTATCTGACATAACATCAATTTGTTAAATTCTGGCACATTTTGAACATCACTTGATGCAGCTAATTTCTAGTTCAAGCTGTCTAGAGCTTACAGGTTTACATGACAACACATTTAACAAAACATCAATGACATGTAATGCAAACTAAGTGCCATGTGATTTTTTATTTGTACATTAAATACATTCATATTTCATAATAATTAATAAAAAAATTTAACAACAAATAACAACAAATTATTCAAAGCTGAACAATGATGAGTGAATTTTCTTGAACATGAGAAACGGAGAGAGAATGAGTGTGTGTGTGTGTTAAGATCATTTGAACTGTATATAATAATCCTTCACTTAGGGGCAGATTTGGCTTCTTGAATTCTTGAAAAGCTATCTTAAAGCATGTATCATGTGTCCTGCACAAAAGTATCTTCAACTTTCAAGTGAACTTGAAACTTTCAAGCTATATTCTTGATTTTTGCATTGTGTGTGATGGTAATGATATGCAGTAATACTAATATTTTGCACATTTTGCCATTGGATAAGCCACCCTAAAAGCCCTGCTTAAACAAAATGCCAGCTGGTTAATTTAGAAGCAATCGAGTGTTTATAAATTTCAGTTCTCATATATTAACTGGTTTTGTATTGACACCTCCTGTTAAATCATGGGAAGTCTTTAAGCGTATGACAGTTTGGATCACTGCTGTTCTGGCAGTGACGTGCCCCACTGTCACTTTCCATTTCCATGATCATCAAATATTAACTTTGAACTCAATTGTTCTGGAAGAAGCTGTGTGATGGCAAAGACAGCTGTACTGGGTGCAGTTACACATTTTGTAAATATTGATTTTAGACTTTGTACATTCACTTTAAAGGACGTTAGAATGTCTGTTTAATGGGACAGCCCCAAAACAGAAAAATTCTGTTACTAATTTCATCTCTATAAAAAATACCAACATTTAAGTAGAGGCAGAATTAAGCTGTTATAATTATTATAATTCATTATCCATTAATAGTAAAGTTTTTTTCTTTTTCCCTAACTGAAGAATCACTCATTAACATCACCAGTACACTCTTAAAAATAAAGGGGCCAAACAGGATTCTTCACAGCGATGCCATAGAAGAACCATTTTCGGTTCTCAGAAGAACCTTTCAGTTAAAGTTGCTTTGACTAATAAAAGAACCATGTAGTTTTTCTTTTTTATAGTTTGTAGAACTTTTATCAACTATAAAGAACCTTTGGTGGAACAGAAAGAGTTCTGTGGATGTGAAGTTCTTTATGGATCCACAGCCCAACTGAACCTTTATTTTTACAAGTTTTTGCAGATACATTCACAGCTGCATGGAGAGGTGGGTCAGGAGATACATCACTCTTAACACACACATCTGTATTTACTGACTGTGTAAGGAGGGGTGGGTATCAATTACATTCTGATGAGTGCTGCTTTTAACATTGTGTTTGCTTTGTGCCATTCAGTGTGGTTTGCAAGCTGTGAGGAACATGGAGTCTGGGAAAAGAATCCAGGGTTGGAAAATGAAAGTCTTCAGAGCCACAGACATATGACAGACATCCAGTTTATGGCAAAGAGGATGAAAACACAAACAGACAGATGCGTACATGACTTTAGGAGCGACAGCAGCCGACTCCCTTCATCTCCTTGTTCACATACTCCTGCAGCTGAAACTTGGGCTCGTTGGGCTCCTTCATCTCTCTGTGTTTCAGTTCCCTGAAGGGAGAGACATAAGCTTTCCTTTTCAGACTCACAGCACATTGCACGTAAGTGTTTAGTTTGAGCACATTATGTGTGTTGTTTAACTGGAGTAATTAATGCAAATGAGGACACAACCACAGCCCAAAAACTTGTGCTGTAGACCCCACTAATCCTGAAACAGATTTCTAGGTTCTGAGTGCCAGAGGTCTGTTAACACTGATGTGTGTTTGTTCCTGCCTCCATACTCATTATTTTATAAACAGTCATCATATTTATTTTTGAATTATTTTCAATTACTGCTGCTATGATCTTTAGAAATGCATGTGAATAACTCTGTAAAACAAAATTCAATTGACCATCTGCTTTTCAACTGAGCACTGTGTTTTGTGAATAACGCGCATTCTATTAAAGCCTAATTTATATGGAAAGGTGTGTTTTCATCTGAAAATAATGACAATGACTTTATATGTATCTGATAGTCAGCAGAGTCCGTCCAGGTGTGTCTGTAAGTGACTTACTTGGCCACAGCAGTGAAAGCCAACTCCACATTCAGACCAGATTTTGCGCTGGTCTCCATGAAGGGAACACCAAACTCCTGTGGGCAACAAGTGAGAAACTTAACAAGATGCTATTGTGCATTCTGTACAATATACTAAACTGAAAGTGTACTGCTTTGACAGACAGTGCTATAAACTGCTTTAGAATTTATGTAAGAGATCACCCCAAGATCAATGACATGCATGTAACCATGGTAATAATTGCACACAGATGCGTGTGTATGTCACACATGCACAGTGAATAATTTCAATGGGGCAACCTCTCATAAACAATAAGAGGTTTAAAAAAGCAAGCCATTTACATGTATCTAGCCTACAGTGTATTTGTTACTGTTACAGGCTTGTGAATGCGGCTGAGTGCACCTGCTTAGAAAATTGAGTTAGAGAGCTGATGCTAAGAGCCTGTGAAAGCAGTACCGCTGTTCTCTCTCTTACACTGACTTCATCTATACAGTAAATCTCTATAGTCTTCAGCTCTTTTATATAAACCAACAGTTTATAGTCACCAAATCTGTCAATCTCCTAAAAAACCCCAAAACCCTTTACTGGGGTTTTTCTCTTGCTGTGCTTGTTGAGCTGGACAGCGGTGGTCAAAAGGTTCTTTGAAAACGTTTACATTTGTGTTCCAGTGAAAAAATAATAGCATACAGTTCTGAAATGACATAAGCATGACTATATAATGACATTTATAGCTGTTTTCATGTGTTTGTTAAACAACAAACCTTGGCTAGCCTCTCACCCTCCTCTCTCTTCACAACTCTTTCATGTGTGGCATCAGCCTTAAAAAAATCAATCATCAGTCAATCAATCAATTACAATGTATTATGTATTGGCTATGATTTATAATCAGCTAGAATAATCCATTTGCTGTATAAATCATTGATGAGTTCATAGCTATCATGCATGCAACCACTACATTTAGAAAGGGCATATAGTTTCAGATCTCAAATGTGTGAGGTCAGCAGGCTTCAGATGTATCATTTAGAATGGATATATCCCAGCATGCTTCACTCACCTTGTTACCCAGAAGCATGATCACTACATTCTGCTGAGCAAACTCGTGAATCTCTGTCAGCCAAGCCTGCCAAAAGAAAACAACTGATAGCAATTGTACTGTAAATTTACAGGAAATAATAAGCTCACACGCAGTACATGAACACACGCACACAAACCAGTAAATCTTGGGTTACAGGGGTCCAATAAAGTTTAGAATCAAGTCCCTGAAAAGTCTATATTTTATGAGGGTGAAAGTCATTCCAAGGAGGTAGATATATTTAAATCAATAAAATACTGGCATTTTCATAAGCTGAATTTGCACTCAGCTAAGAAAAGAGCTAATAAAAAAAACAAGCTGTAGAAACAGCATTTAGAGAGAGAGAGAGAAAGAGAGAGAGAGAGAGAGAGAGAGAGAGAGAAAGAGAGAGAGAATGATAAAAGCCCAGAGCCTATGAAGTCTGACCTCAGGTTAATGAAAGCCCCCTGTTAATATTGAGAGCACTGAATTAGAGGTGTGATAAAATTCACAGCACGGGTCAGTCTCATCCTCACACACAAACTCTCACACACACACACACACACACACACACACACACACTACCTATAGTATACACACATTATTCACCATAAATACAACAGTTCTAAGAAAAGATTTCTGATCAGATATAGAAAATATTTCAAACATCAGAAATCAATAAATGCAGAAAAAACATTATACACCAGGAAGGCTTTTGTGACAAGAACAGCCTTCTTTTATTTACTGTGTAGCACCTTTATATACCGTATGTCATGAAACTACGCAGCACAACAAATACAGTTCAGTATAGAAAATAACTACAAAAACTCCTGTTGATTTTCCTGTAATTTACTGGGTCTATTGATAGAAGTTTTTTAATGGCCATTGCCAATACTAATATCTACAGGGCAGGATGGGCCATGTAGTTTAATATATAGCCAATATAACAATGATAATAATATTTTAAGACAATGTACAATGTTGTTTGTAGTTTTTGGAACTGAATTCATCATCCGTGTCCTGTCTGAAGTATCTCCTGGACCTAAATGATGCAGGATGAATTGTCTGGAGTAAGCAGCTCTAACCCCATGCAGAAGACAAAGAATACACTTGGATGAAATCTAAATCCTCGTAGTTTTGTTCTAGTGCTGCAGCCAGACCCTCTCACGCTTTCTCTACTTCTGCGTCTCAGTTAAATGTGGCAGCACTCCCACACTCGCTCTCTTCCCCTGACTCATCAGACTCTCTCCCTCTCTGAAACTCACTCAGCCTCATTTGCATTTAAAAAGCATAACAGTGCTATTTAGCAATCTGTCATAAAAGCCTGCACTGTACCAGTGTGCATGTTTATTTCCCCCTGGGCCTTGAACAGGAGGCAGAAAAGACTGAAAGTGAGAGAGACTTTTGATCTAGCTATGTTTGTTTCATGCTTTGCTTTTTTAGGCACAATTAACACCAGCCTCTGATATGCTTCATTTTCTTTCATAGAAAGCCGGATAAATATTAATTAGGGTAAGAGGTCTCTCTGAAACCTTTAAGTTGTATTATTCTGCTCTGAAAGGGCACACAGCACATTTAAAGAGTGCTCTGGTCAACAATATCATATCACACAAACGGCTCACTCACTGTACAGCTGTGAGGCTTATATATATATATATATATGGCTCTGTATTAATGCTGATTCTACAGAAACAGTACATCAGCTTTTACTGTTGGAATAAATATAGCCATATATAAAATGTCAATATAGCAAACAATATTTATTAGGTAATTATGGATTTTACAACGTAATCTAAATAAACAGTTATTTTGTGACCGTGACTCGCATGTGTTATAAGTCAGTGTGAAACTGCAAACTCAGATGACAACCAACACTTTAATCAGCTCTGGAGGAAGATGTGAATTCAGGTCAATTTAAGAACGAATCCAAGTGTGAGAAAAAGTTGAACAGACTCAAGATTCCAGGATTGATTTAATTTGGACAAAACAAAGGCCACCAGGCTTCAATAGAGTAAAGCTGCATGAAGACACCGTTTATCAGCTTTCTCTCTTACCTCAGATTTATATCATTTAGCAATGAGTGCTTTATGAGCCATAAATAATGCCACATGGATTTTACCTCTCTGCTGATAAATCTGTATAAAGCACATAAAGAATTACAAAGCAAGAAAGATGACTGTGAAACATGACTGCCTGACAAAACTGAAAAATGCCTCATATCACATAAAACATGCACATATCAGTCCATAAGTGAATGTATACGGATCCACATTATAAACAATATATCTCTGTTAATGATGTTGTGTATGCACAGAGAATATGTGAAAAGAATAAAGAAAAGACACAGGTCAAGATTTTTCTAAAATAATGTACTATATATATGGATCCAAACACAATATTGGTCTTGGCTTGTTGGTAAAATGAACAATTAATCCGTATCACAGACAGAACACTAGTACTCAGCAAGTTAAACCTTTTATTTCTGAAGAATTAATGTGACAATCTTTTTCACCAAACCTATTCATTTTCCTTCAGAATATACAGCTCAAGTCACATAAAAGTTTTTAATGAAGATTTGTGTCCTTGAAGAACTTGAAAAGTGTTGGTCACAATTCACTCTAAGAACAGAACATATAAAATTTGTCAGTTTTGGTTGGTTTGAAATAAATAATGACTCCATTCTCATTGTTGGGTGAACTGTCCCTTTAACTGCTGCAGCTGTTATTCTATTTCCTACTGACAAAGTTGCCACAGAAGCTGATGTTCCAGGTCTACTCAGCTGTTCTCAACTCTGTTTTGTGCACCTCAATAACTGTCTGCTTTGGTTCAGCTGTTAAGACTAGAGCGGAGAGTACTGCTGAAATGGCAGGAGATATCCTCACAGACCGTAAACACCCTAAAACTTCCAGGCAAACAGCAGCTTTTCCCACAGGCCATCTGCCTCATGAAGTTAAAGTACCTCACCAGGCCCCTCCCGATGCAATATTTGCACTGTGTAATAGAATATACCCACTCTGTATATTATATAATACCTTATATTGTGTTATACAGCAGTCAGGTCAGACAGAGTGGTTCTGACTGGAGTAAACAAGCAGTGCAGACTGAAAGTGTAGAGAATGTTTGTTCTCTGTACTTCTGTTTTATTGCTTTATTACTAACAGCAAAATAAACTTTAAATGTTCTTCAATCTTAAACAAAACATTAAAGCTTCTGAATGTAAAATGTAGTTGTCAAAAATTACATGTTAAGCTTGATGGTGGCAAAACTACTTTCACCACGGTACTTACTAAAGATTGTGACATGAAAGTTAGTACGAGTTTCTTGTCTTGTTCTTCTGTTTTGAGCTGCTCAGTAAGAGTGATGCTTTGGCAATGTGTGTGTTTGCTTGCACTACTCTTCACACAACACTGCCAAAGTTTCAAAGCCAAACAGAACGGCTTAAGAATCATTTCCCCAAGCACTGCAGCAAAAACTTGAGCAACATCTGAGACGGTTTAAAAGTTCTGCTCTACACAGAGCTTTCAAGATTTAAGGATCAGATTAGATGTTTTTTGATTTAGTTGAATACAGAAATTTAAAAAATAGTATGGCACATTTATTTTATTCTACATGCTCTGTTCCAAAGTGCAAAAATCTACAGATTTGCAAAATACCCCATTCTGAAAAACAGACATTAATTATTGACCACCCACGTTTACTCTCATAGGTGGACCAGATACTATTATTGCTAAAGATAAACTAATGATAAGGATTAAAGGTGCAGTAAATGACTTCTGAGAAACGGTGTTGAAAACTGAAATCAACACCCAAACTAATCATTTTGGGAATAGTTGCTACATGTCTGTTCTGTGTGTGTTGAAAAACGTGTATTTTCACACAGTCTTGGCTGTATAAACAGGAGAAAAAACAAAGTGGATCGGACTGATCACAGCAACATCATAACACTCTTATAGACAATCTGCAATGGTGGTGTGTGCACCCGCAGTTAGTCACTATTGGTGTTGCACAGCGTGTTTGTTATTTTAAAGGGGAGCAATGAAGGGAGGGATGTGTTTGTTTGTGTCATTTTCATATATGAACAGCGTTTCTCAGTAAGAAAATGAATACTGCATCTTTATATGGAAAGAGAAGTTGCCAAATCTTGTGCAGTTCCTGGCTATGTGTAGCACATGAATAAAGAGTTAAAGTTTATTTTAAACACATTTCAAAGCCTTTTGTTTTTGAACCTTTCACAATAGCGCAGGCCTTGCAAAGAGGCTGTTAGTGAAAGATGGCACCGCTGAAAACTATATTCAATAAAACAGCACCTGTAAGTGAGGAACTGTTGCTGCTCACTGCATGCTACATACTGAGGAGGCGTTTTCACAGCAGTAACATTAGTAAAGATCAATATATAGAACACAATGAAAAACTGTTGAAATAACAAAGGCCACAATAATGACATCTGGCCCTGATTTCTGATATTACATAAAGACAGACAGAGAAAATCCTGCAAAATAATTGCTGTTCTCTAAACATTGTGGCAAAGACGCTCCACTTCAAATGGTTTAACTGAAACGCTACGATAGGCTTTCAGTGGCGTGACAGATTAAGATAAGCATATCAAGAATGTTAATGTAATGAAGACAGTCGCTGGTTTGTGTCCCACTCATCAGGAGTGATAAATGAGACTTATTTACATCATTTATCCAACAAAACACATGAAGAATATCAATGGAGGAGAAAAAGACACAACATTAACTCTGTGCAAACAGAACAAAGGAAAGAACTGGCAATTGGACAGAATCTTTCCCAAATACACACAGCATGTGTTTCTTGTTTCCTGTCCATCAGATAACTCTCTCTATAGTAATTATTACTTATTGTGTCATTTAAATGCTGATTTTGCACTATGCATGAAATTAATGTTAATGTTTACATTTAGTATTTCAATCAGTTTTTACATCATGTGTTATTAGGTAATGCATTCAATTATAAAGCCAAAAAAAAAAGAAACATTTTCACTCAGGTTTGGTCCCCACTTTACATCAACTTCCTATAGATACAGTACGGCAGGTGTATATTGTATGTGTAGTGATGGTGGCCCAGCACAAGATTATATTTGATTCCCAGTCCAGCTCTGGCTTCAGAGCTCTGGCTTCTAAGCACAGACAGAGAGTTCAGTCAAAGAGAATATTTGTGACAAGAATAAAGAGGATGGTGTTTGTCTCCTGGGTTAGTTGAGGTCTTCTCATCTATGGTCTCTTTGACTTACAGCTCTGTGGCCACAATCATCACAGCACAAACAGGAGTGTATCTGTGCATGTGTTTACTCAAAAACACTGAATGCATGCCGTGAAAACGTGAGTCAGTCATCACTTGGATGGCAGGCGGGTCTCTCCCACACGTGTCACACTCTCCATGACCTCCCATCTGCTCTGCGGCTCCACCTCCTAGTCTCCTGTCTTCACTATATCTTTCTGCACGATTTCTCACACGGCTGACATCCAGAATTCAGGGTTTCTGCTGTGCCACCTGATGCCTCACAATGCTGATGAGAAGAGTGTTTGAGTTAAATCAAGTGTTCTGTAATCCCTCCACTCCAACTTCACTCCTGGTTTTCCATCCAAAATAAATTTTTGATTCAATGTGAAGTTCTTTCAGTATGTTTGTTTGTAAGAAAAACAAGAAATCGAGTACAAGATTATTACATAAAGTGTTTACACAATATCTGTACTTGATGGTGATGTATTGTATGATTGTTCTAAATTTTAAATACACTACACATCTGACTGTATTATATCCATATGGAAATCATTTGAAATAATAACTTAATAATGTTTTTGCTGTATTTCTAAATTCCACAATAAATCTTTGGTTGTTTGATTGTTAATAGTCTACAACAGGGCTATTCAGCTCCAGTCCTGTAGAGTCACTATAGAGTTTAATTCCAACCCTATCCAAACACACTTGTTTGTAATTATCAAGTTAACGTGAATAATGTGAGTAGCCTGTTCAGATATGTTTGATTAGGGTAGAAGCTAAACTCTGCAGGAAAGTGGGCCGCTCCTCACACTCTCTGGTTAAAGGTAGGGTAGACAACTTCAGAGAGGCTATTAACAGCAAGCTAGCTCTGAAAGCAGAAGATCCCACCCTCCCTTTAGAAGGCCTTCAACACCAAAGCCATGCCTCCTATAATGATGTGATGACACGTTCAACCAGCATAACAAAAAATGTTTCTGGAACAAATCACCTACCCTTCTTTTAAAAGAGTAAATGGAAACAGCAAAATCTCTCTCAATCTCTTTCACTACCATCAAACTGCAGTTTTTCCCTTCGACACCCACACTGTAGCATTATTGGATAAACCTTCATGTAAGTAACATGTGGTTATGGTTTAACCTTTGTCAATGAAGAAAGAGAGAAACCTGTGAGATTGAGAGGGCGATGCTGTGGCTCTAACGCTTCTTGTGTTTAATAAGTCGGTGTGGCTGCTTCATCAAAGTCTCAGTGCTACTCTAATCAGTGCTGTTGTTCACACACAATTGTGTGGCTGATTGCACGACATGTAACAGGTCAGACTAAACTGATTACTAAAGAACAGGCTGCAGTTTCATCCTCTGTTGAAAATTACACTTCTCCATTATGCCTGTAAAATGGGTCTGGCTGGAGCCATTTGAATTTATTAGCATAACACATCACATCAGAAGTACCACAGAAGCACAAGTATCACAGAAAACTCCAATGATTACAAATGGAATGTAGGTGTGTGTGAGAGAGAAATTCCTCAGCACATTTGGAATAAATACATATATTTTATACGCATTATGTTGTGCACCTCATGAAGTTGACTGAGAGTGTGCAGAGCTATCATTTTATTTCTTTTATTTTTGATTATTACATAGTTCCTAAACTTTGTGCCATTGTGTCACCATTGTGTGACTATTATTTTACAATGTAGAAATTGGTTAGTGTATTTGTGAATACTGTACAAATGCCATTTACGCTCCAGTATGGAAACACTTTGGGTTTCCTAATGTCAATAACATTTCAAGACTGTTTTTAACTATTTTTATTTTTAAATAGATAAACAGTTCACAGTTCATGTGATGAACAGTTCAAATGATGAACAGATCATCATTTTCACTTTTCACTTGACTTCACTTTAAGCTGCAATCTTTAACTTTTTAGGTTTGAAAATAAACAAAAATCAGTTATTGATCAAGTACATGACAGATCAGTGTTGATAAACTGTCTCCTTCTCTTACCCTGATTCACAATTTATAATAATGATTTATAGTTTGAGGAACTGGGTTGGATTTCCCCAGAAATCTCAGTTTGGCTTCATTTGACTTCAACATACAAAATGAAAAGTAAAAGAAACTTGCAATTTTATGGTTCAAACAGAGATGGTGGCAGAAAAGCAAAAGTTACAGATTGCAGCTTCAACCACATCCAACAAAAACTCCCCATTATTCACGGCAGGGTGAACATAACAGAGCCAACACCACTATTTACATTCACCCAGTATTTGGGGTTAATTACAGTACAGGCAACAACAGGAAGCAGAACATGAAAAACTGCCTCTTTTCTTGCAGGTCCAGCAGCCTTTTATCCCCCGATCATCCTGCTGTTTCTTATACATATTAATGTGAGTGTCTGTGGCTCTTACAGGCCACTTCACTCTGTTTTCAATATATCAGCTAAAGAGAAACATTGATTTTCTTTTGAAATTGCAAACAGAGGAGCAAACGGAAAATGCAGCAAATGACACCATTCTGACCTGCCAATGGAGGAATACTGCTCATGTTTCATGAGAGACGAGCTGAAACTGACATGCTGGATTTGTTTGTTTGCAAATACAGACAGAAAAGACTGTCTTAAGAGGATATATGCTGTGATCTTTTTAAAATATATTAAAAGCAATCTATTTACTATAGCTATTTTAAAACAAACTATTCATCTTAATTTAAGAAATGTGCTGATATATTGGGTATCACAGACAGCGTGTTTATGGGCAAAGATATGTGGGGTCTGGCTGTCATATATATGGATGTGAATGTCTGTATGTCAGGCTGCCTTCAGGATTTTTGTAGCTTTATTTCAATAGTTATTGGAGAGTCTGTGCGGATGGCTACATTTCTCAGCAGGTGGATATTAACAGTCATTCACCTGCCTGCTGTGTGAACGGGCATACCGACTCTCTGACAACATCCTGCATGTTTACTATTGGCTCTTTTCCACAACCTATGACATTTCTCTCAGATGTCCTGTCACATATTAATAGTCTGTCACCTCCTTCTATTTTTTTATCCCTTATATTTCTTTATATCAGTGTGCCAGACCTCTGACAGAAGAGGGTGAGATTCTAGCAAAAACATTGTTAGTGTTGTGTACATATAAATCTTATATTACACTAATCCATTTCCTCTAGTTTTACCCATTCAGGCTGATTTATGAATTGGTTGCAAAAATTTTTTAAAAACATTTTTGTCCAAATTTCCACACTCTCCTCCTCCACTGTCGTCACTGTTGGACAGTGTTACCTTCAGGGTAATATTTCATATTATTTTTTTAATATATTTTATTTCTGTACTATCAATTATGATCTCATACAAACCTCAAGAGAAGTATCTGCCCCCTGGTCAGTGGGTGTTACAATCATCACCAAACTCGAGCCGTTTCGAATGGACAAGTTAGGCGTGGCTTAAACGCTTGAGCCTGAGGCTGTGACATCACAGAACACGCTCATCATGCATGCAGCCTCATGGGTGTTGCCTGACCGCCAGATTAATGCTGCTGCAATGGGAAAGTTATATGACCTGATTCTGCATGTGCAGCTGTAAGAGCTGATGTGTGTGAGCATGTAAATCACAGACTGACATTCTGACAGCTTCAAATTCAGTTCCGTTGAGGTGCTCCTTAAATAACTCATCTAAACAAAGATCTTTCCATTCGGAGAGAATTCTGTGCTTTTTGGAACTGTGTGCTGTAAACCAGGTTGTTGTAAACCTCAGGAGGTAAACAAATAAGGGGAGAAAGTGGAATGCAGTCATAAGAATAAAAAAACATAGAATGGCAGACTTCAGAATAAATTATACCTGCAAGCTCCTGATCTTGACGCTGATTTAAAAATAATGCCATTAAAGAAACACTGTTGTTCGCCTCATTTATGCATGTGGTTTTATACAAAACAACTTCAGGATAAACTATTAAAATCTGTACAATCAAGAATATGTTTATGACAGATTCTTCCTATCTATACAGAATGAAAGAGTTGTTGTTATAACTCCTGTTGTTAGTTATACAGGGTTACATCCTCTCGAAACAACAGTGGTAGAATATTTAAGGAAAACTGTGTCATCAATTACTCACCCTCATATCATTTGACAAGAGGAGAAATTCTGAAGAATTTTGAAGAATAAAATTAAGTCATTTAACAGATGATTTTAACTAAAGCAAATGAACATCATAAACAATTTATCATCTAATAGCCAATAGTACGTTTAAGAGTTAATTACAGTACACAAGTTAAAGGCAGGGCAGGTGATTTATTCCAGAAACATTTTTGTTATGCTGGTTGAAAGTCTCTTCACATCCAGATAGCAATCACTAAGTGAAGTGCTCTAAATATATTTATATAAATATATTTTCTGTGGAAGACACAGGACCATAAAATGCTTGTCCAATCATAACATTCAGTCTTAATACAATGATAGGATGTCCTATTTCCAGTCAAACTCTGTGTTCATGTGTTGGAGGAGGCGTGGCTTTGAAGAGCTCTGAAGGGGGGCAGGATCTTATGCTTTCAAGACTAGGTTGCTATTGCTAGCCTCTCTGAAATGTACCTTTAGCTTCTCTACCATTACAGCTGGGGTAGCCTGTTTTAACCTAACACCCAAGGACCAGTATATGTTAAGTAGTAGTTAAACTGGCCATATTACATACACAACATAATAACTTCATGTAAATATCATTTCTATCTGTGGCACAGTGGTGCTGGTGTGAAATTAACTCTGGGTCCAGTAACTATATGTGTGTGTATTAATATTGTATTGATATGTGTATTAATACAGTAAATATGTGTATTAATATTGCTCTTATTTGCTGAAGCGCTGCAGTAAGAGGCTAGAAAACTCCACAGGCAGGTGCAGATGGTGAACAGGAACATTTAACAGCGAATGTAAGAAGACAACGTCCTCAGACGGAATGAAACACAGCAACTGTCTCTATTGATTTAGATTTCTCTGTTGCTTCTCTTTAAGCTCCTCATGAAAAATGCATTTAGACTAACCAACACACCATCAGCTGAAGTGCTTTCTTTTAAGTGATTTTCAGGTAAAGCTTGTCTGATTGTAATGCATGAGCGTGAGTGTGTTTTCCTATCAGGGTTGAAATTATTGAGAAAATAATGGAAAATATCACTGAAATGACTAACATTAGCATCACTGCCGGCGTCGTTCGTATCATGCACTTCCCCCTCAGGGTTTTAATGTGCAATGCAAAAGCTTCACTGAATGAGATGCTAGCATGAAACCAACCCCCACTGAATGCATTTAAAGGGCAGCCTGTGCTATAAACCACCACTGTTACTGACCCAAACACACAAGATCTGGACCAGGATGTGGTTCTTCATTTTAGAGCTAAACCAAATCTCTGTCTGTGCACCATTTAGGGATAAACACGAGTAGGTGAAAATGGTGAAGTTTTGACTTTGGGGCAGCACCAGTGTTCAACACAGTGACTTTCACTGTGGGGCAGCACCAGTATTCAACACAGTGACTTTCACTGTGGGGCAGCACCAGTATTCAACACAGTGACTTTCACTGTGGGTTGAAAGATTCAACACAGTGACATTCACTGTGGGGCAGCACCAGTATTCAACACAGTGACATTCACTGTGGGGCAGCACCAGTATTCAACACAGTGACTTTCACTGTGGGGCAGCACCAGTATTCAACACAGTGACTTTCACTGTGGGGCAGCACCAGTATTCAACACAGTGACATTCACTGTGGGGCAGCACCAGTATTCAACACAGTGACTTTCACTGTGGGCCAGCACCAGTATTCAACACAGTGACATTAACTGTGGGGCAGCACCAGTATTCAACACAGTGACTTTCACTGTGGGGCAGCACCAGTATTCAACACAGTGACATTCACTGTGGGGCAGCACCAGTATTCAACACAGTGACATTCACTGTGGGGCAGCACCAGTATTCAACAATACTTTCACTGTGGGGCAGCACCAGTATTCAACACAGTGACTTTCACTGTGGGGCAGCACCAGTGTTCAACACAGTGACTTTCACTGTGGGGCAGCACCAGTATTCAACACAGTGACTTTCACTGTGGGGCAGCACCAGTGTTCAACACAGTGACTTTCACTGTGGGGCAGCAGTATTCACAGTGTTTTGTGGGCTTCAACACAGTGACTTTCACTGTGGGGCAGCACCAGTATTCAACACAGTGACTTTCACTGTGGGGCAGCACCAGTGTTCAACACAGTGACTTTCACTGTGGGGCAGCACCAGTATTCAACACAGTGACTTTCACTGTGGGGCAGCACCAGTATTCAACACAGTGACATTCACTGTGGGGCAGCACCAGTATTCAACACAGTGACTTTCACTGTGGGCCAGCACCAGTATTCAACACAGTGACATTAACTGTGGGGCAGCACCAGTATTCAACACAGTGACTTTCACTGTGGGGCAGCACCAGTATTCAACACAGTGACATTCACTGTGGGGCAGCACTCAGTATTCAACACAGTGACATTCACTGTGGGGCAGCACCAGTATTCAACACAGTGATGATAAAGGACTTCATGTGGGCCACAGTATAAACATTCACTGTGGGGCAGCACCAGTATTCAACACAGTGACTTTCACTGTGGGCAGCACCAGTATTCAACACATACTTTCACTGTGGGGCCAATTAACACTGATTATTTTGATCTTTCAGTATTCAACACAGTGACTTTCACTGTGGGGCAGCACCAGTATTCAACACAGTGACTTTCACTGTGGGGCAGCACCAGTATTCAACACAGTGACTTTCACTGTGGGGCAGCACCAGTGTTCAACATACTTTCATGGCAAACATTCAACACAGTACTTTCACTGTGGGCAGCCTCAGTATTCAACACAGTGACTTTCACTGTGGGGCAGCACCAGTATTCAACACAGTGACTTTCACTGTGGGGCAGCACCAGTATTCAACACAGTGACTTTCACTGTGGGGCAGCACCAGTATTCAACACAGTGACATTCACTGTGGGGCAGCACCAGTATTCAACACAGTGACTTTCACTGTGGGGCAGCACAGTATTCAACACAGTGACATTCACTGTGGGGCAGCGTATTCAAAGTATTCAACACAGTGACATTCACTGTGGGGCAGCACCAGTATTCAACACAGTGACATTCACTGTGGGGCAGCACCAGTATTCAACACAGTGACATTCACTGTGGGGCAGCACCAGTATTCAACACAGTGACTTTCACTGTGGGGCAGCACTAGTGTTCAACACAGTGACATTCACTGTGGGGCAGCACCAGTGTTCAACACAGTGACATTCACTGTGGGGCAGCACCAGTATTCAACACAGTGACATTCACTGTGGGGCAGCACCAGTATTCAACACAGTGACATTCACTGTGGGGCAGCACCAGTATTCAACACAGTGACATTCACTGTGGGGCAGAAAGTATTCAACACAGTGACATTCACTGTGGGGCAGCACCAGTATTCAACACAGTGACTTTCACTGTGGGGCGCACTAGTGTTCACACATGACATTCACTGTGGGGCAGCACCAGTATTCAACACAGTGACATTCACTGTGGGGCAGCACCAGTATTCAACACAGTGACATTCACTGTGGGGCAGCACCAGTATTCAACACAGTGACATTAACTGTGGGGCAGCACTAGTGTTCAACACAGTGACATTCACTGTGGGGCAGCACCAGTATTCAACACAGTGACATTCACTGTGGGGCAGCACCAGTGTTCAACACAGTGACATTCACTGTGGGGCAGCACCAGTATTCAACACAGTGACATTCACTGTGGGGCAGCACCAGTATTCAACACAGTGACATTCACTGTGGGGCAGCACCAGTATTCAACACAGTGACATTCACTGTGGGGCAGCACCAGTATTCAACACAGTGACTTTCACTGTGGGGCAGCACCAGTGTTCAACACAGTGACATTCACTGTGGGGCAGCACCAGTGTTCAACACAGTGACTTTCACTGTGGGGCAGCACCAGTGTTCAACACAGTGACTTTCACTGTGGGGCAGCACCAGTATTCAACACAGTGACATTCACTGTGGGGCAGCACCAGTATTTAACACTCAGTGAAGCCTGCCCCTGACAGACATTTTATAGTGATTATATAGTATGCACTATGCTAGAGACAGGAAAAATGAAATCCTTTAAAATGATATTAAATATCAATAGGAATTGTGTTATCGTTCATTTCATTCCACTGTTTAAGTTTGTGTTTGGCTCAAGGCGTGAGTGAAAAAGCATCACACAGAACACATTTTGTCTGCACTGCTTTTCAATTGTTTTTGACTAAATCTAAATGCTAATTTAATTCTAGATTGTAACTGTGAAACTTCAGAGCTTCTACAAATGACCAACAAATGTGCATTTTTTAATCTAAAACCTAAAAACGGATAAACATCTGCAATTTAAACTGTTATTTTTAATTAAATAAAACTGTGAAAAGCAAATGCTGCAGTGTGCCAACAGAATCCATCTGATCTATTGTCTGTAAAGAAACCGTAAAGCTGGTCTGAGGCGGCTCTCAGAAGAGCACTGATGCATTACTCTGGCTGACAGAAATCATTCCTTATGGCCTCTTTAAAGGAACACCAAAACATCCTATGAAATGAATTCTTGTTATTGAGTGTCAAGACATCAGAAGCATTTATCTTCTCAGCTCTGTCTAGGACTGTGTTGTATTGAGCAGCATTTTGACTTTAATAGTGGACAGACAAATTATTTTTTGGGGTATATTTACTGTGTCAAACCTGGTTAAAACATTTAAACATTTAGATTCTCTAAATGATTATGCTAAAATATTCACTTAAGCTGACAACCTGCAGCAAACGATTATACAAAATACAAAGCAATCTGAATACTTTAATCAAAAACATTGTCTTTGATTATGCTTTCAGATTGTGCTTTGCTAGAATTTTGAACAAAACAATCAAAACAATAGCATGTTAGATTACACCTACAGAACCAAAGCAAACCAATAATAACAGGATCACAGAAACAAAGCAGTGAGTGAATAATCACAGCGGGAAACGCTTTTTCAGACATTTGAAATGCTGGCAGGCCAAACACTTCAATCATACATCAGCGACGACAAAAATCCAATCAGGAACTGAGTGACACGTACAGCTCACTTGCCTCTGGTGGACGGAGACAGCAAATGGAGTGAGACCGGCTATTTCTGAGCTCCGATCACTACATGAACTCTCAGAGTACGCAAGATCTCACGGCTCTGTGTGTGTGTGAGGAAGAGAAAGGCAACTAAGTTAACGAGATAAAAAGGAAGAGAACCTCAGAAAGGGGAAAAATAGAGCAATAAAGAAAGAGAGCGAGATAATAACTTTATATGAAGTGGGAGGTTAAGCAGAGCTGGAGGACAGGAAATGCCACTTTCATGCAGACTAACAGTAGAGATGTTGTGTGTATAAATAAAGAAAAAACGAACTAAGCTGCACTACAGTTGTGAAATAATTAGAGCTAAATTAGTGATGATGTTATGCCCTGATAAAGATGAAATACTTTGGCAAAGAAAGGGTAGATTTGGGATTTTAGCATTAAATTTAGCATTAGCATCTGGTCAGTAAATGAAGAGTTCCTGTTTGTTTGAGAACTCTAAACACTTGTAAAATAACAAATTCAGCATCTGGTCAGTAAATGAAGAGTTCCTGTTTGTTTGAGAACTCTAAACACTTATAAAATAACAAATTCAGCATCTGGTCAATAAATGAAGAGTTCCTGTTTGAGAACTCTAAACACTTGTAAAATAACAAATTCAGCATCTGGTCAGTAAATAAAGAGTTCCTGTTTGAGAACTCTAAACACTTGTAAAATAACAAATTCAGCATCTGGTCAGTAAATGAAGAGTTCCTGTTTGAGAACTCTAAACACTTGTAAAATAACAAATTCAGCATCTGGTCAGTAAATGAAGAGTTCCTGTTTGTTTGAGAACTCTAAACACTTGTAAAATAACAAATTCAGCATCTGGTCAGTAAATGAAGAGTTCCTGTTTGAGAACTCTAAACACTTGTAAAATAACAAATTCAGCATCTGGTCAGTAAATAAAGAGTTCCTGTTTGAGAACTCTAAACACTTGTAAAATAACAAATTCAGCATCTGGTCAGTAAATAAAGAGTTCCTGTTTGAGAACTCTAAACACTTGTAAAATAACAAATTCAGCATCTGGTCAGTAAATGAAGAGTTCCTGTTTGAGAACTCTAAACACTTGTAAAATAACAAATTCAGCATCTGGTCAGTAAATGAAGAGTTCCTGTTTGTTTGAGAACTCTAAACACTTGTAAAATAACAAATTCAGCATCTGGTCAGTAAATGAAGAGTTCCTGTTTGTTTGAGAACTCTAAACACTTGTAAAATAACAAATTCAACACAAATCTGCTAAGACTCCTTTTTGATTTTTAAGCTTTGCTAGCATATACATGCCACATTTTGTATGTGTATCAATTTCTGTCTCTGTGATTAACAGATGAACACTGTCCTCCTTCCACTCCAGAACAGCCACACTTTACATGTCTTCAACAGCCCAGTGAATTCAGCATTACGTCTGTGTGCTGCTAAGTGGAAACTGTTATCATACCTCGCCAGTTTGGGTCTGAAGCGGCAGTCGAATGAACCGAAAGTCACTTGTGCACAATTTTAAAGCTGTTGACACTCTGCGGCAAAACTGAGAGACATTCACAACCCAAGAACGAGAGAGCGAGAGAGAGAGGGAGAGATTGTGTGGGGAGTAATGAATACTAAGCGTAAGACACACAGTCTTATGAAGCACCTGGCTAACAGCAGCACCAGAAGGCTCACATTTCAGATATACGTTCAGACAAATTCTGCCTTTTGCAAATAGCAGATACATGCTCTTAATAATAAATATACATCTGAAAAGATACACAGCAAAAAACACACTATTGCTGTGTCCAGTTCAGACTGAATCCAAACTAGTGCTGCAACCTGCTTAACCTGTCTATAGAGATAGTCTACTCAAAAATGAAACTAAGCTGCTTTAATTTACTCACACTCCAGATATGTGTTGGTACTGGCTGAGGACATTTTGTGAATCACCAAAAATCACAGTACAAATCTTTTTTACTGTTTTCACATCTTTGGATGGCCTCAAGGTGAGTAAATTAAAGCAGCTTAGTTTCATTTTTGGGTGATCCCTTCGAATACACCCTGGGTTAAGACTACAATCTGCCAGTCTGCAACATTTTCCCAAACTGATTCACAGACAAACCAGTTTACAAATGATGAGCATTTGGGAAGGCAGATCAAATTTAATAAATGATGTTTTGTGTGTTGAGCCACAGGATGTGATTTAGGCAGTTCATGCTGTAAGTGACCATGTGACTGATTCATTTAAAAGATACTGATGCAACCATGTGTAATTCATTTTTCTTCCCATAATCCAGTGTAATCCTGTTTAGAACTGAATTATCTCAGACAGTAATGAATATGATGCTGCCAGCAGTAGCAGGGCCATTTAACTCTGTATTTTAAAAATTAAAACCTTTAGCATCATTTGTTTATATAGCAGTTTCCACTAATACTATAAATACTTTAATCTTCATATGTGCCCTAAGTATTTATAGTGTCCAAAAACATTTGTGTCCACTTTAGATATAAAAATATAAATCAACATGATGAAACAATGTGCGTATAAACAGCTTTAAAACCTTGTTATGCAATGATTTGGGCTTTTGTGCAGCTCCAGCTTCTGTTCCCAGTTTATCACAGTTATTAGCATAGAATTACATGAATTAACCTGAGTGCTAGAAGTAACAACTGAACAGGTGCACACACATGCATACACGCACACACACACCATGTCCCTTATGGTTACAAGTCCAACACAGCAGACAAAAGCGTTATGAAATGTAAATTCATGTGGACGTTAGCTGCAACCTTTAGTCTGAGGAACTGTGTGTTTAATATATATATGCTGTAAACTCACTGCACAGCACATATGAAGACTTGTGCAGAATTATAGTAACAGCTAAAAGCAAATATGAGGTACAAGAATTTAAAGGAAAATGTGAGTTTTAAGTATTATCAGGCTTTATCCTGACATTCAGAAAATGGAACTGATTGTGAAATGTCAATTTTCAATTACTTTAAATGGGCTGCATCATGAAAAACAGGACCTTCATTACACATTTGAAAAGAGTCTGTATAGAGCAGATCTACTCTAACTTTTACAATGTAATGCATCTGTCCTCATGTACTGCAGCTGGTACAGAGGAGCAGCACCTGAATGATGAGGCAGCACAGACACTTGCCCTTTAAGATTAGTGAAAAGTGGCAGACTCTAGAGAAGAACTTTCACAGATTTATTATTACACAGAACTTGTAATTATGATGACAAATGGGTCTTTTAAAACTAAATGTCACATAAGTCTTACCTGTATGTTGTCAAAGGAAGATTTATTTGTCACATCGTAGAGAAGCAAAAGAGCTGAGAAGAGGCCAAAATATTAGTACAAGAAAAACAGTACAGAAAAACAGTACAACCACTCAACAACCTTTTGATGTTTCTAAATACTGAAAGCCCTTTTGTGCCCTGAAAATACTTCATTAAGAGAACAGAAACATTTTATTCTTTCATGTAGTAGTAGTTCATACATGTAGTGGGCATCTGGTTTTTTTGGCCTCACACAAAGTCATTTTAGGCACTCGAGTCTACATCAGCTGATTGGCTCTTTCAGCATGTGATGTATTTACAGATTAAGTCCTTTATTTGGGGTTTGGAGGAGACGCGTCCGTGAAGGGCGAACATTAAAGGATAATTACCATCCGTGCAAAAAAGAGGAAATGCACAGTGAAGAACAATATCTGTCTGTAATTTTACACACAGACACACACAAACCAAGACAAGTGGCCTGGTATTCAGCTAAGAATGGAAGAAGCAAATGTTTGAATGGAGATTGTCTTTATCAGCTCACAACAGTGAGAGACTGTGTGTAGATGTGCAAATATGTGTGAGACACTTTAATTAAATCTTTGTTTTCAGTGAGACAGCAGGATAGCCAAAACTAAAGCGCTGCAAGCTTGCCTTCCAGACTGAAAGAATTCTTCACGCTGTGTGTGTCTTTAGGCCGTGCTCTGAGTGACAGGAGCCTCACTGCTCTGAGAATTACAGGAAGTGACAGCAGCATGTTCGGGTCTTGCATTGTGGATGCGTCCAATCATAACAGGCCATGAGTGTGAGCGTGGAAGTGAACTGGATCAACCGAGACTAAAATTTTCCTAAAGTTTGTAAACAAGGTCATAAGCAAAAGCTGTAAAGCTCATTTCTAAAGCTAGACTAAAGCTAAGCATTTATAGATACACAGACTGCGTTTTAAAACTGGTGTTCAAACCACTTTTTTCCTTAATCAATAATATTCAGTTTCTTTCACAAACAAATCGTTTCACATTATTAGACCTTACTATACCCTAGGGAGCTGTAAAAATAAAAATCTTAAAATCTTCTTTACACATCCAATGTTTATTTTTAGTGAAAATTTGAACTATCTCTTTAATTAGATGGCATCCACCAACTGGCAGTCAAACATTTCTGATCCGGATCGCTGAATGAAGAGCTGAGCTCTCAAACACATAAGACGATTTTTCTCAGTGAGAATGAGATAAGAAATATTGTGTGTGTGCAACATCTAGTTCACGAGATGAAACAGTTTTTCTAAAGACACCCAGGAGCAAAAAATCAGCAACAGACTACAAACTAAAGCTGTTCTTCAGGTTAATTCCACTACAGCACAGTAAAAAAATCTGTGGATTCATAACAGATCGTCCAGCAGTGATTGTCTTCATTCACTGATTAATGCAGTGGAGCATAAAATTAAATTGTCAAAATAGAATTATGAATGATTAAGAATTGGTGTGAAATTGATTGGAATCAGCTTCAGAGATTTTATTGTGCTGACTATGGACACTGTAATGCTCGGTATTTCATAAACGCTCTTATACAAGCTGCTTCATTTATTTCAGAATTATTTCAGAATCGCAGTTTAAAAGACCAGCTCAAAAACAATATTAAACTCATTCATCGACTAATCAGCCTGCATGGCACATCCCTACTCTATGATGTCCAATAATGCTGTCTAGGTAGGCATCTCAGTAGTTTTTGAATTGCAGCCATCATTTTCTTTTAAAGAGGCTTGAATGTTTTGTCATCCATTACGTGACTAATTAAGTAGGCGGAAGTATCAATTATTTCATGTCTCTGTATAAAATGTGATGTCTGTTCTTTGCCTATATGTCAGTAGAGCATATGCCAAAGCTGGGACAAAAGAAGCAAAATGCTGCTTTAATTCTAAGTGTATTGAGCTGTATAAACAACGAAAGTGGAGCAGACGAACAAAGACTCATCACAAAGTGCCTTTTCAGAGCGACTTAGAATGACACATGTGAGTGGCACTTCAATAATGACTGCAATTAACAATCATTATGTCAAAACCATTTCTGAGGCCCATTATTATCTTGTTCTCAAAACCTATCCCAAAATACTATCAGTTATTACTGACCTAGAAAGGTAAAAGAGAGAGTGCAGATAAGAGAGAGGTGGAGAGAAAGAACGACAGAGAAGAGAGAGAGAGAGAGAGAGAGAGAGAGAGAGAGATCTGCCCCCAGAAAACTGCTCGCTCACTCAAGCAAAACTACTCACACACCACAGCACTTTTAATCCCCAAGCCCAAAAACCCATTTAATCATTGATATGAATTTTATATTTGGTTATTACAGGGTTGAAAAACTATCAAATTAGGTAAACAAGACGGATCTTGAAATTACAGCATGCTGATGATATAAATCAAATGAATACGCCTCATAAATCATAGATGTCGTATCAAGCCACAGAACATTTTTTCAGAGGCCACTCCCTGAAAACCTTCCCCAACTCAGTGTCTGTCTTTCCTGAGTGTCCGTGTCTTTTTCCTGCACTGTGTTCACGGCATTTCTTTCATAGGATGACTATAATGATTAATATACAGAGAATCATGTGATGTGCTGTGTGAGAATCATTTTGTCTTGTGTCATGTGATGTGCTTTATTAATTATTTCTTCTGCCTTAAAAACAATGACAGATGTGGTTCTTTGATATTAACATGATCCTGATGACCATTTCACATGTCATTGTATTACATACCATCTACAGTACTTCAAAAATACACACTGTAATACCACAGAAATACAATGGTGCCATTTCCAATGAACAATGTTAGTGTCATAGTACTTATTTTATGTTAAAACACACACAACTGCTTCTAACTGATCATATATTAACAATAACAATATTTAAAATGCAATCATCTGGCAGTTCTCATATGCATGAGACTTTTAATATCAGCATGTCTGCTGCAGGGCTGCAGTGTGTTGTGGTGTGATGCCATGTCTCTCTGTGAGCTGAACGGCACAGATGGATAAGGCTCTCTGTGGGCGTCAGGAAGGCAGTACAGTCTCTCTTCTCACACTGGTTTACTCACATGTACTCTAAACCAGCTCCACCATCCCTAACATCTGAGAAGACTTCTGTGGAACTCAACTGGTCAATCTTTGCACACGGTCAGCATGCGTCTGACAGATGGCATGTGACAGGTTCATGTGTGAAACTGTGTGCATTTTTAGATTACTGAATCACTTCAAGTCAATATAAACATCAGTCACCCTCAGTGCTGTGCATATCACTCAAGATCTGCCTAAGGCTTGTTGAAGGGGCGTCAGCAGAAACAGAACCTCATTTAACAGGGTTGTGAAGCTGCTCATCATGATCCAATCAGTGCTGTTTGAAAGTCTTGGTCATACATCCCCTCTGAAAGCATCCTCTTAAATATCAACAGGGGAAATACCTTTAAAAACTGAGAAATCACCAAAATTACAATGACTTGTAGTCTACACGGACAAGCTTCTCTGCTACGAGAACATGAATGTGAGATTTACTATTTATCATTTTGCTTTTAGGTACTTAAAACCACTTACATTTACTGCAGCACAAAAGCACTTTCTGTTCAAGGTAGATTTGTATAGTGCAAATGCAAACACAGAAGCTAGCTTAGATAATTGAAATTCACTGGGGCAGCTCTGCTAGGGTACAGTGTATGTTTACTACGATATATTACTGTATATGCTCAAGTTTAACAGGAAAAGAGAAAAACGCATACAGGCCTAAACACATTCTGTTTTGGTTTGTTTTCTTGGTGTTGCTACAAAAGTTGTGCATTTAGTGTGTGTGTGTGAGTGGAGGTTCCTGTCACTGCTGTCTCACTGATATAATATTTATTATTTTATATATTTTATATATAGAAGTTGTTTAAAGTAAAGTTTTCTAAAAATTCAGTTATAGATTTTGTTGGTGCAAGACCTATATACCATATCTTAAATAATAAGAAAGCTGCTTTGGATAGCAGAGGATGCCAAATACAAAAATTATTAATTATAAATTATTTCAGTTTTTTGTGCCTTGTGTCCCCAATAGTTCATTTAAATTTTTCTCCCACAAAGCATCAAAGTGACACATATAGACAGCATGATATGATAGATGAATAATATTAAAAGATTAAGAAAATAAAATGTAAATTAAATTAGCATATTCTGCTGGAAAACACATCTTTGTAAGGCAAGAAAAGAGTTTAAGTTTAATTTTTAGGCTAAAAGCTTTAGTTTTGTGCAAACGGAGTGCAGCATCACAAATGATCTGCTGTTGTCATGACGCTCAGCATGTGTCTTGCTTTCTGTTGGCTGCCCACAAGAATTAACAGTCACTGGGCAGTATAAAGGTGTCTGTAAGTGCCTAATTATATGCAAGAAAGACAGGACCAATCACAATTCAGTATGCAAATGGATGTAAAAATGATATGCATATTGTACTGACATCACATTTTTATCAATGTAAGTCAATGAGAGACTTCCAAACATTAATCATATATATATATATATATATATATATATACACACACACACATACTGTAATGCAACAAGTAAATGCAACAAGTTCCTTTGGATTAAAGCATCTGCCAAATGTATAAATATAAATGTTAAGAGAAAGTGAAAACAGAGGAGTTGGCAGATGAATCGTTCTTTTCTGGAATTCTATTAATAAAATTATTAAATATGCCTCAGCAGGAGTTTAGACTTCAAAACTGCTCAGAGAAACACTGGGAAACCATTTTCTGTATCACACATTGTTCATCATTTTGCAAATCCTAAACAGAATTTTCCTGCATATTTACCCCAGGTCTCCATACAGTAGAACGCAACTCACCATGTGCGTCTCGGTAGTAGGCATGAGTCACGCTCCTGAATCGCTCCTGTCCCGCTGTGTCCCAAATCTACAGAGACAGAGGAAGAGAAAGAAACAAACAGATCCACCTCTTTACCTGCTTCATCTATCCATCAAACACACTGGTCTCATAGATCAGTGGTCTCTTAGATATGATTATTCAGTGTTATTTCACTATGAGGGATAAAGAAAGCTTTAAGGATGTGATAATGGTGTGAGGCTGAAGACAGGAATGCGGATTTGTGACTGAGGTCATGAACTATTACACAGCTTGTGTTCTGATAAGAGAAGCGTATGACCGCACACAGAGATCTGTCGGCCAGCGTCATGTTTCACACTGATGATAGGAAGTGTTCATCTGTGAATGCTGATGAACAGGGCAGGCTGACATTATCAAAGGCAGGTAGATATCACACAAAAGACAACTGAGCAAATCTGGGCTGGGTTTCAGTCAATAATAGCCCACAGGCATAATTCACCCAAAAACCACAGCTGGCATCTTTTATTCCCGTTCATTTCATTCCGGCCTGTGTGACTTTCTTTTTCTCAGCTGAACACAAAAGATGCTAAGCAGAATATTTGTGTAGCTGTATTTCATCCAGTGAAAGTGAAATGGGACTGATGCTGTCAATCAAGAAAAGTGACAATTAAGCACCACAGATGAAATCTGTATGACTAACACAACTGTATGACAATCAGACACAAGCCATGATATAAATCACTATTTGCCAAAAATCAGAGTGAGATTTTCAGATGTCACACTGTTCCTCACATGAAGTCATCATATGGCTTCAGAACACTATACAGGGTACATGCTGTGTACAGTATGGACTGTGGTTCATTTTTTGGTTTGTTTCGGATGTGACAGTACACCATGTATCACCATTTATATTTAATGAACGGAAAAGCAGCCTAAACAACTGCATGAAATTTCATTATCCACAGAAGAAAACAATGTGAGGGTGAGTCAATGATGCCCGAGTTCTTTGTTTTTTCTGGGTGCATTATTTCTTTAAAAATAAAATTCAGAAACAACATCAGTGATGTGTGTCTCACTCACATGTGAGAGGGGTACCTTTGCTCCGAAGTGTTGTCCGTTTGACCTGACACAGTGAGTGCATGACTATTCTTTAATAATAATAATCAACAGACTGAATTTACATTAATTTACTCATTGCCTGCCCTCCCAAAAACACACTCACTGATAATTATACTAACACCCTTAAAAACCATTTAACACTGAATACAAGCTCAGGTGACTGGAGTTATTAAACTAGCTGTCTGGTTAATGAAACCTGCAGCTACTGGAGCGTTAAAGATTAATGACAGCCTCATTAAACTCTCATTAGAGCTGATCCTCAAGATGCACATTCACTGTTTACTCATTGTTTACTGTCGATATTAGCAAGAGACACCAAAGCAATGAGAAGGAATCTGAACAGATCACCTTTCTATTTAAATAACACAGATAATGAGAGTTGCTTCAAATGTAATTAAATAACCTTATTACTCAAGAGTTTATTGTTATAAAAATGCTGACAGACATATTACCCAAAACCTTGTTATATTGAAAGTATTAATACAGATAATGATCCTGCTAATCACTCATGCTGTAATTTTCCAGGGCTGGAAATCTGGCCTACTAGTATCAAGACTTGGTCTTATATGATTGAAATAGCTGCCCAAAGATGCTGTGAATATGGTTACCATGTGCAGAGACTTCCTTAAAGGGACCAAATGTTTCACAAATAATTATATGGGAGAAATATAAAATTCTTCCAAGAAATCTATAAAATAATGTCTAATTTGCTTCAGTATTACTGTTCTGTTGAAATGTGAACTAATCTTATGTTGAGGGTACAGTGAATAGAATAATGACATTTTCATATATTGGCCATTACCTTCTCCCTCAATATTACTAAAATAATTATTAAAAAACTTAATACGGAGCCGGAATCATTATTGAAGCTATCATTACATTCCTTATAAATCCTATTTCTAATTCCCAGCAATACAAATAGCACAAATGGTGTCGTGTTTGCATGAGAGACTGTATTCAAACATTGGTGAAAATAAACTGCCCTGCAGGTACAGGTTGGTTTATTCTGGTCTGGACCAGCAGATTTATAGTGATTATCAGTCAAAAGCATCAGGTCTTTTATTTGACCAAGTAAGTCTTTCTGTTTAAGCCTGATTACAATAGCAGCAAACCCACGATGTTGACCAGCCATGGTAGACAGCAGAGAATTAATGGCATTTAAAAAGCTGCATGAGAGAAATGATGCTTACCTGTAGTTTAACCCTCACGCCATCAATGCTCAACACCTTGTTCTGCAAAACAAACAAGAAAGGAAAACATCAGTCTTGGAAGTCATTGTTTTTCATCAGCTGTCCCATTATCATCCACTCTGGATCACCAGTGGCACTGAACCTCAGATCCATTATGCTTTGAAGGTGATGAAGTGTCACAGCACAATACGGGTGGTTGTTTTGACTTTGAACTTTCATGAAATCTCCAGAGATGTTCCTACCACATGTTACACAGCTCTGTTCTGTTTCAATCTCAAAATCCAAAAATGAGCCCAAATGTTTTGCTTTTATAAGGTCATAAGAACCTGTGGCAGAATGGCATGACTCAAAGCACCGTGACGGGCAATTTTCTTTTGTCATGCTATAATTGAGGGAAAGGTCTGTTTTATAGGTGTTTTGGGAGCTGTTTCTTGCTCTAACTGGACAGAAAACAGCTGTTCCACACATTCTAATGAGTGTGAATATTATAAGCCCTTATTACACTGCCACCCTCACACTTAATGACGAGTGAGAAAACTGATTTAAATACACACACACACACACATTTCAGCACAAACACGTGCAGCTTCAAGTCAAGCTGTCATCACTTTGATGACTCAATGAAATCATGGCTGATAAGTCACAGCAAGTCTGTTTTATATTTTTATATACTGTATCTTCTTTTGTTTAACAATAGCTAACAATTTTGCTGTCATCTTGGCCAAGAATGAACACATGGCATGTCTTGGCATCAACTGCCAAATAGTTATTCTGTTCAAGCCACAATAAATTGGAAGATGACAATTTGACTAAAAAAAGGTTTATTTTGGGCCTGTTCTGCTACAACAGACACTGCATCAGAACATTATGACACTTGCTGGTGATGCATCATAATAAACCTGCTGTCAAACTGAGGTGCACAAGTAGCTTAGCACCTCAACTCTGATAACACACCAAGAAACTTTCATATTAAATCAATAAACCCTGTAAAGCTGTGATTTACACTGTATTTACAACAGTTAGGACACACAGTGGAGTGCCTAAAACCCTCGTAGATGTTCTAAATTCACTGTAAACCATGACTTCACTGGGCTTTATTACTTTCATAAAATGGTTTTTCCATATACCTCAAAATCGTGCAAAAAATTAACATACAGTAAACATAAATGTAATACTGATAAAAATCAAATAAAAATAGATTTTTCATCAATCAATGGACACACCTTCAAACATGGCTTAACCAATCATAATCAGAGACTGGGACTATCTGTTTTATAATAAAGAAATAATCTATGAGAAATTGTGTGTTATAGTGATTCCATCACAAGGTTTGCTCTTATGCAATGGCAACAAAAGCAAAATAATTAAACGCTACTAATTCTCCTGCCAAATCATATAGTTCATCTGTCTAGTCTGTCTAACTGTTCTGCCACAGGTCACAAGTGTGCATTTATCAGTGTATTTGACTTCTAAAACGATCTCCTTTTTAAGTCATCACTGAGCAGTACAACTGAGGGTAAGCAGATTTCTTTTAGTATTTCAAGACATGAAATAGATATCATCTAATAAAGCAAATCTTTAACTTGAGCTTCTGCACAGAAAGACTCTTAAAGTCTGCTTTCTCTGAAGTTCTACAGTCAAGAAATAAGAAAGCCAAGGGAAGGATCACCAAAGATAAAAGCTGAGGCTTTAGGATTTGAGACATTAATGAATCGATCCTTGCTGATAAAGCAATGAAACAATGCTTATTTATAAATGCTCACACTGAAATGCGTCATAGCAACAAGTTTGGAAAATATTCACAATTTAAATCTCCCAGTAAACCAAAGTCACAGCATGGTCACAGTCTACTGACACCAGTGTTGAGTGTTTTGGATCAAATTTACAAATCATCAAAGCATGTGCAAACATTTCCCACAATTCACAAAATGTTCTAAATGTTGCAAAAACATTGGGTTTCAATGGGCAACAATTTTATTACTATTTACAAAACACAGAACACAACAATTCTGGACCTTTAAAAAAACGGGCGAACTTTTCTGAAGCCACATTAGCAGGTCATAATTAGTATGATGTATTGTTGGGAGATAATTCTGTCTCAATGAATATGATGCATCCCGCTCGAGCTGTACAGTACATTGTTCAAACCTCCGGATAAAGACGAGGTCCCTGGACACTTGTTAGTCTGGGTCATAAATAGGGACAGTGGAGAAGTGACTCAGACAAACACCTACACTACTTCCTTTCTGACTACTTCCTTTCTGACTTCCTTTCTGGTAATCCACCAGAGAAGTATCTTATGTAAGGACCAAATTCTGAATGAATTTTGTCATCAGATTTGCACAGAGTTGTGGCCAAAGCCTTTATGACTGTGTGTAAAATCTTTTTAATGACTGTAAGCTACAGGCAGGTGATGTTGTGTCACATTCAGTCTCAGAAACACCTACTAGTTACCAACAGTTCACTGACCTGCCAACTTTCACTGATGAAATTTCTTACTGTGTGAACGGAGCGTCACTTTTTGGACAGGATAAGCTGCAAGATTTAAAGCTGAAACTCAAAAGTCAGGCTCTGCATGACTAACCCTTGTATAACTGATTAAGGTCACTGAATAATATTCAATAGTCTATTACCTATAGGACTGTGTGATAATCTTCAGAAGGCAGGGAATTAAATCCACTAAATGAAGAAGCTTACTAATGTAGTCAAATCCCACATATCACTCTAATGATAATGGAATAATAAAGCCTTTAAGGTTAAAGGACTCATTTTCCAGAGTCATCCTTTATTTCACTCATGAATAAAAAGATGACTATAATCGGTGAGGTGTTTCAGTAATCAGTAATAGCCAGTGACCTTATAAAAAGAGGAACCATTGAGATGTTACTTTATCCATTCAGTGTGTGTGTGTGTGTGTGTGTGTGTGTGTGTGTGTGACACTAGAAAGCAGCACTGAGCAGAGACAGTATTTCTTGCTCAGTGAGGGTCAAATGAAATGCAGAGATCACACTGTCAGGATCACCTCATCACCCTTCAATTAAACGTTAACTCCACCCTAAACCTCACAGCTGTATCGTTACACTGACATTATGGCTGCAGGTGGCAGCAGTATGGAGACAGGTGGGCTACACATCAGCAGTATGGAGACAAACACAGAAACATAAATTCTATATACGTTTCATATATACCAGCATGCACATCCTTTACTGTGACAAAGAATCTCGGTGTTTTTTATCATATGTATTTTCTTCTTGTTGTTCCCCATCTCTCTCTCTCTGAAAAGGTGAGTGGGTTTAAAGGTTGGGTCTGGAGAGCTCTTTGAATAGCTCTTTCGGACTGTACACACTCATTTTTACTCTTCTTGCTCTTTCTTATTTTGTTATTAGCACAGCCTTTACCGAACTCATTCATCCAAGAAAATTCTGCCATTATAGACCTCAGTGAAAGAAGATGCCATATTTCACTTTTTCTGGAAAAATAACACAAAGAAGGATAGTCACATTAGTAGGTTCTTCTGTATTTTTTTTATACCAATTTAATACTGTAAGTAAGTAGTCACTTTTTAAAACTAACTATAATCAGATAATTCAATAGCAAATGGTACAACATCCATGTTTCAGATGACACCCAGAGGTGCTGAATAATAGATTACAGTACAGTACAACAGCGCTTTCAGCACATTATGAAATACACTTATGATGCATAACCACAATGACATTCAAATCCATAACGCCTGTAACATTTGTGACATGCATAATCTGAAGGTGCTTTCTGTCATTTCCAGGAGCAGAATTGTCACATTTTCCCATTTTCTACCTTTTTCTTCTTTTCTTTTCATTTTTTAATTCTCAGGACTCTTATTATGATATTTGTTTGCATTTAGTTTTTTTCTGCCAGTATTAGTTCCTGTTTTCAATTTGTTCCCTTGGTTACTAATTTCCTTCACATGTTTCTAGTTTAGTTTCTCATCATCTTGTGTAGTCATTACTTCCTCAGGTCATTGTCAGTTCTTGTTTCAGCAATGTCATGTTTGTGTTACGCTTATTTTCACTTGTCCAATGTTGCATCAGCAGAACGATCAAGGTTCACAACAACACAATCCCATTTCATTCAGGAAAAAGTAAACATGGCATTTACCCTAAACCTTTTGTTCACTCTGGAATGCTTGATTCCGATTGGTTAGTCGTGACATTCCGAGGTCTGTTACTGCCCGATAACAAGTGCTGAAACTAATAACAGCTAATAGGGCAAATAAATGATGGCAGAATTTTTAGGTGTACTATCCCTTTAAGTGGTTTGTTTTAATTCTTCATGGGGCTTAAAATAAACAAGAGTGTTTCATATTCTGGTCATCTGTTGAGTAACATTTGGCTGTGTCTGAACAAAACTAATGAACAGACCAATGGTTTGTGTTGGTCTATGCATCATTCGGAGGTACTTCAAGGCCAAGCCTGAGAAGATTAACAGATGCCTCATTTGCCACGTCCACACTGCAGCTTTAATACAGTCCAGTGAATCTCATAAAATCACGACCAGGTCATCCACCTCAATACAAAAAGAAGAAACAGGAAATTATATTTGCCTAAAGAAAATGAAGGCTGTTTGATGATGTGACTGTTTTCATGACAATGAAACATTTTCTATTAAAATTTTTTATTACTATAATGCATCCCAGTGTTTTACATTTGAGTTTGTTATTTCCATCCTCAATGGTTCTTAGTGATCCTCATTACAATAATGCAAAACTTTAAAGGCAGTACAACTAATAATACCACGCTGTAACATTTATTTATTAGGTTTCAGCAATGGGCGTTTTTTGCAATGAACCTTTAATTTGCACAAACTTCATTATCTTGCTACAAAATATACTGTAACTTTCTTAATTCCTGCTTTTGATTTTGGGGTGTAATTTCTGAACATGTTCTGACATGTTTTCATTGGAATCATCCCGTCACGGTTTTGAGTAGTTAAACCCGTTCAGTACACACACAATTCACTCATTAAATGAAGTGACCTTCATATTTCAACCAAATAAAGCCAGATACTGAAAAACATGTAGTGTGCACACTAACAAACTGAAGGACTAGTTATGAATGCAGAGCTGGCACTTGCTTTTGGACAGAGACAGTTTATCTGTGTGTCTCTCTCCTCCAGAAGCAGTAATAGCAAATTACATAGACGAAGGTACACATTCACAGACCTTGAAACAAATCAGTTTCTCTTCATTGTATTCACTCCCACAAGCCCTGCTGTCTAAAAGCAATCCATACATCCTGATCCAGAGAAAGACATTTATAAGCAGTTAATCAGTAGTTAATAATCATAAACTAAACATGACACCTCTGTTGACGGCAGGTTACGAAAAAATTACAGAAAGAAACTTCAATGCTCTTTAATACCGCTTTATTCAAGGAGGAAACAAGCTAATTTTTTTACACCCTCATGGTTTTAAGCATAAACCTCACTTTATTTTGTTCTATTTCTCCAATAGAAAACAAATTGTGTCACAAAATGTCACTTTGCTTCTCAAGTAAAACTATCTTGTTTTAAGTATGATTAGATATTTTTACTGGAAATCAAGATAAAACTGTTGATTAGAAATGACTATTTTAATACCTGTGGCTACCTCTGTGGGGAAAGTGCTGCAGGTCACGGATGAGATGCTGTAAGGACAGACATCCTCATAATCAAACCTAATGACCTGCTGTGTTTGGATGCCAGCAGGTGCTTATTAATATGCATCAAAAGCAAATGCAAAAAAGCTAAACCTGCTGGGCTGGGCTGAGCCGTCACTCAAACTCTCAAAACCTGACAAAGCAACTTCTCATAAATATTCATCAGCACAGCGCAGTTAAACTCCTTGAGAGCTCAGCAAATGTGTCTGCCACGTATTTCCTTATTCTGATCTCTTAAAACACTGTATGTGCATTTAGAATGACCAATCAGTCACTGAGCCACTGAATGTATTAAAGATTTAATGTGAATCTTCAGATGTACTTGTTGCTTCCCCAGTTACTTAACTGTGTGTAAAACAGTGTAATTGATCTTTCCAACAGAGCTTTAATGATTGATGAATGAAGCTGCTGTGACAGTTAGCCTGTAAACAAGCATGCAGTGCGCTAGCATAGTGGCAGAGGAATGCACTGCGTGAGCTTTCCCT